>NQYS01000001.1:5981387-5994923 GCA_003055955.1 Escovopsis sp. AC | reverse complement strand
CCCCCCCCCCCCCCCCCCTTTTTTTTTTTTTCCCTTTTGGCGCGGCTGATGTGGTCACATTCGGGCTCAATAGAATTTGATGTTTTCCTCTGCTTCTTTCGGGAGGCCTTTTTTTTTAGTTTTTAGAATTCCTCTCCTGGTAGCAAAACACCTAGTACCTGGGCATGGGCTCCTTGCGCTTGGGCGACGAGCTGTACAGGTCCTCGTCGGAGACGTCGACGCTCGGGCGCTGGTAGGGGACTTGCTGCTGCTGCTGCTCCTGGCCGGCGTACATGTAGGACGAGACGTTCCGGGGCGCGCTGGCACTGCCGAAACCCATGCCACTGCCGCCGGCGCTGCCTCTTGTCGAGGCCGACGCTGACGCTGACGCGGACGCGGATGCCGATGCCGATGCCGACATGCTGGGGGAGAAGGGCTGGAAGGGCTCGTCGGGGAAGGGCTGGTCCTTGAAGGGGTCGTCCAGGGCGTAGTAGGGGTCGGATAGCGGGGGGGACGGGATGGGCGCGGGCGCGGGTGCGGGTGCGGGCGCCCTGCCGCGGCCGGGATCGTGCTGATCTGCCGGCCTGCTGGAGGAGGGGGGCGGGCCGGGGGACGGGCTGTATAACTCGGCGTCCTTGCCCTTGCCGTTCCTGCTGGATGTCGTCGCGCTACCGCTGCCGCTGCCGCTGCCGTTTCCGTAGCTGTTGTTGGCGCCCTGCCACTCGCCGCTGCGGCTGGAGCCGTTGATGCTCTGGCGCGGGGTGGAGGAGGGGTCGTCGGACCTGGCGTTGAGGCCGAGCTGCTTCCTGGCGGAGAGGACGGCGCGCTGGTGCTGGCTGAGGGCGGCCTGGAGCTGCTCGTTTGTATCGATGAGACCCTCCATGGTGTCGTTGTCCGGGGGCGGGTCTGCGGAGACCATGTAGCCCTGGATGCTGCGGGAGGCGCTGAGGCAGCGGTCGGCGAACTCCTTGATGAGCTCGTTGTCGAGCATCTCGGCGGGAGGGGTGTGGGCGACGACCTGCTCGAGCAGCTTGGCCGAGGTGCGGGCCTCTTCGAGGCGGGTGGCGAGCTCGGCAGGGTCCGGGAGGCGCGGGTTCGCGTGGTGCCGGGAGAAGTAGTTCTGCTGCGAGTAGGTGCGGAACGAGTCCGGGGTCGGGACGGTTGCGGAGGCGGAGTTGGAGGTGGAGGTGGGGGCGCCGCGGGCGGAGGAGGATGCGGCCTGGTTGGCGGCGGGGGCGCCGTTCTTGCGGGCCCTGTCGCGCTCCCTGGCCCACATCTCGAGCAGGTCGCCGAGGTTCTCATCGAAGGCCTTGTTGCGCTCGAAGTCGTCGAGGGTGTCGGCCATCATCTGCCAGACGCTCGAGTCCTTTGCGTTGCGGAGCAGGTAGGCGGCGGTGTCGACGAACTTGGAGTCGATGTTGCGGGTGAAGGTCTCGCCCGGGTTGTCGGCGAGGATGCGCATGAGCATGATGGCGTTGCACTGCCATGAGGGCTTGGAGGCGAAGTCCTTTGCGAGGTATTTGCGGATCAGGCGGGCGCATTCGGCGGCGGCGGAGGGCGAGGACTCGGCGGCCTCGACGATGGGAGGGAGGAAGAGGACCTCGTCATCCTGGAGCGGGGGGGAGCCGAGTCAGCATCTCTCTGTACGATGAGCGGCTGTAGCGTGCCGGAGGCATCTACAAGCGATGCGTTGGATCGAGATGGGATCGTACCTTGCTGTTTCCGCGAGACTCGCAGAAGGCTTTCTGGTGTTGCAACAGGTGTCAGCGGACGGACGGCGACAATGACGACAGCGATGGCAGCAGCGCAATCATCGCCCTGGGGAATTTGACATCTTCGGAAGAGGGGATATATTCCCCGGAATTGGTGGACTCGATCTGAGACATACGACGTTGTGGTGAGCGGTGGACTCTGGGGTGTCGTCGAAGTCGGCGGGCGCGATTGCGGGGTCGGACGATGCTTTGCGAGGCGTCAGCGGATGAAGATGAAGATTGTTTGAGCAGAACCCCAAAGAATGGATCCAAGAGTCGCCAGCTGCGACTTTTTCTCCTTTTTCTCCTTCTTCTTCTTCTTCTTCTTCTTCTTCTTCTTCTTTTCCAGGCAGAGAGTACTGAGAGCCATACCGCCAGTCTTCTTCCTGAGGCTCCCGACGATCCTGTTCATGCTCAGTCCCCTCATGGACCTCATCTTGGCGTCGCTGGCGGAGCTGCTTCGCGGGCGAGCAGTCGTCGACGGCAAGTAAAGAAACAAAGGACGACAGAAGGAGGAAAGAAAGGCGACGCGTGGGTGAAGAGAGGGGATGGGCGGGCGGTAGAGCGAGCGGTTGCCGGGATGGATGGATGGATGATTGATGGATCGATGCAATTCCCCCGCAGGCGTTGGCCGCTTGTGCTTCGCCTTTGGGGACGATGTCGCCGTCGCTGTCCTCTATGGATGGAGTCACTGTCTTGTTGCTTGTCGCCCGGCTGATGTCGACGGTCGATGGTCGATGGTCGGTGGGTGGAGAGAGGGAGAGAGGGAGAGAGGGAGGGATTGGAGAGATGGAGATGGAGATGGAGATGGAGGGATTGGAAGATGGAGGAGGAAATGGGGGACCGACCAGCTGGAACTGGTAGCGGTGACACACGACGCGGGGATGGGCCGTGAATCACGGTGGTTGGATGGAGAACGTGGAGGAGAAGGAGAAGAAGAAGAAGAAGAAGAAGAAGAAGAAGAGAGAGAGAGAGAGAGAGAGAGAGAGAGAGAGAGAGAGGAAGAGGGAGGAGGTTGGATCGAGATATTGAATGGATTTAATGGAGTTGATCAATGGAATTAATGGATGGATGGAGACTCTATTGAACATTGATCCATTATAAATCTACTATTAAATTTACTATAAATCGACTATAAATCACCAGAGCCGTCACCCGCCAGCCTCTTCCTCGTCCTCGACCATTGACAATTTCACATTGTACATACCGTCTTAGAGAATCGGCCGGATGCCATCAGATACATACATACAGCATCCTCGGTCTCATTGATTCATGCGTCTCATGGGACCAACGCTGTCTCACCGCGCGGCGTCTCCCCCACGTCCCAGCCTTCTCATCTGACACTGGCTGCTCGACCGTCTTTTTTTGAAAAAAAAAAAAAAAAAGCAATAAAAATAAAATGAATGAAAGAAACTAATGGAAAGAAAAATGACATAAATCTATATTGTTCTTCTCTCTTTCTTTCTTCTTCTCGTCCGTACATCATACCTGAGAAATCCTTTTCCCGGCGCCTTCGTTATGCGGGGGGCGGGGGGGACAGAAGCACAGCCTCACAGATGCATTGAAGCTCCGAGCATCTGGTCTGCCTCGCCCCCCCCCGGGGGGGAGGGAGAGAAATTGGGGGGGAGGGGAGAGGGCCCGTGGAGGCTGGACACGTAATGAATTACGTGGAGATGGATCTGATGCTCTGTGGCCTACGCGGCATTCCAGGTGTCGGCCCAAGTTCAGGGGTCATGTGCGGTTGAGACTGCGTCAGCGGGTGATGCTCACGATGGCACGTCCAGGGCTGCGAGATATGCGGCGCTCTGCTCTGGCAGTTGAGTGACATGGATGTACTAGATGTTCGCGTTCCCATTACGAGATATCTCGTAGAGGAGAAAGAAGGGGGGGCCGGTGGGGAGGAGAGAGAAAAGAGCAAGAAGAACAAGGGAAAGGAGAATCCATTAAGGGCTTCGAGAGCACGGGTCTATGTATTCAGGCCGCCGCAGCCTCCCTCTCGTCCTCGGAATCCGAAAACACCTCCTCCACAATCAGGTTGCCCGACCGCCCAATCGTCTCCATCATCGTCGCCGTCGTGCTCGGCTCGTACACCACCCGCGGCAGGATCGACACGATCCGAAACCCATACTCGTGCTCGTAGTCCGCCGGCTTCTCCTCCTCCTCCTCCTCCTCCTCTTGCGGCTCGCCCTGCAGCAGGTCGTAGCACTCCACAAACGCGTACAGCTCTTCCACCGGCGCGTCCTGGCGGAACCGCCGCACGATCCGGCCCGCGCCCGAATCCTCGGGCATCTTGAGCGCCACCCGCACCGCGCTCTTGTCGCCGGCCGCCGGCTCCGGCTCCACCCGGCCCGTCCTCCACCGCCTCCACTGCTGCCGCCGCTCCGCCGTCCGCTCCGCCCGCTCCGCCTCCTCGAGCGCGCGCTTCTCCGCCGCCGCCGCTGCCGCCGCCGCCTCGCGCCGCTCCTGCGCCCGCGCGCGGTCAATCGCCAGCGACCGCTCGTACGCCGAGTCCTGCTGGCTGCGGATGCTGCGCGCCGCCTCGTGCGCCGCCCGCTCCGCCCGCACGCCGTCCAGGTCCGCCCCGTACTTGTCCAGGCTGTTCTGCAGCTCCGACAGGTACGTGCCCGCCGGCATCGGCCCCACCAGCCGCTTGACGATGCCCATGCGCGTGCTGCCCTCGCGCGGTGTCAGGCACACCAGCGCCGAGAAGGGGAACTTGGTGCACGCGTACTCGGTCGCCGCCTGGTACGCCTCCGAGTCGAGCACGTTGCCGCCCCACAGCACGATGCGGTTCGCCGGCTCGTTGAGGAACTCGACCACCTCGGGCGCCAGCAGCGTGCCCCGCACGAAGCCCTCGGTGTCGTCGTGCTCGGGCGACATGAGCAGCACCAGCAGGAACTTGAGCTCCCTCTTGACCAGGTCGTGCGCCTGCGCGATCCCGCCCTCGAAGAAGGCCAGCTCGTTGGGCCCGTACTCCTCGTCGAACTCGCGCTTGAACCGCGCCGCCGCGTCGCGCGGCATCAGCATCCGCCGGCCCGTCGTGCTGCCTAGCCCGCCCGCCAGCCGCGTCGTCACCACCCGCGGCCGCACGGGCGCCGGCAGGAACTGCAGGATGTAGCTGATGGTCCGCAGCAGGCCCGACGCCGCGTGCCAGCCCCAGCCCAGCGGCGCGAGCAGCAGGCCCAGGATCCAGGGGATCCGCTGGATGTACGGCGGAAGCGGCACCACGCGCGGCGCCGCGTCAGTCCGGTCCCGCCGGCCCGTCAGCGGTTGCGCCGCGGGGCTGTTGAGGCTCTCCTGCAGGTTCTCGTGCCGCGCCGACGGTCGGGGGGCCTCCTGGGCGGCCAGGGCCTCGGCGAGGGGGTCGGGGGCTTCGCCATCGAAGAACTTGGTAATAGCGATCTGTAAAAATTTCTCGTTGCCGATGGCGGGGGTCGACAAGTCAGTAGATGATCGGGAGACGAGCAAGGAGCTATACAGACAGACCCGGGGAAGGGAAAGGGGGTCTAGGCCTGGGAAGAGGTCGTCCAGGTGAGGCCCATGAGGCGGCCGTCATCGTACCTGCGCATTCCACTCCGATCTGCGCAGCAGCGAGATGGAGTCCTTGACGTCCTGGTTTGTGACCTGCATGTACTGGTGCAACGCTTCCTGCTGGGACGCAGACAGCTGTCCCACGTCGCTCGGGTTGTCGGCCATCGCTCGAGCTCTCGCCGTGGCCGCGGGAGGGGCCTCTCGCTGCGTCGGATCCACGGAGGCGTCGCTGAACACTTCACACACACACACACACACACACACTCTCTCTCTCTCTCTCTCTCTCTCTACCGCGTCTTGTGAAGCAATCCTCTTGCGGCCATTGAGGGGGAGACGCGGAGGGGGGATGAAGGGCTGCAAGGGGGGGGGGGGGGGGCGGGGGGCGGTGATGGCGCCGCCGTGTGGGGGGGGGGGGGGCTTGCGGCGCGGCCCGAGGTGCCCGAGATTCGGTTTAGCTTCAAGTTGCGACTC
The DNA here is from genome assembly GCA_003055955.1 of Escovopsis sp. AC. Taxonomy (NCBI): domain Eukaryota; kingdom Fungi; phylum Ascomycota; class Sordariomycetes; order Hypocreales; family Hypocreaceae; genus Escovopsis; species Escovopsis sp. AC. The sequence goes on along the minus strand of NQYS01000001.1, from coordinate 5,989,191 downwards.
AGTCGGCGACGTGCGAGTGTTGAAGAGGTAAGTATGTACGGAGTGCTCCGTACTACTCCGTAGATGGTAGAGGTATAGTAATGTCGTATTTTGCAAGTCGAAGATGCTCGAGGGTCGGGGAGATGGAGACCTGGCCGAGGAGGTCGCAAAGCTGGTTCATGCACGACTCGAGGTGGATGGAAAGGTCAAGGTGGCATTACCTCATCGCCAAGACGCCGGGCTGGCCTGAGTTCAACTTCAAGTTCAATGATGGAGATGCCGGAGGTTCCTGGACGGATTGGGTACTGACCAGGGACCCTCGCCGTTGCAGCAATCTCGGGTCAGAAGGCAGTAGTGCAGAAGTACTCTATACTCTGTATGGAGTACTGAGTACCTGGTCAGCTCGTCGACCGGAACCCACGTTGAATCCACCAGTAACCCTAACCCGCATCGATCCAGGGTCACGGATCCACCAGCCACAAGTCCCGACTACTGCTCAGCCACGACCAGCCACCACTTCGCACAGGCCACAATGTGCACAGCCACGCCGGCCGCTGCTCGGATGCGTCGCTTCCACTTCGAGTTTCCAATCAAGATTCTTTCCTCTATCAATCAATCAATCAATCAATCAATCAAGCAAGCAAGCAAGCAAGCAAGCAAGCAAGCAAGCAAGCAATTTAATCAATCAATCAATCAATCAATCAATCGAATCCTTCGACGTTGCTTGTTTCGTCCATCTCTCTCTCTTTCTCTCCGCCCTCTTTCTTTCTTCCCGCTCTCCTCCGGCGGCTTCTCAAGCTTCAAGCTACTACTCGTATCCTGAGGGTGGTCGACCGACTTCTAGAGGCGGTTTCTGCCTGGCTCTCCGGAAGCCTCGCTCCCCCTCCCTCTCCCTCCTCCGCCGCCCCCGGGTTAGATGATGGCATTTCCCGCTTGATTCGTCTGACTGATCGACCGTGTCAAGCCATTGATCCATCCACCTACGCCGTCCTCCGTCCTCCGACTACTATACCTATCCTCAACATTCCCGACGAGGGCGGATACGACTACTACTAACTTAGTAGACAATTGATCAATGATACTCGTGCTCCGCATCCATCCGCCATTACGACTACCGGCACGGAGCATGACGGGCTCAGGCTACGACTTACGATTAGGTCCTCCTACTACTAGCCCTGCCAGATAAACCACCTCCCCATCCTCCGTACTCCTTACTCTCTTACTACTTCCTCTTGCGGACTCGACTTCGCTCTCTCTCTCTCTCTCTTCCCCCCGCCCCCCCCCTCCCCCCCCCCCCCTCCCCCTCCCCCCCCCCCCCCCCCCCCCCCCTCTTCACCATCCTCACCTCGACTACGACGACTCGACGGCCAAGACGAGCGCATCGCCCGCAACGATCAAAGAACAATCTGACAGACAGACATCAATACTGCTACCACCTACGACTACTACCTACCTACTCCGTACTCTCTACGAACCTCCACTACCGGTGTCTCGAGATCCCGCCCTCGCCCATCCCGCCGTCCCCCCCTGCGTCATCGTCACCGTCCTCGTCCGCACCACCAAACCGAAATCTACTGCAACGCCTCCGGCCGGCCCCAGTCCTACTGCGGCGGGCCTTTGCAAGTCAGATCCCCCTCGCCCATGGGTGCCACGCCGCCCCGATGAACTGAGCCATGGGAAACGGTTGCCGCAGCCCAGTATGTCTCGCCCTGCCTCGCCTCGCCTTGTTTCCGATCCCTTGTCTCGCCCTTGTCTGCACCCAGTTCAACCACACCTTCACCACGCCCTCCTCGCATGCCTTTTCCACCCTCCCGTCCGTTGAGGCGTCGACAGGAGGAGGAGGGGGAGGGGGAGGAAGAGGAGAAGAAGGACAGGGGGAAGGGAGAATGTATAGGAATGGGAAGGGGAGGGGGTTTCGCTGCTGCTGCGCTTGGCGCCTGGCGGCTCGGCTCCACTGCCTGTGCATCGCATCTCTGTCTTCTGTCTGCCTCTGCCTCTGCCTTTGCCTTTTTCTTTTCCTATTTCTGTCTCGTCTCTCTGCTCTGCCGCGCTGGCGTGCATGCGACTTTGCCGCCGCCGCTCAGTCGTTGCCGCTGTCGTCATCGTCGTCATCGTCGTCATCGTCGTCGTCACACAGATGAGCTGACCTGCCTTGCGCACAGATGTCGTAGTTCCGGCTCAGATTACGACGACTCGCTCCTGAGGACACAAACACCTAATCGAAACATGGCAACGTCACGCTACCAGTCGCCGAACCTGCAGCGCCAGGTCGGCTCTCCAAGACCCAAAGGACGAGGTGCGTATTTGCCGGCCCAGTCTACTATCCTGCCAATCGTTTACTGACTGGCGCGTCAAGAAAATAAAGATACCCTCTGCCGCAACATTCTCATATACGGGCATTGTCGCTATGAGGATCAGGGATGCTCGTTCTCGCATGACCAGAATAGGGGAAGTCAAAACGAAGTGTACGTTGCTCAACCATCCACCGCCTCCCGTCGGGCCCATCGCCACAAAAACCTCCGGCCTCGGCTTCAGAGGCATCCGGCCTCGGACCCATCAATGCACTCATTCCCCCCGCCCCCGGCGCAACACCTGAACTGACTCGTGGCCCGCCGCAGCTCCAAGAAATCTTTCAACGTCGATTCTCCATCCTTCACTCCTACAATACTACAGGCATCCGCAAAGAAGCCGACGTTCTATTCACAAGCCGTCACAGCCCCGTCGTTCACTCCACGAGGTCTTGGAGGTAAGGCATTATGGATCACGGCCTCTCGGGACTCTTGCAGATATGGCGACACCGTGGCGCAAAGGCTAATTTCCAGTCTCTCCAGCCGCGACCCCGGCAGCCACCCCCGATGCCGAGCCATCCTTCAATCCAGCCACGATCCGCGAGTTCACCCCCAGCTTTGACCTGAGCTCGACAGTATGCCCTGCCATCCTCTTCTCCTTCTCCCCTCTTCCAGCAAGAGCTATTCTCTGACCACTCTCCCCCAGCAGGTAAATATCAACGGGTCCGCGCAAGATGGCTCTGCGTCGTACGACCCCTTCGGGGCAACAAACCAGACACTGCCCCCGACCCCCTTCAACCCCTACGCCGAAGACCACCATCCCATGACCGGCGGAGGCTCGACCTTCTATCCGACCCAGGGTCCCTTTGCCGCCCCGACACTTCCTCTTCAATATCATCTATATGCGCCGATAGGACCTCACAGAGAAGATCTGATGCCCTACCATCGTCTCACTCACGACTTCTTCATCCCGGAGAAGCTCAGGGAGGAGTTCCAGAGAAAAACTGAGGCATCTCTGCAGGTCATGCATAACTCTCAATTGCCACAGCTCGACAACTACCACTCCCTGGTCGCCCTCGACACGACGCACCGCAAGAACGCCAATGTATTCGGCTACCCCAGCTGGGTCTACAAGGCCACCTCGTCCAAGACCGGCAACATCTACTGCCTGCGCAGACTCGAGGGCTACCGCCTCACAAACGAGCATGCGATCCGCTCCGTTAAAGAATGGCGGCGCATCGACAACGCTGGCGTCGTCTCCGTACACGACGCATTCACCACCAGGGCGTTTGGCGACAGCTCGCTCATCTTCGTCCAGGACTACCACCCGCTCTCGCGAACGCTGGCCGAGGCGCACTTCAACAGCAACTCAAACCTCCCGGGCCGCTTCAACTCCAAATTGCCAGTCACCGAGGCCGTGCTCTGGGGATACATCTCCCAGATCGCCAACGCCCTCAAATCCATCCACTCCAACAATCTGGCCGCCCGGTGCATCGATATCAGCAAAATCATCTTGACCGACAAGAACCGAATCCGCCTGGATGCATGCGCCGTGCTCGACGTCGTCCACTTCGAGGCCAGGCGGCCAGTCCAAGAGCTGCAACAAGAGGACTTTGTCCACTTTGGCCGCACGATGCTCTGTCTCGCCACAAACACCCAGCCTCTTCAGCTCAGCAATGTGTCCCTGGCCATGGAGCAGATGGGCCGCACATTCTCCGTCGAGATGAGGGACACCATCGCCTGGCTGCTGACCCCGGCACAGCCGCCGGCGGTCAAGTCCATCGACGAGTTCGTGTCGGGCATCTCCGGACACATCGTGGCCGCCTTCGACCAGAGCTTACACAGCAGCGACTCGCTCACCTCCGAGTTGTATCGCGAGCTGGAGAACGGGCGAATCGCGAGGCTGCTGATGAAGCTCGGCGTGATCAACGAACGGCACGAGTTCGAGGGCGACCGATCCTGGTCGGAGAATGGGGAGCGATACATGCTGAAGCTGTTCAGGGACTACGTCTTCCACCAGGTGGACAGCAACGGCAATCCCGTCGTGGACATTGGGCACATGCTCCGCTGTCTGAACAAACTCGACGCCGGGTCCGAGGAGCGGATCTGCCTGACGAGCCGGGACGAGCAAACGACCTTTGTTGTAAGCTACAAGGAACTCAAGAAGCAACTGTCGAGCGCATTTGGCGATTTGCAAAAGGCCAGCAAGCAGAACAGGACTTTCTAGCAGAGGAGGACTGTTTCCCACGAGGTCATATGGCACAGCGCCGGGTTCCCATACCGACCCAACAGCGAGAGCTCCCTCGTGTAAAGGGGGAGGAGGTAAAGGGGGGGGCGACGACACTGCATGACAAGTGCAAGACATTGCGCACAAAAGCAAAAGCCAGACAAAGCACGACTACCACAGTGGCAGGCCATGGGATTATAGCTGAGGGCAAGACGAATTTTTGGCTATCGAGCGCATGATGAGGGGCTAAAGATATGAATATTTATGTTGTATGTACTGAGGTGTACAGTACACGAACGCTCTCCCTGGCGTGGCGGGGTCCTGGCTTGGGACTCGGAGGAGATGCCACGGCTCATCTCCCCCCCTTCCCCCTTTTGGTACTTGGAGAGAGATGCAGATGGGTAACCACGAGCTCTGGGCTTGTGCGTGCCGAGAGACCCTAAGTATTGATGATCGGATCGCGATCATTGAACTGTACTGAAGACGATGTATGAATCAAAGGAGGGAGAAACCAATATATACTAGTTCGATCATTTGGAAGTATTCCTAGTGATGGCTGTGGATAGTGATGCGATGCCTGTGTGATGCTTTTGAGGGGACGTCTTCATGCGTGTTTTTCATGGGAAATTGTCTTCATTACTGGATCCTTTGTGGCGAGTTTCTGTTCATGTGGACAAGGTGGTTGGAATCCTTCCTGTTGCCCCTGAAATCTGGATCTAGCTCGGACACCAATTCTGACATATTTCAGACTTTGCCAGATCTTTGGACATCGTCTCTCGAGCGCCCATGACTACATCCATAGGACAATTTCTTACTTTCTTCCCCTTTGCCTCCGACTCATGGGATAGCTCGAAGCTGCCTATCCTTTGCCCCGGGTCGAGCTCCAGCTCCATTTCCTCCTCATACGTTGAGTTCTCCTCCCTGCTTCATGTTTTTGTCTTTTCCCTTCTCTTGCGACACCAATATTCTTGCACAGGATGAGGATGATGGTAGGTCTCGAAAAAAAAAAGATCTTGTTGATTTGATAGGATTTTTTTGTTATGTACTTGATTTCCGGCTCGCGGCGTTATTCGTCGTCGGGCTGGGCGAACGGGTTCGCAATCTCTTCACTTCCGTCGACGGGGCTGACGAGCACGAGGAGCGTCCCTCGCGCGACGACCAATCCTAAGGACCGCGTGGACTCGTTGCCCTCATCGTCTGGCGATGCTGTCAGTGATCCTGCGCGCCCGGAAGTGGAGGGCAAGGGGGGGAGGAGGAAAAGAGCGCACCTCTGACTACTTCCTGGACGTCGTCGAGGACGAGATTCATGAGGGCATCATAACCCTTCAAGGTGCCCCGAACTGTCCACGGCCTGTCAGCACCAAAGAGGACACACACAGAGAGAGAGACGGGGAGATGATGGGAGGGGAGAGGCTCACCCTCGCGGCCGCCGTTGAACTTGACGGTGATCTGCTTGTCCATGTACTTTCCCAGATCCAAGATGTTCTCCTTCTTCTGGCGCTCGGAGTGCGCGCCGCCCGATCCGCCCGATCCTCCTCCACGGCCTCCACCCCGTCCTCCGCGGAATCCTCCGCCTCGGTCACCGCCGCCGCCGCCGCCGCCGCCGCCTCTGTGCATGGGTCTATCGGACATGGCGCATTGAGGGAGGAATGCCCGCGCGCAAGAGAGGTGTGGTGGGCGGTGGTTGGCTCGGGGGCTGGACGTGTGTGCGAGTGTGTGGGTGGGTATCGAAATGTGTTCCCCGGGGGGGCGTGGGCTCGCGATTGCGGGTGCGGTTGCGCGAGCGGTCGAGGCGCGAGCGGTGCCTGTGCCTGGGCCTGGGCCTGTGCCTGTGCTTGTCGTTTGGGGATGATGGGGATGGAGGAGGAGGAGGAGGAGGAGGAGCTGAGGTTATTGCGCGGATGGCATCTCGGGTAAAGCTTGGTGTGGGATGGGATGGGATCGATGGAGTCGTGGATCATGAAACATGAACGGATGGAGACCGGGAGTTGTTGGCTGAACGAGGAGGGGCAGTTGCTTTTTTGGGTTTAGCCTATTAATTTCGTAAAGTGGTCTAGCGGAGAATGACTAGTACCTCGATTTTATCCTAGTAGATATTTATCATGGAATTTATCATGGAATGTATTTCACAGATTCACTCCACGTTTTGGAAGGTGCGAGTCTTCATACCGTGCCTTCCAGTTGAGTCTCGAGGTCGACCTCTCATCTGTGCAGGAACGATGGAGCTCGAGTTCAACCCCAAGAAACCCCGTCTCCCCGTCTCCCCGTCTCCCCGTCTCCTCGTATCCTCTCCTCCTTCAAATCTTCATTTTCTGGTGTCTCGCACGGGTATCATCGATACAGCTGTAGATGCCTAGAATGGACACGAATGCATTGATCCATCCATCAAAAGTTCGTTCAGAGATCTTGGCCCGTCTTCTTCGGGGCACCTGCGCCGTCTCCACCCCCGAGCCAAACCCCACCACGCACCAGACCCCTTGCGGTTCTAGATATAGGGAGGCCCGAGGTCGTCTTCGATCCGGCACGCGGTGCACTAAGGCAACACTCAATCCAATCGATCAATCCCTCGCCGGGCGACGCTTGGCGAACAGAAGCAATATGTATGCACCTACTCGTATATTGCCAAGCGCATCCTGAATCCTGCGGGAGCCTGACGCGGCCTGCCCTCCCTTCCGCGTGCTGTCTTACCGGTACCGGTGGCTCACCCTGGAGGGACCTTTGAACCTCTCACACCTTCTTGGACCTGATAGAGAGGGAGCTTTGGTAATGAGTCCTGTCTGAGACCCGACCTCTGCTGTCCTTGCTCGACCCTCCCCAAGAGTGTATGATCAGGGAGCCCATCCCCGGACCGGGACCGTTGCGCCTGTGGCTAACATGGATCGTAGGGAAAGCACGCAGCACGTCCCAAAAAAGACCTACTCGTACCATCCCACGACCTCAAGTCTCGAGGGGTTCGGGCTCCAGGTGGCCGAGAGCTTCCGACTCCTGACATGGGCACTGCAACCCAGATACCGTCCTGTCGCCGGACGGGCACCTTGGCATCCCCCCTCTCCCCCTAGGCCGTCTTGGATTGTCTTCTAGATTCAGACTTCCCCCGGCGCACCCCAGAGGGGACCGCGCGAACCGCTCTGGAGTCAAAACACGGAGCATCTACCAAATTGAAGGGTTACATCGCTACGGCTACTCCTTGAGGTTCCATCGGAACGACATGGATGGGAGACGGGGGTTCGGGTTCGACGTGAGAAAGAAGGGGGGGGCCGGGGGGGGGGGGGGGGGGGGGTGTGGGGGGAGGGTAGTGCGGTGTTAACAG
>NQYS01000001.1:5959173-5971252 GCA_003055955.1 Escovopsis sp. AC | reverse complement strand
CGCGGGCCCGCGGGCCCGCGTGTACGAGTACAGCAGAGAGGGATGAAAGCTCGCCGCACCATTGATATATTGTACATTAGCTGGGCAAGGCAGGGGGACTTGCCTCCATACGAGTACTACTAGACAGACGGGGATTTTGCTCGCACGGGTGGTAGACGACATGGCACTGGGTCATCTTGTTCATTTCATTCCATCCCCATCAATCTGTCGGATGAGATGATTTTGGGGGCGGAGGGAGAGAGAGAAGAAGAAGAAGAAGAAGAAGAAAAAAGAGAGGAAGGGAAAGGACCGGGGGTCGCATATATGATTTATCCATAGAGCTGTGCTTTGCTGTGCTGTGCTGTGCTGTTGCTGGCACGGAGGGCATGAAGAGAGCGCAGATGCGCGAGTGAAGAGTACGAGCGCGTGTGGATGTCAATGTGAGGATTTGGCAGTGTGATTGTTTGGCTGAGGGTATCACGAGGGCAGAGACGGCAATCAGACCAATGCCAACCGCAAGAGGGATCAAGTCCTGACCGATTTGCAGGAGAGAAAGAATAGAGATGAGCTGGATCATGATATACGGAGTCACATGAATGATACAATTGATTCATAAAAAGAATGAAAAAGAAAGAAGAAAAAAAAAGGATCAAAAAAAGACCTCCCTCAGGAAGGCTCGAACTTCCAACCTCCTGATTAACAGTCAGACGCGCTAGCCAATTGCGCCATGAGGGACGAACTGATTCTTGAATCTAGTGAGTCTCCAGCGGACTAAGAGGGATAAAGACCGGAGAGCACCACTACTACTAGATGGGGGGAGCCTGGCAGGTCGAGGCCGGTCGAGCTGGAACTTGACTCCATCGTCACTCTGACGGCGGCGAGTCGGGGCTGAGCAGGGTCGGCGGCCAGGGTCACTCATGCCCCATCGCGATCCTACTACGAGTACTATATTGAGCCGGGCCCGGGCTCGAGGGTGACTCGACCGTTACGCTTACTTGTGTGTTTGAGCTCGTGTGGACCAGAGGGCCCGTGATGGATGGATTGCGAGGATGGATGCTGAATGGCATCATCCCGCCTGTCGAGCTTGGTGGAGACTCGCGATCATCGGGGACGCTTCCAGTCGCAATGGCTGCGTCGCTACTACGGTGAGGCTAAGGGACTGTGGTCTTCTCTCTTTCCTAGACTTCCCGTCCGCGACATCATCGCCGGCAGAGCTTCAGGCTAACGTTTGGTTCCATCTCTGACGCAACTCGACCAGCTCTTTTGGCCTTTGGCTCGCTCCGCCCTCGGAGCTCATCAGTCTTTGCTGGGGTCTGCCTAAGAAGGGACGCGAGCTAAGGGGATGACGGTGAGGGTCGGAGTCAGGAAGCCAAGCTACCTTACCCATCTACCTACCTTCCCACCAGTGTCCTCAGTGTCGTCGTCACCATCTCCAAGGCATCACCGAACCGCGAGAATCACAACCGTGTCCCACGATAATATTCAAAAGAAAAAGAAAAAGAAGAGATAGTCCTGCTCGCGAGAATGCTTTCCAAAACAGTCTCACTCGTCGGCTGCGCGGCCCTGGCTGCCATGGGCGCCATGGGCGCCATGATGCCCCATTACGATGTCGTTGATGTTGTCGAGGACGCGCCCAAGATGTGCGGCTTCGAGCCGACTCCCGAGGACTATGCGCTCATGCGCCAGGTCGTCGAGGAGGAGAGGCAGGAGGACCTGGTGATGCACCGGCGCCGCTTCGAGCCCTCCAGCGTCATCAACATCAACACCTTCTTCCACATCGTCGTCGAGTCCGAGGCCGTCAAGCACGCCCTGACCGTTTGGCTCTCCTCTCCTCTGCTCTCCTATCCTCCCATGTGCTATTTATTTTCTCCCTTCTGCTCTCCTTTGTCCTCATCTCTCTGACAGCCATCTATCTAGGACGACACGATGCGCCTCCAGCTCGACATCATGAACAAGGACTACGCGCGCGCCGGCTTCTCCTTCACGCTCGTCGCAATCACCCGCACCGTCAACCGCAAGTGGGTGCGCGAGATCCAGATCGTCAACATGCGCCGCGCCCTGCACGCGGGCTCCTGGCGCGACCTCAACCTCTACTTCATCCCGACCTTTCCGCTCTTCGGCGTCTGCAGCCTGCCCTCGCGCCCGGCCGACTTCGACCCGGGCCGCCTCGACCTCGACGGCTGCATCATCCGCGCCGACACCGTCCCCGGCGGCGACCTGCCCAACTTCAACATGGGCCGCACCGCCGTCCACGAGGTCGGCCACTGGCTCGGCCTCTTCCACACCTTCGAGGGCGGCTGCGACGGCAACGGCGACTTTGTCGACGACACGCCCGCGCAGAAGAACGCGACGGGCGGGTGTCCCCAGAGCAGGGACTCGTGCCCGCACCGGCCGGGTGTCGATCCGATCCACAACTTTATGGACTATTCGCACGAGTGGGTCTTGCTTTTCTTCTTCTACTACTGGTTTCAGCTGGATCAGGGAATTAAGAAAAACTAGAAACTCTCATCGATCCCTCCATGACGGAGGCTGACAATGACGCAGTTGGTGCTACAGCGAGTTCACGCCCGGGCAGATTCGCCGCATGCACGACGTCTGGAAGAAGTTCCGCTCCGCGCTGTGAGACTCTGATCTTTGAGCCTCTGGCGAGTCCAGCACTTTGACAGGCTGAGGGATACGTAGCCTTGCTCGAGGACGACCTGGACGTTTGAGGGGGGTTGTGAGGGAGGTAGTGAGGATACTTAGACATAAGGGGGCAGTGATGCGTTTTGGTTTTGGATTCCAGGAAGGTTCTTTATTAGATATAATGATTCCCTATTCAAGGGAAAGTTATTCTGCTATCTATTCTCTGTAATACGACGAGTTCTGGGTCGCAGTCTTCCTCTCCTCCCCTTTTCTCCTTGTTTTTTTCTTTTGTCGATTTATTGGAGTATCCTCAACGCAGTGGAATAGACTGTTTCCTATACTCCTTAGACAGCAATGAGCTTCGTATGACCTGCCCGAGAGATAGTTAGCCACGTCATGATGGAAAAGATCGCAGAGAGAGTCTGCGAGCATACATACGAAGGACAGGAAGAGGAGATGGCAGCTCTCCGGCGGGGCTGCGTGCCTGACGAGATCTCTGCCGCGCTCGTCGTCCTTCTCCTCTGCCCTTTTGCATCTTGTCGAGCTTCTACGCCGGGGAGACCATGATAGGAGATGCCACCCCTCTGCTCCTATTGGTTTCCGTGAAGTTGTTGCGAGGATATCGTCGGAGTTCCAAGAGTCAGAGACAAGGCCATGACGAGGGTGTTTGAGGTCATTTATCTCGAGAAGCTTGGGCAACATGGAAGTGTTTCATCCAGCGATTCGAGAAAAGGGAGGGGGGAGGGGGAGGGGAGAGGAGGCCAGCTCACTTGAGGAGGCACTGATGATTCACTGTCATGGGAGTGTGGAGGTCAGGGTCGGGAATATTCGAAGGAGACCCTGTCAAGAACCAATGATGGATCCTGGATCTGTCGAGCAAGAAAATTCGAGTCTGAGAAAGAAGGGTTCGGGAGGGGAAAAGCAGAGAAAAGGGGGACGAAACCCACACAAAGAAACTTCATCCAAAGAAATCAAAAATAAATCTTTAAAAAAACTCGCGACGGTGAATCACGAGCTTGACGCGCTCCTGCCCCTTTTGGAATTCTGGCTGATTAACGAGCCTCCTCTTTTCTCTTCTTCTCTCCTCTTCTCTCCTCTTCTCTCCTCTTCTCTCCTCTTCTCTCCTCTTCTCTCCTCTTCTTTTCACTCTTCCTCTTCTTCCTCTTCCTCTTCTTCTTCGTCTAAGATTCAAGTCTCTCTCTATCTTGATTCTTCCCTTCCCTCCCACATCTTTGATCTCTTCTCTCTTCAATCTCTTCTCCTGAGCTCGACCTCTCGAACTCTCCTCCATCTCCCCCTTCTCAGGAACCCTCGTCGCCATCGCAGTCTCCAAGTATTCATCATCATCAGACCAACACTCTTCTGAAATTATCATCTTCTCGTGAATCATTATCCACAATGTCTCTGTAAGGAACTCTTGCCCACAAAACCCTCAAGGTGAAGGTGAACGCCCACGACTGACACGGCACAGGTATTCTCCAACGGAGGGGCCAGACTCTCGCCCTCGCGATATTTTCCTCGAGCCTGCTCCCATCCCTCGCGATCTACTCCCCGCCCTGCCCGCCTACTACACTAAACACGACGAGCGCAGCCTCGCAGTCAAGGTCTGCGGCTTCACCAACACCCACCAGGACCTCGCCGTCATCCCCCCGACGCCCTCGACCTTCGCCGTCACCGTCCACTTGGATGTCAAGTCTCCCCGTCCCTCCGATCACCACCACCACCGCCGCCGCCGCCGCCGCCAGAAGAGCATCTTCGGCTCCCTCTCCGACGAGCTCGCCCAGCGCATCCTCGCACACCTCGACCTCCAGTCCTGCCTCCGCCTCATGAAGACCAACGCCGCGACCCGCGAGAAGATGGTGGCCTGGTCCCCGCTCCAGCTCCTCATCCGCCGCGCCACCCAGGCCGTCCAGGCCCTGATGAGGACGGGCGCCGCCGCAACTCTCTCCGTGGCCGCGCTCGACGGCCTCCTCCGCACCAGGGAGTGCGAGCTCTGCCGCGCCTTCGGCTCCCTACTCTTCCTCCCCACGCTCCAGCGGTGCTGCTTCGAGTGCCTCGCATCAGGAAATAACAGGCTCGGCGTCGAGAGGATCGAGAGGGTCTCCGCCGTCACCGGCATCGCCGCCGACTTCCTCGAGTCCCAGCTGACCGCTGTGACCATCCGCCCTGCCGCCGCCAGTGGCCACCCTGAGATCCCCTCAGTGAACGCCGTCCGCGTCGTCTCGACCACCCAGGCCGTGAGGCTCATGCAGTCCCTCGGCTACGCCGCCGAGGCCGCCGCCATCAACTCCCTCGGCAAGACAAACACCTTGACGCCGCATTGCGCCCTGGTCCCCTTCCCCCACTTTGACGAAAAGGCCTAGGTGGCCTCGTTCGGCCTGAGCTGCTTGGGTTGTCACCGCGCCAGTCACAACCACCAGAACCACCAAAATCACTCCTCCCCGGCCACCTCCGCCTCTGCCTCCGCGTCCTTCCTCCGCGAGCGCCGCTACGGCAGAAAGGCCTTGCTCCAGCACGTCCAGCGCTGCCCCCGAGCCGCCGTGCTCCTCCACGCCGCGCTCAAGAACACCCACGTCGTCCTCCCGCGCCCCAAGTGGCCGCTGTACATGTCCATCGAGCACCGCTGGGTGGGTTGCCTCGAGACCATGTTCGACGAGGACGCGTACCAGGGCGAGACGGCCGAGCGCAGAATCGAGACTGCCGACGAGATCCAAGACAACACCAACAACAACATCAGTTACGACGACGACGCCATGTCAGTCTTCTCAGACGAGTCTGTCCAGAGCTGTGGCATCCGCATCGGCAAGGACATCCTAGTCGACGACGACTCCGCCGCTAACGACGGCTTCGACGACCTGAGCAGCGTGGGGGACGACTCGGACGTCTTCTCCCTCGATGGCTTCAACAACGACAGCTTTACCGGGTTTTGAATGCTCCCAAGTGTATCCAATGATGGCTTGTTCCCCCCCCCCCCTTTTGTTTTTTTCTTTTTCCCCTTTTTTCTTTTCTTTTCGCCTTCTTTCCATTTCCGTCCCTCTGTCACTCACTTTCTGCCATACCACCTCTCGGCTTCTGTGCTTCTTTCCCCTGCTTCATGTCTGTGTCAATTATCTTCCACAATGTCGATGCTGTTTCTGCTCACCTCGTCATCGAGCTCCTTTCCTTGTCTTGCAGACGCTTCTCGTCTGATTTGCTCACTTTTCCCGCTGACATTGTCTGGATCACTCACCCTTTCTTTTTCTTTTCTTCCCTTTCTTTTCTTTCACTTTGTTCTTTTGAATCGTCTCATTCGCCGGCTGGCTCATTCATTGTTGGCTCGTGGCTCGACGCCGGCACGGGAAATGCACTGACAAACGGATCCGAGTCGCTGGCTCGCCGAGAGGACGGATGGGCTTCAGTTACTCGGGATATGTGTGACTGGTTGCGCAGGGGCTCGGCTTGTATTTGGGCATGAAGTGAATGCGAGGTTGAGAGACCAAGGGGCAGACGGATACACTACTTGTATTTCTCGACGGGGGATACACAGTATGGTTCGCTTCGAATAGGGGTATCAGGAGACGCGATGTAGAAACTCATGGCTTGGCTAGCATGGTTTTTTTTTGAGGACCAGTAGCACAGACAGTAAGAGGACAGATGGCCAAATGATCTTCCCGAAAATGCAATGTCTTTCTCCAAAGGAAAAGAATATTAGGAGACTAGACTCGTGGCTTGTATTTGCGTACATCAACAGCTGGCCCGTCCAAACTCCTCTTTCCCCTGGCCCCCTTCCAGACTCAGCATCCATCCACCTCCGCAAGTTCTTCGCACTGTTATCAGTCCTCATGCCTCGGTCCTCAACCCTTTTTTGATCCTCAAATTTTCTCAGCCCTCCAACTTTCTCAGTCCTCAATTTCTCAACCCTCCAATTCTCTCAGCCCTCAATCTCTCAGCCCTCACCACATCCCTCTCAGTCCCGGTGCGTGGTGTTAAACATCCGGTTCCCCGTGTCCAAGCCCCTGGTCCCCTTGTACTTATTCTCCGACACCCGCAGCGTCACGAGCGGCGCGTCCGCTTCCGCCAGCGCCGTCGCCATCGGGTGCCACTTTTGGATCGTCTCGGCCTGCACGACACTCGCCACGACGACGAGCTTCAGCCCCAGCCCGCGCAGGTGCCTTACAAACTCGATGATCGTCTCGCCAGTGTTGATGACCGTGTCGACGAGCAGTACGGCCCGGACGCCCTCCAGCTCGCGCGCCGTCAGGTCCGCCGGCGCGCGGGCGTGGATGAAGCGCGCCCGGGGGAAGACGTCGAAGATACCCTCGGCGAGAGGCTCGCCGGCACGCATGATGGCGACGATGGCGGTGGCGGCCTCGTCGCGCAGCGAGTGCGACATGGTGGGCGTGCCCTGGACGGTCTGGGAGGGGGTCTCCGCGAGGCCGAGGACCTTGCCGAGGTACTCGAGGGCGAGGTACTGGCCGATCCTCGCGGTGGGTCTCTTGAGGTCTGGCCCGGAGATGGACGGGTCGCGGGTTGGCGACGCCAGGAGCTTGCAGGCCTCCTTGTCCGTGGCGTGGAGGAGCTCGAGCGTCTTGCTGCACTGCAGATCCGCCATGATGTCCTCGACGCTCACGCGCGGCAGACGCTCCAGGTCCAGGCGGGGCGGCACATCGTGCGGTAGGAGGAGTTGCTTGGCTCGTAGGCCCCCGCTGAGTGCCTCGGAGAGGGCGCCGTCCATCGAACGGCTCCTCGACTCCTCGGGGCCGACGACCACGACGGCGTGATTGGCGGCTTTGAGCATCGGGATGTCGATCGGGCTGTCGCCGAAGGCCCAGACATCAAGCCCATGAATGTCGCGGAGGTGAGAGGCGACCAAGCCCTTGACCTCCGGCGTGATGACAAGTGGACATGGCATCAATCGAAGGGCGCCCACAAGGACAGCAATGCGAGATGATCGTGGGATAGCCAGATCATCCATGATGTAGGCCCATATCGTTGTGATGCCGGACGTGACGATCATCACGAGCACGTCCTTCCTCATGCAAGCTTCGCGGACGAGAGTCTCGAGCTCCGGGTACAGTTTAGTCCTTGTTGCGACCTCGCGGCAGCGATCCTGGAAAGACAATATATCGAGCGGCTCATCGTAGAGAAGGGCGGCCTGTTGAAAGGCGAAAAGAGAGTATCCCTGATCGCGAAAGAGTCGCTCTGTAGGGATGCCGTCGGCGGCAAAGTTGTCCAGAGGCGGGTCCGCTGTCCAGAACAATCGGCCCGTGTCTTCAGGAGAGAGTGTTGTCTCCATCAATTAGGAGCACCGTCGACAGCGCCCCGCTCGCCCGCTGGACGATATGATCGGCACACCTCACAGCATTGTGATTGTTCATTCTTTCAGACGAAGGGCGATGAAGATCGCATATGCGGGACACCCTGAAGTCGAAGTGCGGCTCCTCCTGAAGCTCGATGAAGAGAATGTTGTTCTGCGCGCAGAGCCTCCGCAGACTCTGCACCTCCAAGTCCTGCCACTTTTTCAGGTGTTCCACCGACACTTGCGGCCTGATCGTCACGGCATCCGTCCTGCGACGCTCATGAATCTTTGCTGGATTCACTCGGAGGTAGATGATGTTTGTGTAAGTGCGTGCGTCGGCGTCCGTCCATACTTCTAGAGGCTCCGGCTCTCCCTCCCCCCAAAAGGAGTAGTGCCCCGTGACGATGGCATCGCAGCCATTGTTGTCCGCTTCCTTGCCGATGGCCTGAATGGACCATTCCCGGATCTGGTATTTCATTTCCTCGTCCAGAAGCTTGAATCCTTTGAGGCCTTCTTCACCGAAGAAGGATGCGATCTTGCTTGACCCCTCCACAAGGGTGAAGTCGCGCTCATTGGTCATTCGCTTCAACCCCGCCAAGAGGAAAGATTTTCCACTGCCTGGCAGCCCGAAGATGCCGATGACTGCACGCTTCTGCGCCATTTCTTGTCGATGTGAAAATGGTTTTCTGGGTCTGCAAAGAAAGCGACAAATGTAAAGATGACTGTGGTCAGGGATGTGTATATCCTGATGTGGTGCCTTGATTTGAAGGAAAAGTGAGAAGCGCTTTCGTCTTCCCTCCCAGGCAATTTATATCCAAACCTGTCGCCGTTGAACAGCATCACCAGTCGAGCGGAAACAAAGGATCGGCCATTGGGAGACCAGGTCCGCTAATGTGAAATGAGGCTGTGGGCCTCCCACATTCCGTTGCGACGACAGCAAAATGCGTCTCGGGCGGCCCAATTTCTCCTCCTCCTCCTCACAAGTCGGTGGCCGCCGGGCGCTTCAGCGCATAGCCGTTGATGCAATGCAGTGTGCGAGGCCATACGACGAGAATCAGGTCCTTCTGCATGAGGCACCAGGCAGTGTGTCTTCCAATTCCACGGGCCAATGTATTCACTCCATGCTCTCGAAGCACGCAGCGCACGCGCAACTCAGGAATCGGATCCATCAGGCGTGATTCCCCGATCCGACCCGCACCAGGTTTGATGTTTTCCCCCTCCCGAGCTCACAGGCTCTTTCAAAGAGCCACCACCCGCTGCCGTCTGTTCAGCGCCCTGGCCCTCCAGCAGAACATCCAGGGGGGGATGCAGTCGCCTGCCGGATGCATGCTTGCGGTGCTTCAAATGGTGAACCGAAAGGCGAGGAAGGGGGCGGCCGTCGAGGGGTCTCGTCAAGAGATTGAAGAGAGGCACGGAGAGAGGGGATCGGCCACCCACTTCTTTTCCCATCCCACATTTGGCCTGTCCTCGAATATACTCGATCGTCTCTGCGTCTTGGCACTTAGCAGCTGGTTCATCTCTCTCAGGGGCACTGCATACATACTTGACGGACATGCCATCATCTTCTTTCCCTCACTGCTTGATAACCGACCATGAAGATGCAACGACGTCGGGACGCCATGATGGCGTTGTCGTCTGACCAAAGCTGCAACACGTTTGTGCACGATCTTTCTCTCCTCTTGAGCTCCTTTCTCGTAAAAGGCCCCGATGCAGCGAGTCTTGACATCCAGGGGTAAGTGCTCCGCATGTTGTGGCGTCTTCCCATTAGTCACTTGTGGCAAGGGGCAGTTGTCCTCCCCCTTTTCACGCTTTCCACGCACAAAGACAACCCGTACCCGTGGCCCTCGTGATGGGGAGGGGCATCCCAGGCAACGCGCCAGAAGGAGGATTTGCAATTGAGTAGTCATCTTTCCCCGAGAGCAGAGGAGAGATCTCGGAAATCCAACCCAGAATCCCCGAGATGCAGCGTGTGGCTGTCCGGGGATCCTCTTACAGGCGCGATAGGGTCTTGTCGCATTTCTCACCTGCACCCACACGGCAGAGATGGCTTCCGGTCTAGCCTGCATGACCCAAGTCCTGGATCAAACGTGATACCGGCACGCCCCTCCCTCCCGTTCTCTGGTCCCGCGCCTTTTCCCCTTCCCCCCGGGGGGGGGCCTTTCAGTCGTAGATCGAACTTAGTTTCAGCCCAGGGGTGAATTCATCACAGGGACTCTGCGACAAGCAGCGACGGCCGCGGTAGGACCACGCTACCGTGCAGCCTCGAGGGAATGAGCCAAGTCCGACGCTCATCCAGATCAGGAGCTCGCCCTTGTAGGGTTCGCTAGATGCAGATGGTGGTCCTCCGTACCCCGTAAGGAGTACGGAGTATACCCCAAATCCATTTTGGTTTCTCTCCTCCATCTCACGCCCCCGAATTCACCCTTCTTTTTCGTTTCCTGGGTTTGAAAGTCTATCGAGGAATCATCTGATGGCCTCTGGTTTCATTTAGATCATTCGTGGTGTGATGATGATAAGTAGGATAGCGATTATATCCCAAAATACGGAGTATAATCGGGCGAGCTGAAAAGGAGTCAACGTCGAGATATCCAGAGGACGTCCGCGTGAGAGTCAGCGTGTGACATCCAGACACCACTCCTCGGGCTTCGTATTCCGTACGGATCACGGAGTAGTGCGGAGTATGAAGCCCAGAGTAGTGATCCTGCACAAAGTAGGACGATATTCGAACCTCGAATCTGGCATACCCCGTATCCGTCATCCGTTGAAGTACTCTTCTTGGTACTGGGATGCACGGAGTACTCGGTACAGGGCACCCGCGCGGCAACACGTACCCCTGAACGGCGACTGTTCCATTTGCGGAGAGGTGCGTGCCGAAAGAGGATCGGCGGGAAATTTCTGCTCGGGGTTCCGCGGCCAGCTAAAGACGCTCCGGGGCCGTCCAGGCTTGGACTATTTTTGCCTGGCTCGGAACTCTCTTCGTGGCTGTCGGCTTGCCGCCTCGGTCGGATCCTTCGGGTGAGGCCGCGACGGGCTCGTCCAGGCGGTACGAGTACGGAGTATCAGCAGCTCCGATCTTAGTCTGTCACCTGGCCCGCCGAGAAACGCGTTTTGGTCAGGGCAAGGGGGGGAGGACAAAGGCCACCTGCTGGTCCTTCCGTCTTGCCAAGCAAGCCATGGTCTTGCCCCGTGGCTTACCAAGGACTAGGGCTAACCTGGGGACTAAGACGGTAGTGCCTTGGGCTCCCAACCCATAGATGACATTGGAAGCCATTATCGATGCTGTTCTTTCTCTTCTCATTTCTCCAATCTCCGTCCTCCGCACAGGATCCCGAGAAACGTGATGAGCGAGATAAGGAGGGCAAGGGGAGAAACGTATCTGGTGGAGGGAAGGGGGATCATGAAGCAGAGAATAGACTTTTGCTAGAAAACTCTGAGCTTGTCGAGGAAGCCATATACTTGCATTGCTGGCATCACTGACGTACTTCCTCTGCGTTTCCAAGTATGGAAGTTCCCGAAGGAGAGGGGGGGGCAGACGAGATCCGTGGTCTCGTACTGTACCCCGTACAGCACGAAGCGTTGCGCGCAAGGTCCGGACTGAATGTCGCGCTCTTCAAGATCTGCCCCCGCGGGCTCCAGGTCGGGCTTATTAGTACTTCGTACGGAGTACTCCGAACTCCGAATTCCGTATTCTGTACTGTAGACGTGGACTCCTCACCTGCTGACGTTCCCGTCAAGAGAGGCTTCCGCCCTATTCCGTACTGTACGGATACAGTACCAGTAGAACGGAGTAGCGACGGCCAGAGTTGCGTGCTTTCTGGCTCCTCGCTCGCTATAGTGCTGGAAAGCTGTCTGGAATCGACCGCGACCGGGATCGGCCGCCCATCACTTGTTGGCCGGACCCCATGGACTGGTAGTGGTGCACATGTATACTCCGTACTGGGAGTTTAATTCCCGATGGTATACTCCGTACTAGGCGGGTGGTAAGTGGCTTGCTGAATGTCGAATTGTTCCCACCCACACCAACTCCGTGGGGTTCAAAAAGGCAGATTTCATCGACTGACCTAGCGTTGCCTTTCTCGGCTGTCGAATAAGCGCTGAAGGGCCGACGAAAGCGGAGAAGAAGGAGAAGGCCAAGCAGAAGATGAGGGGTAAATACGAAGAAGAGAAGAACAACAAAGAAGCGGGGGGAAGAAGAGG
>NQYS01000001.1:5857438-5868018 GCA_003055955.1 Escovopsis sp. AC | reverse complement strand
CCCCCCCGACCTCTCTTGTGGCCCCCTTTTTCTGGTTATTAGCCTGTGTGCCTCTGCTGAGATTCGTGCTGAACGAGCCGACAGGTGAGCATCACGGTCCTCCAGTGCGTGCCCCCGAGGGCCTGGTGGGATCGCTTTCATCCCGACCACCCAATGGTCAAGTATCGGTGCTGGATCGACACGCGGAGTTTTCTTTTGATGTATTTTTTCTCTGCCTACTTGATCGATTTCTTCACGCTTCTCATGCCGATGCCGTTTCTTTTCACGCTGCGGCTGCAATCGGCGCAGCTCTTTACGTTTATCATATACTACCTCCTCGGCCTCGCGTGAGTCTGCCCCCATCCGGACCTCCCTGGGCTCACCCTCAATGGCGCATTTGATGGGAATGCTTCTGCCAGGCTTGACTGATTTGTCTCAAGGGCGTTTGGAGTCTCCACCGTCAAGTTATACTTCATCAGATCGATGGACAGCAAAGGTGACGACCCGACCTACAACCTAGTCCCTCTTGGGGTCTGGATGATGGCCGACACGGGTTTCTCCTTGATATGCGGTGCGCCCCGCCCTTGAACTAACTCGGCCTCGATGGTTTGGCCCATTGCTGACAGCACCCAGCGAACTGGCCCTTCTTCATCCCCGCGCTCGACAAGCTGGTATGCGGTTCCGCGAGCACGGCAATGGTCATCTGCTTCCGTCTCTTGCGCAGGATCCAGGTGCCCGATTTCATCATCCGCCTCCTCGATCGCGGCGAGAGACCCAGCTGGCCCGTCGTCCGGCCCGAGTCGGCACAGTCATCCGAGATGACACTTGAGTCGTCTGGATCGTCGGGGACCCATACCGCGTCTCACTTGTCCTTGCCGTCTCCCGTATCCATCATAGAAGTCACACCTTGGAGTGACCAGCCGGCCGGGCAGGGCGACATTGCTTCCGGGCCCGAGTCTAACTCGACATCAGTGACCCTTGAGGATGTAGACATCCTGCTCCAGTGGGCTCAGAGAGAAGAGAGCGATCTGGGATTGGCTGTCGATGTCACGCAACCCCCCGACAGCCCCGCGAATCCGGGATCCAAGTCTCCTTCGCGGCAGGTTCAGCCGGAGCAGGAACCCGCCGGTCGATTGAGAGAGTCCCACTCGTCTATGGAGTTGACGGAGATGACCCGCCTATCAGATTGAAAAGCGGTTCTCGAGGGGGGATCAATGGCATTGTAGTGCTGGTCAGGATGTTCCTGATAGGGGCACAGTAGAAATCGAACGTGTGCTCTCCACGCAACCGCGCTTCAGTGTCGAATAGGCGTCCCGAATCGAAGACTACCCGTAGGCCTTGGGGAGGCCACAGCACGTGGGCAGATGCACTTGATGCATTGTGTCTATTGTTGTGTCTATGCCGGGCAATCTTGACGCAATACCGCTGTCGAGCCTTCGGTCACGTCATATCGACCCAAGGGCCCAAAATACGGGGAACATACTAAGGACTGATTCTGCTAGTAGACCCCGCCCCTATGAATACTACGCACACACGCTGTCGTTGTCGTAAATGAGGTAGGTCGAGGTAGTACTCGTAGGCACGTCATTCGATGACAACTTCCGCCTCGGGGGGCCGAAAGTGCGGGGGACTGAGAGATGGCGAGGCGGGCTGTGATATCTGATGTGGGATGGTGGGAGCAATGATGTCTGGTGGAGGCGCGATGTGGTTTTGAGGGACGTGCCGTGCTTAGTGGATAGGCTGGCCTGATCATGGATTTATGAATGGGTATGTGGGTTACGGGATGGTTGCGTATGCTTGAGTATGCTTGCGGGGAGGGGGAGTAAGAGTAGGGGATGATGTAGGGTCAGAGTCAGAATAGGGGATGCGGAGGAGGAGTGTTGGATGGGCTGTGATTGGGCTGCGATGCTTGAAGGCGAGTCGGGTTGTGTTGTATACTCTACTCGGGATTTTGTCTCTTCTCTCGTTTCTTCCTGAGAAAGGCGGGAGGGCATGCTACGTGTGTTGAGAAGTACGAGTGGGCAAGGGCTCGTACATATAGTTGGTGCGTCCGAGCGATGACCTGGGGCATGGGGATGGTTGTCCCGAGGACCTGGATCCAAGGGACTGGATACGAGATGCATGTATGGACGGGGCGGGGGAAGCTCTACTTGTAGCAGATGGGCGTCGGGGGAAGATCTACTTGTGGCTGTGGCAGATGGACGTCGGGATGGTTACCGGTAGACGGACGTGGGTGAAAGAATGGGGTTGTTGTTGTTGTTGTTGTTGTTGTTGCAGCAGTGCAGGGGGTTGCGTATGCATGCAAGCAGGTCGTCATGGCGTAGGGCGTCACATGCGACGGGTCCCAGTCCTTGGTTCCGCTGATGGTTCTGGTCTGATGGATGGGGATAGTGGTCCGTTGATGGGGATCAATGTCATCCGTGTCCATGGATGGCGGAGGAGGTTGGTTGCATCAGTGCTTGGCCGTTGCGCGGGGGATCAGGCGGCGATGCATCCTCGGCGAGCGAGTTTGGTGGGCAATCAGACAGGGCCGACGTGGCTGAGGGAGAGGAGGACGAGATCCATGAGGTGTGAGGGCTGCTGTTGGAGGAGGACCTGGGAGGTGTTCCTTTGGGCTTCGAGCGGTGTTCCGGTTGCTTCTGTGCGTAGAAGTCATGGTCAATATGGGGGGGTTGGATTGGTCTGATCGATTCGGACGGTGATGGTGGGCGATGCGACTCTGCAAAGGCTGGGTGCTGGATGGATGCAGTCGACATGTATCAAGTCTTGAATCAGACCCGGTGGGATCAGGTCTCGCATCATATCATGGCCCGGCACCAGGATGAATTTCCCAAGCGAGGCTTTCCGTGTGGCCATCTTGGGGATTCTTGGGGATTCTTGGGACTCTTGGCGCCGAGGGTCCAGGCTGGTCTAGGGCAACGCCGGGTCTGCAGCGGCGGCGACGACGACGACGACGACGGCGGCGGCGGCGGCGATTACCTGTATGAAGGCGATGATCATACCCGTCAAGATGAGGGTGATGATGATCAATTGGAAGTGACAATCGATGGTGTTGGCCCGGGCAGCATTCCACACGGGACGCGGCCTCCCTTGATGGGGTTCTTGGCCGGTGAGGCATGACCATCTTGGCGACGGCAAGCATGAGCCAGCCATCCATCGCCCTGAAGATTCTCTGCCTTGATTCTATCCCGTTCTCGTCTTTGCTTCCGTTCGTTGTTGATGCGGATGCGGACGCGGACGCTGATGCTGATGCTGATGCTGGATGGCTCTCGCGACGGGAGGTTCGTGCACGTCGCGGGCCAACGACGGCCTCAAATCTCCTTGAAGTCTTCCATCGTCGAGTCTCGTCTGCTGCGCGACTGGTCTCTAAAATTGGAGGACCGCCGTGCCAGCAGAGCCTGAGACGCCGGGCTGCACGTAACTGCGTCCGCGTCTGCATCCACTGGTGCACCTGCTGCGAGCACTCCATCATGCGGAGTACTCCATCCTCCGTGTTGATGTATCAACCCTCGCCTGCATGTCTGTACATATGCGCTCGTGCTCGTACATACGCGCGAGGGAGCGGCGGCGCGGTTCTTGGCGCGCATCCCTTGCGGCTTGCGGCGGGCGCCTGGAGGCGTGGTCCGGTCGAGTGAATTTGCGCACGAGTCCAAAACCCTCGGAAGGACACCGTAGAGTCCAGGACCTGGGAACGCCGCCTTGAATGGAGGGACTGCGTGAGGGCGAGCCAAGGCTTGGCTTGTCGATCGGCGAGGCCAAGAAACGCCCCCCCCCCCCCCCCCCCCGGGGAGAGGATCCCCTGATTGCTTGGCGGCGACAAGTGCCGGGCCGGGCATTGATGGACGAGACTGTATGTACCGGCACGATTGCATGTACGGGGCGGCCGGGACATTGCTCTTGAATGCGAAGGCGAAGGCGAAGGCGGCTCTGGTCTGTCTTGGGGGTGAGTATGGCTATGGAGAGTGAGGGCATCGCGGCTCTGAGGGTCTGGAGGGCTCGACTGACCATCGGGGTTGGTTCAATCCTTCTGGAAGCACTGGCCGCGCGGGGTGGCATCGATGCTGCTTCTCCGCCCGGATATTATTCATCTCAGTTCATCAATCTTGGGTTCATGTGGCGGTCGTGTTCTGAGGGTACGTCTCGGCACTGGCGAGGGCATTTGCATTCGCATTCGCATTTGCATGTTTGCCTTGTGTGCCTTGCGTGCCGCCTGTGGCTGGGCTTGGCGGTCTTGGTATGGATGGATCAATGGATGGATCAATGGATGGATGCATCAATACTCCGGCAGTTGGTCTGGACGACCTGAAAGTTGAAGTGGAAAAAGACTTGAGTGGACGAGGCGTGCTGATGCGTCTCGAGTCTCGGCTGGCGAGATGCTGCATTGCTTGATGCATGTTGGGTTGAAGTCAGGGTTAGGGTTAGGGTTTCAGAGTGTGATGGTGATGGTGATGGTGATGGTGATGGCTTCAGACATGCATCACATGCTGGGGAATACGCGCCGTCGTACATATTCGGGGTATATGTACATTGATCAATAGTATTTATATATGCTCGCGTCCAGCATCGCTTTGACACCGACGGCCTCGCGTTGGGCCGCGAGCATGCCATCACCATCCATAGCTATAGTATCCACCATCGCCATCGCCATCGCCATCGCCATCGCCATCGCCATCGCCATCAACGTTGTTCTACAGCCGTCATCAAAGATCAAGGCCCCGACCGCCAAGGCTCGTCTGCATCGCGGTACCTGAGCCTGACCGAATCCGTCCGCCCGCGCCGAGCTGCCCCATGACGATCACGCCTCCAGGCCGCAACGAGTTTAGCCAGGAATGGACATCTCCATCATCTCAGTCCAGCTCTGTCCAGCTCATCAACAAGGGCCATACCTGTAACCTGCACTCGTACTCCGTAATCAAGCCAGCCTGAGGCCGCGGCGGAAACTCGGGGTTCGTGGCCATAACATCCAATCGATGACGTGCCCCCTCGCCAGTAGATGGATCCATCTGCTCCATCCCCATCTTCATCTCCCATATCCCATCTCCCATTTCGCATTCGCTCCTCATACTACGAAGTACTGCTCCGTACTTCTCCTAGCTCCCACGCGCCGTCATCAGCCGCCGTGCCTCCATCCATCCATGCCCTCCATCATCACCCACCCCCTTCTCCCCCCCCCTTTTTTTTTTCCAGGATCCATAGCCCGTTCCTCTCGCCTCGATTGGATCTGGCCCGGGAAAAGCGGCACGCCTTAGCCCTCCCAGGCCACCCCAGCCAGAGCCTCTTTTCGGCTTGGGCTGCCCGGCCTGTGCGCCTGCATGGGATCGTCCGGCCGCGGATGGGCGAGTCAACAAAGTGTGTGTACTCCGTACATACTCCGTACATCCTCGTACATACGAGCGCTCTCGGTCCTCGCTGCTGGAGTTGATGCTCAATGATGTACGGAGAACTCCGTACGACTACGCGTCCTGCTCGACGTCTGGATGCTGTGCGAGCGTACGGAGTACGGATATTGGTCAACCTCTACTCCGTACTCCGTACTCGTCCTCCATACCCGTGATGCGGGGGCAGAGGATCCATCCAGCAAAGCATCTCCCGTCATCGGCCCGCGGCATTTATCTCGGGCCTGCAAAGGTTCGCCGCGACGGCGACAGGGATCCTGGATGGATGCAGTGGCCCGTCCTCTGTACGGATACCTGTACATACAGCATCTCGAGGTGCACGGCGTCGCGATGCCACCTGGACGGATAGACTCTGTCTGTCCCGGTCGATGGGATCATCACGCAATGCGCCGCGCCGCGCCGCGCCGCCATGCCCATCAAGCCCCAGACTCCTGGATGCTGCTCATTCGAACTCCATGCTCCGTTCTCGCAGCTCCTGGCTGGTGCTGCTGCTGCTGTTGCTGGTGCTCCCGAGCCTGTTCCTCTCTGGCCACATGGCGTCGGTGCGACGGCACCTGGTGGTTCCATGGGCGCCATGTGGGATCTCTTGCGCCTCCGAGGTCCTCGTCGACTTCTCCATCTGCAGCGTGGAAAGCCAATCAGCAAAAGTATCAAGTGCAATCTCCGCATATTGACAACACCTGGCAGGAGTACTCCGTATGTACGGAGTACGGAGTGCCTGGGGACGGATCATGCATCTATTTCGAGCCCTCGGATCGATCAGCGCGGCTGATATTTCGCAGGCGACGCCGTTCCGCGATTCCACCCTGCCCTGCCAAGCATTCTCCCATCCTCCCATCCTCCTCCGACCTGCATCGCGAGCGGCATGGGCTGGACGCAGCACATGTCTGAAGGGTGCAACATCTCGATGCATGCATGTACGGACTACTCCGTACTCTGTACATACTCGTAGTAGATGCACTCACCGCCCGTGATTCGGCGGCGGCACAGCTCGCGCTGCTCATCATCATCGCCATCATGGCCGTCTGGGTCTCGATGAGGTGAGGCTTCAAATCCTTTCTTTGAGCCATTGTTCCACATGCTTTTTTTTTTAGGAGGGGGGGAGACAGAGACACAATCGCAGACGCAGACGCAGGCGCACAAGGCATGCAGTCCTTCTTGGCACGTTTGCCTTGCATAGCCGTCAAAGTCATTTTTCTTTTTTTTTTCCCTTCATCCTCCCTTCTCTTTTTTTTTTCTTCCTGTAATTCCCAGACTCGGACCAGGTAGGGGGAGGCATCAATCAAGAATAGATGACACCTACCTCCTGCACCAGAGCCCACGGGAAACGACTGCCACATTCCCTCGAGTGCCACCTACCAACCTGCCTATCAAATGATGGATGTGATGCACCGACACCTTTCCAAACGGTCAGTCGTTCTAGAAGTCGAGATGTCGTGGATGGCATCTCGTGAATGACAGAACAGAGCGAAGAAAAAAAAGGAGGGGTGGGAGATGGCAGTTGGGGGCGGACAACACGAAATGACTGTCTGTCTGCTCCGTACTCGGTTCAGAGTCGAAGCATCTCCATCGCTCGAGTCGCGAAGCTCCGCGGAGGTCCTCCGCTGCCCATTGCGAAGGTGTCCCATCTTAAGGGGGGCGCCCCCGGTCCAGGAAGAGGAGGGGGGATCGGAGCTCGGAGGCGGCTTCGTCACGGCACCTCCCATCCGGCACTGGTCGTTTTACTACTCGTACAGGCAGTCGGTCGACCTGAGCTCCATGCTGATCCCGGGCCCAGATCCTGAGCTGTTCGCCGCGCTGTGCTGTCCGATCGGGCATTCCTAGCGCAAAGGGCGCATGCGCTTCGCATGTTGGAAAAGGGGACTGCGCGCCTTTCCGTCCTTTATGTGCAGGTGCGTTGCTGATCTCGCCTCGCCGCTGTAGGACCAGGGGGCCCACCGAGTACTACCGAAACTGTGTGCCAAGTACATACCTGTATGTACGAGTATGTACAGGTATGTGGTCGCATGGGCTTAGTATGCATGGATACCGGTATTCTCATCAATGATACCTGTACTCGTACAGCCTGGCAGTGAGTTAGCTCGAGGCGACAGGTCGGTGTGCAGAGGGGAGCTGTGATGGGACATTCCCTTTGCGGGCATGGAGAGGGGCCCCTTGGATTTGACCTTTTTTTTTTTTTTTTCTCCTCTCTTCCGAGACATTACTGAGGCAGAGAGCTCCAGTCCATCGGGTCCAGGACGGAGGAGAGTGGGCGTATGGCGTATGGCCGGGCTGCTCGTCATGCGAGACACGGGCTTCTCTTGCTTCTGCCGTGATTCACACACTGGCCTTGCCGGTATGTATGTCGAAGTACGGAGTACGGTATACGAGTATGCAGAGGTGAGGAGAGAAGGGAAGCAGAAGAGAAGCAGAATGGAAGACGGACAAAGTCGGTGGGCAGTTGAGAAGATGAGCTGCTTCTACGAGACCTGATGGATTCAAGGAGCACAGCACTTTCCATCAACATACCAATCAATACGGAGTACGGAGCACTTTGGATCTGATTCGTACCTGCCTCGACAGCGGATCAATCAATCAATCGATTCTTTATCAGCGAGGAGCTGTTGTTTCATCAGGGAAAGAGCCACAGAGCCGTGCACCGAGGTCTGTCGAGAAGGTGCCAACAGCGCGCTTGCCCGTGCTCGATCTGCACAGTACCGGTACGAACTGCTCCGCACTGGGGATACCACCTCTCTCTGCCTTAGTACTCCGTACTCCGTAGTAGTAAAGAAAATCCAATCCAATCCATCGACACCAATTTCCAACAGCTCCATCTTGCACTAATTTCAATGCCCGGTCGGCCGCGACGGAAAGGCCTCACAGCCCGACAAGCCTTCAGGTTGAGCCGACAGCCTCCACTGATAGGCTCAGCTTGAGCCGACAGCCTCGAGCTAGCAAAGGATTGGCCCGCGGCCGGATCAGCAGCGCCGACGGCCAAAGGCTAAAGACGGAGGACTGACGTGCGCACGACGAAGCTCGGCCTGCCGCCTCTGGCTCGTACGAGTACGATTGAGTACTACGAGTCCTCGTGCCACCGGAGAGGTTAGTAGTACGGAGTACGGAGTAGTAGAGGTAAGTATTGGATTCCATTTTGAGCGCTTCGAGTCTTTTGGGCAAAGTGATCCATGATGATTCCATCTTCGGCATCCTAGGCCAGACCTATAATCCTTTCCCTCCCCCCCGCCGTACTCCGAACTCCGTACGAACTTCAAGCTCTCTCCTCTCCCGATTCGAACCAGCCTCGCTTTTGCGTTGCAGCACGGCCAGAGGAACTTTTCACTTACGCCGCCGCCGCCTTTCAATATTTTCTTTTTTTTCCCTTTCTCCAAAGCATCCTTTGTTGTTGTTTTTTTTTTTTTAAAAAAAAAAACAAAACAAAAAAAAACTCAAGCTTCGTCTCGAACAAGTTCTAAACCTTCTTCTCCGGCGCCTTCTCTCCCTTGCTCGAACTATATTTCTCGTCCGAATTCCCTCGCCTCTTCCCTCCTGCATCTCTTAAATCCCTCCTCGACTGCAAGGCCAGCTTCTGTTTGAAAACGCTCTCGAGAATTCATCATCGTTTCCCCCCCCTCTTTTCTCGGCTTTCTTTACTGCATTTCATGACGACTCGACGAATCTCACGATCTACCATGTACGCAACGCTTTAGCAGCTTCGATCGCGCAACCACCCCTGCATCGTCATCGGCAGCATCGTCGTCGTCATCGCCGCTACCACCTGATCTTAACAACACTTCCAGCACGGAGTAGAGTGCATATACACCAAAAAAACGCACCTTCGACCTGAGCATCGACATATCGACAGCACCGACAGCATCGACATCGCCAAATCCCTGTGTTCGCATATACGCACATCCGCACATCCGCACATCCGCATATCTGCTATCTGCATATCCTTGTATCCGTCTTCGGTGTCCGCCCCCGACAGCAAGCTTCATCTCGTCTCCCATCCTCGGTACCTCTCCGTATTCCGAATTCCGTACGGGATCCATCCATCGCCCCCAAAAGGTCCGATCCAGCGGCAGAGACGATCCAGGGAAAAAGAAAAACACCCATTCCAATCTCCTCCAACCCCGAGGAACGCTTGCAACTTACTCCGTACTTGCGAACCCCCCCCCCTTCTGTCCCGGCAATATCACGGACTTGACTTGACGACATCGCTCACCCGCCCGCACGCCGGTCCCGTCACAAGCTCGCTCGCCTCCTCCTCTCTTTGCCCCCCCCCCCCCCCTTTCTTCTTTTCAAGAAGAAGCGCAGAAACCCTGTCACCGACGCCGACAACGCAAACGAGATAGCACGTCGATAAAGCGCCCAGCGCGAGGAGCCCGCCGCATCGCAAGGCCGATTCCGCCAGTGGGACGACCTGTTCCGAAAGCCTAGCGCCGCGCCCCTGGAGAAAGACTGGTGGCCCAGCACCGCACAACACAGCACAACAGCAAAGCCAAGCACAGCAAAGCCAAGCACAGCGCAGCAAAACACGGCATCAAACTAGTGCCTCGCCACGCCTCAGGTTTTTTTTTTATCACCTATTTTTTTTTGGTAATCTCTAATTTTTCTTGGTGTGCTGCGGTCGCATCGAAACAAGCGCCGACCCGACCGATCGAAGGCCGAGGGAAGCACGTCTGGAAGCACTTGCACGCCTGCACGCTGTCGAGTCTCAGCTTGTCTGCGCCCACGGAGTACATTGATACATCAATACCTCTCGGTCCTCGGCTGGTGGTGACCTTGGGTGCATGCAACCTCCGCCTCCGCCTCTGCCTCGATTGTTTTTTTTCACAAGCTCGGATTGCAGTTTGCGCGACAACGCAGCTTCAAGTCCCCAAAAGTTCTGGTCCCGGTCGTTTCTGGCCATCTGCTCGATTCGATTGGGCCTTGGTTGAGCAATCTAGCGAATTATAATTGCTGCTACGGAGTAGGTACTACCCTGTAGGCATCTCTCCCCTCCCCCCCCCCCTTTTCCCCTCCCTCCCCTTTCAATTGATTGATCAAACTCTCCCCCTCACTGCACTGCACTGCATCCATCAATCAAATCAATCAATCTGAGTTCCTGTACGGAGTACGGAGTACGGAGAACGGAGACGGAGTACAAGGAACCCGACCCTTTCTACTCCGTACTTCCCCCCCTCCCCCCACTGCCACCACCCCTCCGCACCCGCCTCCTGCCCCCCA
>NQYS01000001.1:5835883-5855358 GCA_003055955.1 Escovopsis sp. AC | reverse complement strand
CCCCCCCCCCCCCCCCCCCCAAATCTCTCCAATCCCCTCACCCACAGAAACATCCCGCACGTTGCTCCAGCATCATCTGCATCTCCATCTACTATACCTACACACTGGATGCGCTCGAGCATACTCAGAGTACTACCTACCTACCTACCTCTCCTCCCATTGCCCATCACCACCACAATTCCTCATCGAGAGCCATCTTTCACAGCCAAAGCCGGTAGTCGGCTGAAGGTCCCGCATCTTCCGTCCATTGCATCCTGCCAAGGCGAGGGAACAGCGAAACAAAACCGACGAGACAATTTCTCTTGGCATCGCAAAACCCGTTCTCTCTTGGAGGGCTTTTTTTCTTCTATCATTTCAATCTCTCTTCTCCTCTTATCTCTCTCTTAAAAGCTCTTCTTTCTTTCTTTTTTTTTTTCCTTTTTTTTTTTCCTTTTTCTTTCTTGTGAGCGTTACGCCTTTTCCTTCTGCTCTTCTTCGTCCTGTCAAACCTGTCCTGCCTTGGTTGCCCTCTTTTTTTCCTTTTTCTTTTCTTTTTTTTTGCCTTTTCCTCTTGCATCCCTGAGAGATCGTCGTGCCTCAATTTAGGGCAATCTCAATCTCGTTGATCTCTCAATCTTCATCCTTCAGCTACATTGATCCCCTTTGCCATGCCCCTCAACTTCCTTGCTTCTTCCGTATTCTTCATCATCCCCTGGTTTTGAACTCGTTGAAGAGTACATACATTTCACAGATTGCCTCTTTAATTAGTAGTTCCATTCCCTTCTTCTCCTTGATAACTCTTCATATCCTGCTTCGCATTGATCTCGACGCCGTTGCTCTTCTCATCTCGAATCAAGAACAACTTCATTAACCAAGACAATATACAGGCGCTCTTGAACACAACCGAGACTGCCTTCAATGCACCCCTAATTCCTACTACCATTGCGCTCCTCGCCACCTGTCCATCGATCCCCAAGCCCCCGTCCTGGATAGAGAAGGCTGCGACGACTCCTCAGACCTCGCCGAGCCCTTGACTCCATCCACGGATTGCCAGTCAGAAGAGTTCACTGCCTGGCCCAAGCACCAGCACCGAGAGCCGCTCGGTCCCCACGCTCACTCGCACTCGCACTCGCATTCGTCATACTCCTTCAAGCAGCCTGCGACGACGCAGCCGCGGTTGCTTGCCCGAGAAAAGGTCCCCGTCCAGGTCAAGGACGACCCTGAGCACGAGCACGATCACGAAACCGACAACGACAACGACAACGCAAGCGCATCGACGTATCCCTATCGATATTCTTGCCTGCATTGCCATCGCCCTCTGACCATCGGACGCCCCCCGCCCCCGGAGCCCCGAGTCGCCCACGACCCCTGCTCATCAGTCGTCGCCATCCCCTGTGACTCTTCGCCCGAGTTCCCCCCAAGCTCCCTGCCGTCGAATCCCATCTCGACAGTCGCATCGCTGAGCTCGGTCCCCAGTCAGAGGCTATCCACGACGAATCCCGTCACCGCGGAATCTTCCCGCCAGAGCCAGCAGCAGCAGCGGCAATCGCAGCAGGCGCACAAGAAGCAAAAGCTTACGAGGCATCGTTCCCTCCGCGGCTCCATCGCCACCATCGGAAAGAAGATGACGGGCCTCTTCCGCCGCTCGAGTTCCCAGCTCGACAAGGACTCGGCTGTCCTCGACCACAACTCATCCGCCTCCCCCTCCGAGTCCTTCTTCTCCCGCGTAACGACAAACAGCACGCGACCACCCAGCTCTGGCCGCTTCTCCTTCTCCAGGTCCGCCAATGTCTCCGGGACCAACTCCCCGCACTCCCCGACCTCCCCCGTCGACCCTTCGCAGTCCAACCACCTCACCATCCCCGACGAGAACTACATCGGCGCCGGCCACTTTAAGGGAAAGAAGAATAGGGCCTCGACCGGCCTGACCGGCTTCCGACAAAAGATTCTCTTCGCGCCCCAGTCCGCCCGGACTTCTAGGCGATCCGAGCAGGCCGCCGCGCTCCGCCGCGCGAGCAGCTTCGATAATGGCAAGCGCTGCGCGCAGCAGCAGGCCCAGGCCCAGGCCCAGGCCAAGGGCGAGCCCATCGCCCCCGAGCGCCACCCCTGGGCCATGCCCCCCGACGCCGGCACCGGTGCCAAGGCCCGCCGCATGAGCCTGAGTCTTCCCGACGACTTCAACGTGGACGTCGTGGAGCTCCTCACCGAGTTCGAGTACCAGAACAAGCTGCTCGGCCGCCACGGAAAGCACGTCGGCAAGGGCGCCGCCTCCAAGGTCAAGATCATGTCCCGCAAGGGCTGCCCCACGGAGCTCTACGCCGTCAAGGAGTTCCGCAACAAGTCCAACCGCGAGAGCAAGGAGGAGTACGACAAGAAGATCAAGTCCGAGTACAGCATCGGCAAGAGCCTGCACCACCCCAACATTGTCGAGACGATTCGCCTCTGCACCGACCACGGCCGGTGGAACCACGTCATGGAATACTGCTCCGAGGGCGACCTCTTCAGCCTCGTCCAAAAGGGCCAGCTCAAGGGCGAGGGAAAGCTCAAGGACCGCCTCTGCCTCTTCAAGCAGCTCATCCAGGGCGTCAACTACCTCCACGCCAACGGCATTGCCCACCGCGACATCAAGCTCGAGAACCTGCTCATCACAAAGGACAGCAAGCTCAAGATCACCGACTTCGGCGTCTCCGAGGTCTTCTCCGGCACGCATCCCGGCGTCCGCGAGGCGGGCGGCCAGTGCGGCCGCAACATGGGCGAGATTCGACTCTGCGCGCCGGGCATCTGCGGCAGCGAGCCATACATTGCGCCCGAGGTGCTCCGCAAGCAGTCCCACTACGACCCCCGCGCCCTCGACGTGTGGAGCTCGGCCATTGTCATGATCTACATGATCTTTGGCGGCGCCATCTGGGCCCGGGCCGAGCAGGGCCAGGCGCAATACGACAACCTGGTCCGCGGATGGGAGGTCTGGGTCGCCAAGCACCCCGACCCCAACGCCATCATCACCGAGACGGACTACCCCAAGTGCCGCGCCTTCGACTTCGCCGTGAACCCCCCGGCCCTCCGGCGCATCCTCCTGCTGATGCTGCATCCGGATCCTGCTAAGCGCATCGCCATCACGGACGTCATCAACAACCGATGGGTCAAGAACATCGAATGCTGCGGGATCGAGTCATATGATGACCCGTCGTACGTCATCGATGCGACCAAGAAGGGGAGCAGCAACAAGGTCGGCAACAAGATCTTCTGCCACAACCACCTGCCTCCCAAGACCCACGGCACCCATTCCCTGGGCAAGATGCCAGGCCAGCCTGGCTACTAGAAGACTTTAATGAAAAGAAAAACAAACGTACCTTCTTTCTCTCGACTCCCCCCCCCCTTTTTTTTTGCCTCTCTCTTCCTTTTGTTTCTCCATTCATGATGCCGCCTTTTTTTGTTTTTTTTTTCTGCCCCTTGATATGATAGAGAAGGGTCTTTTACGAGAACTATACATATACAGATATATATTTTATGGGGACTTGCTCCACCTTTACTTCTTCTTCTTCATCATCCTCTTCCTTCTCGCCTTCCCTCTTTCTCTTCTTCTTCTTTTTCTCTTCGGTCTTTTCGCGATCATCTTTTATTCTTCTTCCTTCTCCCTCCTTAACTTTTCTGGTTGCCACTAGCCATGACAAGTCTTTTCGAGGTTGTTTCTTGTCATAGGGATGCATGCGAACGGGAAGCGAAAGAGACTACAGTCGCAGCGGCGTTTACCTCTATTCCATATTCTTCTTTCTTCCTCGAACCTCTTGAGCTCTATTGCTTTGTTACCATTTTTTCCTTTCTTTCTTTCTTTCTTCCTCTTCCGTCGTTGTGTGTGCTTCTGGGTGGGAAATGATAAAGCGGCGGCCCATTGTGGCGGGCCAAGCCTCGCTGGCGTTTTGGAGATGCATGCTACCGGGAAGAATGGGAACACCGGTACGGTGCCCTTGCCAGCGACGACCTGGCAGAACTCGGACCTTGTAAGGTTAGGACTTGGGTACATACGTGCGCCTTTTGGCGGCGCGGGCTGGGGATGAGCAGGACGGCAAGCGAGCAACGGGCTTTCGTGCTTGGTCCTTGAGCCCCAGGCCCCCCCTTGATAGAGCGGAATAGTAGTGATACTACGAGAACGAGTACCTTGCGAAAGACTTGCGTGAGTTGTGTGATGTGATGTGATGTGCTGTGCTGTGCTGTGATGGATGGCTTCTTGTTTAGTGCTTGTGCTCTGAGTGAGACAACTAAGTACGAGACATTGATCTACATGTGTGCCTTTACGGAGTACGGGGTATCTTGAGATGCCATGGGGACCGCTTACGCACATGGAGCTGGTTCAGCTCGACGGGAATGACTCGAGGATGGCTGTATGTAGTACGGAGTACTCCGTACGGAGTATGTACCGGTATGTATGTACGAGGGCGAAGGCGAGGGCGAGGGCGAGTGGGGATGGGAGTGGGGATGGGAGTGGGGATGGGAGTGCGGTATCCGGGATTCACTCCGTACAGTCGCGGAACAGTGCAGCGGATGGATACCCCGTGCGGGGAGATGTGCTCGTACGGGAGGGTTCATATCAGCGGGGAATACTCCGTACTCGGGGGGCGATGGGTTTCAACGTCGGACCTGGAGGACAGGACAGGACCATGAAGCCTATTCGCCTGTGGATGCTCGGTGCTATTCGAGGATTTGAGTTTGTTGGCTCGCGGACGAGTCGATCGCACTCGTACGAGCACGAGCACGAGCACGAGCACGAGCACGAGCACGAGCACGAGCATTCCAAGGTACGTACGGGACAAGATGCTGGGGGGATGCCAGCGGATTGCGGGAGCAACAAGATCGGCGCTCCGTCCGGGTCTGGCGCAGGGGTTTCTCCTCGAGACTCCCCCCCCCCCGGGGACGAGGACGATCCGGCGCGGGGAAAATGAGACGATGCTCTCTGGCTGGCCGAGTGGTCACGGGTACTCCGTACTCGCCCGCCCGCCCGCGCAGGACAGGAGAGGAGATTGCCGTGAATGGAGGCCCAAGATGCCGAGGATGACGATATGGGCGGCAAGGGCGTCTAGCTTTTCGATGTGGATGGAGTCCTGGTGAGAAGCCCGCAGGCCAGACTCCAGAATCCTATCGTCCAGCCACGCAGCTGCCCGAGGCGGGCTTGTGGGCTCTTTTTTTTTTTTTTTTTTTTTTTCGTTTTGTCTGTACGGAGTATATACGGAGGAGTACTCCGTATGTAGAGAACAATTCCCTGGGATGCAGGATGACAGCTCTGCGAGGCCGGGTCCCATGCAGTGGAGATGTGACGAGTCCGCTCGGCTAAGTCGGCGAGCCCTCTTGCTGCTGCATGCTGCACGCTCGAGCGTGTTCGACGACGGGCGCTGGGCAGGCCGCGCGAGCTGGTTCGCGGGTGCTCCTCGCCGGGGGCGCCTAGCAAGCTTCGAGCTCGCAGGCGTTAGTGAGGCGCCCCCTGCGTCGTCCGGCCTCTGCCAGCGAGGGCGCTGACGGAGGCGCGTTGCTCCTCCGTACATACATGTGGATAGACGTCTGTATGTACGGAGTACATACGGACGAGTACCTCCAGATCGATGCCTGCTGCCAGGCACGAATGCTGGTGCATGGTGCCTGTGCTTGCCTTGTCGTAGCTGCGTCATCCGCCGGCTATCTCGCATTCGCATCCGGGCAGGCACACGAGACGGTTCAGGCATACGGAGTCCTGCCTATGTACTCCGTACGGAGTAGAGCCGTCGGTGTTGCGAGAACCAACAGCTGCTGCTCGCGAGGGGAAAGGGGGGGCCACGAAGCGCAGTGGGCGGAATGCGTCAGCGTGCAGATGGGACTGACTGTATGTACAAAGTACTCGTAAGCGCTTCGCTGGAGAGGTAGTATCTGCGGGACGGGATTGGACGGCGACGCCCTCGGATCCTCTTGCGAGATGGAGCCGCACTGCGTACGTACGTACGCCGTACTCGTAGCACGGCTGGCCCTGTATGGAATCATGTTCTGGAATGCGTGGGCCTCGCATGCTGCGTGCTGCTGTGGAGTTTTACTCGTAGGAAGGGGGTGTGTGTCCTCTTTGCTTCTTTCGGGGTGCCTGTGCCGCGTATCAGTGCGAGAACGGACGTGTACGGAAGAGGATACGGAGTACAGACGACTCAGACAGAGCATTCGCGAATGAGGGAGGACAGAAGACAGAAGACAGAAGACAGAAGACAGAAGGAAAGCTTCTCGAAGGGCACAGCCGTTGCCGCTGTGCCGGGGATGGTGTGCGCCACGCCGCCTCTCGCTGGACCGATGGCTCGATGCTCCGTACGGGTGGCCAGAATCGAAGCTCGCGAAGCCCGACGAGGGTCCCGCCATCGACACGAGATCGATATCGATCGTCGGGGGGGTCATCCGGGGGAGGGGATTGGCTGGACAGGGTGGTGTTTCGAGGGCGATCAAGTGGCTTGGGATCGCGGGGCGGAGACGCAGCAGATGCGCGGGATGGCCCCTGCTGGGGTGATTGGAGATGGAGAGGGCGGCCGAGTGCATGAGGCATTTTGGGGGTGTCACGAATCACGGGCCTAGAGGGGCGATGCGAGGATGTGAGGTTGGAGAGCGACGGGCGGTGGTGGTGATGACGACGATTCGTGGAGTTTGAAAAGGGGGGGGGGGGGGGGGGGGGGGGTGGTTATTTTAAAATCAATTTATTTTGGAATTTATTTTGGAATTTATTTTGGAATTTATTTTACTAATTTTCTGATCGACAGTGCTGTTGACACTGTGGATCGTGAGGCGGGCGGTGAGCGAAGGATCATCATCATCTCCATCATCATCCTCATCCATACCGTAGATCCCATCCTCCTCGGCCAGCTCGCCTTTCCCACTCGAGGCTCATCTTTCGAGCGCTCGTCGCATCGCGTCTCATATGTACATACTCTGTACATACACACTCGAACATACCCTGCCCAGCACGCCGCCGGCCAATGGACCTGGCCAAGACAGAGCCATCTCCGCGGGGGGAAGAGACCGCCTCGACATGCACTCATACATGCATACATAGTTGGTGTATGTACGAGACACAGCCCGTCAAGGCCCGCGGCCAGCGAGCACGCGACGCGATGATGCCTCGGCGAGACTCCCGTGCGGCTGATCCGGCGCGGAAGCACCTGCAGCTGATCCGTTCGAATCAGACGGCTAGATGGATGGACATTGATCCATTGATCCACTGATTCATCCGTCTGCGATTACTCCGTACATACAGGCATGCCTCCTGTCAGGGCCGACTGCAGCGGGTATCTGCCTGCGGATAGTCCGTGGATCAGCAATTGACCCGGGAGGGATGAGCTGGGGCGAGATCGCGGCTGCTGCTGCTGCTGAATGTCACGAGTAGGGCGTCGGAGTGGTTGGGGGGCATCTCGGGTTCACCAGACAGCAGACAGCAGACAGCAGACAGCAGACAGCAGACAGCAGACAGCAGACAGCAGACAGTAGACAGCAGATAGCAGACCGCAGACACGCACGCCACGAGACTTGCGGCGCGAGGCTCTCGTGTCACGGCCGGTCCTGTCTCTGCTGAAAAAAAAAAAAATGCAATTCTTCTGCCGGTCATTCCCTGCTCCGCCGCTGCGCAGACTCCCTTGAATCCACGGGTGCGGGTTGAATTAACATGAACGTGCATGCGAACGTGTGACCGGGCTCCTCTGCCGTGAAGCCCCTCAAGCCCCCTTGATCCTGTGTTTTGTTCCAGCCAGCCAGCATCCTTCCCGCTTCACCAACCCATTCCCGATTATCTAAGTCAGGGGTGCCAGCGTGGCAGGCTGGTCGGAGGTCGATGAAATGTGCCCCTCCGACGCTCTGTGGACGAGTGGCTCGCGCAGCGCCCGGCCATCTTGGAGAGATGCTCCCTCCAGGATAGCACAAACCCGAGTCTTCCCGCTCCAGTGATTGAGAAGCGTTCCAGTATTATGCTGATTCAATGTCCGGGAGGCTTGTCATCCTTAGCAATCCCAAGGAACGACAAAACGACAAAGAACAGGACGGAGTCGACAAAGCGCTTGCGCGCCTCGCGCAGACCAATGGACGTCCAGCCAAGAGCTGCCTCTCCAAAGAAGGGCATTGGCTGTGCAACTCGACTCAAACCTCACTCCACCGCGCCCATGCCCATCCCCTCACAAAGAGCATCGAGCAAAGAGAGCGGTTGACGTCTCCCCTCAGACTTGTCGAATGAACCAGAATAGAATGGATGGAATGAAGCGCAATTGCGAAAGACGAGCCGCTCTTCGTACACACGTGGGATGGCCCGAGGAGGAAGATGGCGCGGGGGGGCACGGGGTTCTTCTCTCAACGGTCTCGGGCTGTTGTCAATCTTTTTTGGTGCTCGATGGCGCGGACTCAAACAGCCCTTCTTTGAACGGTCTTGAGCTGTTCGCGATCCTTTCATTCGTAGTCGAAGAACACCAAGAATACCGCCTCCCTTCCAGAATGCCGTCCCTTGTTCAAATTTCAAAGACTCGCGGCGGACGATGTCTTTCTTCCACTGCCGTTTGATGATGTTGTCGCCATGAATGCCGTGGGTGGTGGCAGCCACGACCCTCCTGTATATTAGATGAAGCCATCGCCGGGGAAAGTTGTCGATCCAATCGGCATCACCGAAGAACCATTCTGAGAAGATCATTGTCGGAAGACCACTCAGGAGACCATTTTCAGGAGACCATTCTCAGGAGACCATTCTCAGGAGACCATTCTCAGGAGACCATTCTCAGGAGACCATTCTCAGAAAATCACAATGAGCGAGCCACTTGTTCGGTCCAGCTCCAACAGCTCCGGGAGCTCGCAGGAGTGTCGCAACTCCCACACATCCAGCAGCTCCCTCTCCTCCATGTCCCTGGGTAGCCCCCAGCCGCTGAGCGACAAGAAGTCCTCCTCCCCCCCCTCCTCCCCCGAGTCCGCCTCGGTCAGGCCCGCCCGCAGCCCCATCCCGAAGCGATACCTCCCGCGCCCGCGTCGCGTCGCCGCGAAGCCCCCGGCCTTCTCGCGCTCCCTCCTCGACCTGCCCGTGGAGATGCTCCTCACCATCGCGCACGGCCTCACCGAGGACCGCGACCTGCACGCGCTGTCCAAGACCTGCCGGCGCCTGTACGCCCTGCTCAACGCGGACCTGTACCTGCTCAACTCCATGTTCCATAACGCCTCGGCGCTCGCGTGGGCCGCGCGCACGGGCAACGTCGCGCGCACCCAGCAGATCCTCAACCTCGAGCGCGTCGAGAGCACCGCGACTCTTGTTGCGTGGCGGGAGAGCCTGCACCTCGTCGCCCGCCGCGGCCACTGCGAAATCGTGCGCCTCCTGCGCCGCGAGGAGCCCGTCGCATGTGAGCTCGCGCGCCCGGATGGCGAGTGCCGCCTCAAGCCGCTCACGTACGCCGCCGCCGGCCGGCAGACGGAGATGCTGCGCTTCCTGCTCGCAACGCTGCCGCGTGTGGACAGGCGCGACGCGAGCCTTGCGTTGCGGTATGCCGAGTTCCTCGGAGAGGGGGAGGCAGCGTGGCTGTTGAGGGACATGCTGAGCTCGCCGGCGCCGGCTGCGGATGCTTTCTGTGTGCCTCTGGTCGGGGAGGTGAAGAAGAGGGGCGGCCGGATCTTGGTCACCGGTTTTTAGTCGTGACCGCGGCTGCTGCACTCGGGATTCAATGATAGGCAATGGAAAAGGGGGAATGGCGGCTTGTGAACGATTTGGCTGTGCTGGGCTTGGAGTAAAGGGAATTCTGGGAATTCAGGGGCGGACCAGGGAGGAAATGGGATAAGCTGGACTCGGTACATTGATTTCTCTTTTTGTTTTATCGTCTGTTTTATCGTCTGTTTTGAGTCGTTAGTATTCGGTCTTTGGAGGTCCCATCAAGAATCTGTGCGCAAAGAACCATACCTGAGTGAATTGTGTCTTGCAATGCCAATCAAGAACTGCCAGCTGTGTATGAAGCCCAAGTCAGGTCCTCTTTCCATCACAGATGCTGGATAGAGGCAGATTATTGGTCCAAAATAGCAATCCAAGGGATGCTCGCCAGTATGTCTTGATCTCACGGGTCGATGGCCGCCGGACGATCGATCCCTTGCTTCCCCGTGCAGGCTCTGATCTAAGGCAGCGAGTCTCCAGCCCCAGGAGCGAACGGCGATGCACCCCGGACGAGCTGACATCTTGACAAAAGGTGCAACGCTCCGCAAGGAATGCGAGTCTCCTCGAACGAGTCCTCAGGCTTGCGGGGGGACTGCGCCCGCATGCCGCCCTCATGCGCTTGAGACGGTCTCGAGTCTTGCAGGAACCGCATGCTCCACCCCCGTGTTGTCTCGGGTGATGTGTCCACCTCCCTGCTTTGCAGATCGATGCCTGTCCGAGGCCTGGAACCATTTTCACGTGTCTGCGATCGGGGAGCAGGATTCGCGGACGAGACAGGCTCAAGGGCGAGAGTGTATAAGCCATGGGTCGGATTCGAGATTCCGGGCTCGATGGCGTGCCTCTGCGGCCGGAGGAGGATGAATCCTGACCCCTGAATGGTATGGCCTCCAATGATTGGGATATCATCTACAATTGAGGTCAAATCAGCGTTGGCGACTTGTTCACCCAGCTCAGAGCTCCCTCGCTTTTCCCTGCACGATTGGGATGGGCACCTGCGCCAGACGAATGGGAGACGGCGAAAATCGAAGCACAGGATCCCATTGCACGGGTTGAAGAGTCCTTTGCTGTCGAAGAGTATAAATAGTAGCAGTCAATGCCACGAGAGGGCGACACCACGAACATCGAGGCACACTACTAAAGCAAGGGGCCATGGCATGCTCGTGCGTCTTGTTCCTGCGTCTGCCTGACGAGCAGGGTCATGGCGCACATGGACAGCTCGGTGGTGACGGGTCCATTGGTTCCACGGCCATGAATGGAAGGGGAAGGAGAGAGCCGAGGCATTCCGGTACAGCTCATACATACGAATACGGGTGTGTGCGAGTATGTACATATATTCCGTGCTCCGTGCATCATCGTGGTGCTTTAGATCAATATGCATCAGTAGGTGCATATAGTACTAGTTGACTCCCTTGCTTGGGGCCTGATGGCAGGCCACATATGTACATAGCAGAAACACTTACGTGCATTTCCAGCGCCGGCACAGGTACGGATTGGCACCCACTGGGCGGAACTCACGAGCTGCCAGCTGTGCGAGTGGTGCGGGCAACGGAGGTGCCTGCATGCTGAGACATCCAATGCAGTGGATAGATGGATGGATGGATGGATCGACGGCCATGATTCGAGATATCGGATATGGAAGCAGCTGGCCATCCAACATCACATGTGAATGCGCTGAATGCGGTCGGATCGTCCCCGCGCGAGGATCGATGCTGTCCCAATCAGCGACTCGATCTTGATGCTGCCTGCTGCTGCATTGCCAGCTCATCGATGGCTTATCAGTGTCAGCGCTGGAGGTTGAACCGTCGAGATGATGCAAAAAAAAAAAAAAAAAAAAAAAAAAAAAAAAAAAAAGGGCCGTTAATATCTGCTGCAGACGCATCGCGAAGGCAACAATCACTGGAGACCTGAAGCTCTGAGTCCTGGTACCGGCATTGAAGGCATCGTGAGTTCGGCGTTGGTGGAATCAATCAATTGATGGATGATTCAACCAATTTCTTGTGTGCCCCTTGCAGGATGACTAAGGCATCCATCCTGTGAGGGCATCGAGTGGTGGCTCCCTCGGAAAGCGCAACTGGATGTATTCGGGGGGGAAGGGGGGGGAGCGAGTGCGGATATCGGAATCGCCCTGGAAGGTCCGACTCTACCCACTGTACTCCGTGCCTAGGGAGAGGCAGGTGCGCGGAGGGTTCTTCCATCACGAGAAGGAGCACTGCGGTTCGTGATGCCCTCGCTCGAACCTTTGCGCCTTCCTCGATACTCTGCGGATACAGCGGATACAGCGGATACAGCGGATACAGCGGATACTGACGGGAAGGAAGGAGCGTCCATCTATCGAACGTCCGAGTCTCAGAAGGTACGAATCGAGTACAATACGATTTCAATAAAGTACGACTCTGTACAAAGACCTCTGTCCTCTGTGATAGGTCTTTGCACATTGAATATAGTACTCCGTATCACTCGAGAAGATCCAATTGAGACTCGGAGCTCTAGAACGGCGGACGAAAATCATGTCGGTCACCTGCATGCATCATCCTGGGCGTGATTTCGTAATGGGCGGATCTCGAGGCTCGGTCCGGTCGAAAGGGAGCAGATCCGGGAGAGTTCCCGTGCTGCTAGTGCGAGTACCTAGTATACTGAATCATCGCGACTCGGGAGAATTCTCCTCTCCTCTGCGCAAGAGATGGTCCTCGTGCTTCAATGTAATACTACTACGGAGTACTACGGAGTACTCGTACTCCGTATTGGCCACTCGTACTCCGTAATACGTCTCCGTCTTGTTGATCCACCAAACAGGAGCCGAGTCCCGCGAGCACTTGCCTACC
This sequence comes from Escovopsis sp. AC, assembly GCA_003055955.1. Classification (NCBI taxonomy): domain Eukaryota; kingdom Fungi; phylum Ascomycota; class Sordariomycetes; order Hypocreales; family Hypocreaceae; genus Escovopsis; species Escovopsis sp. AC. Next base: position 5,842,902 of record NQYS01000001.1, on the reverse strand, counting down.
TCGGTAAGTCTTTTGCCGCGTCTGACATGGCCGGGGGACTCGGGGAGCGGTTCGCGCCTTGGCAAGCGATGAAGATGCGGAGCACGAGGGAATTACGAGTACGGGCACCGGTTCTCGGTACACGAGCACTTGATAGTAGTAGTAGTACGGAGTAGAAGGGGAAGAAGAGTCGCGGCATCACAAAAGAACAACGCTTGAGCCTCGCTTCCGCGGCGGGGCCCGGCAAAACAAGCATCTCCTCCTCGGCTCCGCACATTCTCCAGCCCGGACGGATACTACTCAGTATTGCTTGATCCTCCATGACACCCGTACCTGTTCCAAGACCTGGAGTCATCAACTCGATCAACGCCCTTGGGATCAACGTCGTGCAGCCAGGTCCGAAACAGACTCAGCTCTCGGGTAAACACGGCAACTCACTCCTCAGAGCCTTGATGGGCTTCAGCAGCTTCATCGGAGGCTCGACCACCACCCGCAAAGGCGCGGATGCTCCCGATTGTGGACAGGTACTCTCAGTACGGAGTAGTAACTCGTAGCTGTCCTCGGGCCCCTCAAATTTCAACGTTGCTCGTGCTGGCCACAGCGTTGTATCTCTGACATATGGAAACGAGGATTGGGTCCTACCAGTACGAGTACGGAGTATGCGGAGCAGCCTCCGCCGCATGACCCAATATTCCAATACCAAGGACCAAGGACCAAGGACCAAGGACCAAGGACCCTGAGCCAGACTTGTCCTTTGGGCAAATAGACTTCTGCTCCCTAGACTCGTTGCGTCTCACCTGCATACATCCATACATACTGTCCAGGACTGAGTATGTACGAGTACTGAGAGTAGAGGTATTGATGAATTGTCGTGATCGCCCATTTCCTCCACTGTCAAAGCATCCAGCGTCATGTCATGACCAGGAGGTGTCTGCTTTGATCAGGCAATCTCCTCGTCACCAGCGTTTCAATCACGGCCCTTTTCAGCATCCCAAACCATCGCCGTCGACACGTTTGGAGTTCAATCGAATCGACGTCTCCAACCATTATCATTTCCTCAATTTTTCCACCGTTTCCTTTTTTTTTTTTTTTTTCAATTTCGTGATCCACTTGAGCTAGTCCATTTCTGGGAATTATTCTTCCTCCCGATTCTGCCTGCTTCGTCTTAGCCTTCAGTCTCGGATTCCAGTGGTGGTAAGAAACGGGTACCTCATGGTACTGCGCAAGTCGGGGAAAAACGCATGTACTCCGTACCTCAGACGAGCACCCATCTCGGTGAAACTCCGACGTACCGCCTCGGGCCGGTCGACCTACTATGTAGGCGATACTCCGTACGGAGTACTTTATGGAAGGTTCAATCCGATCTCAAGCCACACACTGCAGTCCGACTGCTCGATTGGCAGGCGCTGCCAGTGGTCGCTGGTGGTGGCTGCCTTGTCCCTGCCAGTCGCGCCTGCTTTGTGCGTCATATTTCGCGGACCCTGCATTGCAGCTCCAGGTGGAGGTCGCTCTTACCCGTTTTGCCAGACATGGAACCATCTCCATCCACCCTAGACATTTTCATCCATCAATCAATTCATTCATTCACTCTTTCACTCGTTCTCAATTCTTCTAATTCCATCCTCATTCTCTGCCTCTCGCTCGCATTCACGAGCACTCGGGCTGCATATCCCATTCTCGCCCCAGCCTTGTTTCCTCTCCTCTTCTCGGCACTACAGGTACTGCTGCTCGCTCCCTCTTGCTGAGCCCACTGGCACCTCTTCGACCTTGGACTCCAACTCGACTCACGCTCCTCCATCTTCACCACGCCCACACGCCCGCCTCGTCGATTGCCCGTCACGGTCTAGATTCCACTCCAGGCACCCCCAGGTATGTTAGGTATGTAGGTCCCATGCCCGTGAAAAGCCGGCCGGGCCCATCCCGAAACTGGAACACCGACGCCCTCTCCTCCGAGAGCACAGATACGCACATACCTCTTACACCCACCACTCCATTCAACTACGAGTACTCCGTACTACTCCTGCCCATACCACACACACTACACACTTGCATACATACCGCCGGCCGCTTGTCGATCCTTCATCCCTCTCCCTCTCTCTCTTTCTCTCTCTCTTTCTTCTTTCCTGTCTTGTCTCCCTGCATCCTTCACCCCGACTCAGTCATTCTGTCTCGCCCACATTCTCACTCGTCATAGGCCCAGCACATCCTCGGCCTACGACCTCATACATACACCCTCCAGGCCTACGGAGGACGGACTACATACATACACTATAAACCATCTCGGGCCTCCCGCTCGTGCTCCGAAGCTCGTGCTCCCTTCTGCCCGTTCCGCCCTCCGGTCACGACGAGCTTCGACTCCTGTACTCCGTACTCCGTACCCACTACTCCAGCCGTTCACGCCAGGCTCGCCAACTCGTCACGGCCAGAGGCCGACTCCGTGTCACCACCACCGCCGTCGTTGCTGCTCCTACCGTCGCCGCGGCTGATCGTCGCGATCGCGTGAGCTTTCCAACAAGTCCATGGTCCTCCTGCCCTTCACCTCTCGCGGCGCATGGATCGCATGACGAAACTGCCTCCCTCAGACTCCTTTCTCCCCTCGGGAGCTGCCGATTTCGAAATGACGGCCGCCCCATCCTACAGCGGGAAGCCCCCCTCGATTCTTTCTCCTATATCAAAAGCTCCCGCTCCCGCTGCTGCCGCCGCTCCTGCGGGATCGATACCGGGCTGGTCGTCCTCCCTATCGCCTCGCCTCCCGATCGGCGCTTCCGCTCAGGCTTCCAATCCGCCTCCCACCTTCCACCCCGACTTTGCATATCGTGCCGCCGCTCCCCATTCCCCGCAGCCGCCGTTCCCGTCCATTTCGTCCCCTCTTCCGCCGGCGATTCCAGCTCCAACGGCCCGAGAGCCTCTTCCGGCCTTCACCTTCCCGCCGCCCGCCTTGTCCCCAGGCCCGTTCCATCCGTATTCCAGAGGCCTCTCGCCAGACAACTACTCCATGTTTCGGGGCCCGGCCTCCCCCGGTCCTTTCTCCTCGTCTCATTTGATGGCGGCTGCCGCAACAGATCCCATGAACCACCTTCTCTCCGGCATGGATGCCTCTGCCTCCGTCTCCGGAGCCTTTGCCGTCGCTGGCGCCGCCCCGCCGCAGCCATCTACGCATCTTATCCAGCGGCTCAGCCAGCAAAACATCCTCATACGAGACGCCTGGGAAGCCGAGCGCAACTACCTCGAAGCCAATAGACGCCGCGCCGAGGAGGTCTACCAGGAAGAGCGTGCCATCATGGAGGATCTCCGTGACGTCTGGTCTCACGAAAAATTGGAGCTTCTCCAAGCGATGCAGCTCCTGCGAGAAAGAATCCAGCGCCTCGAGGGCGAAAACACCGCGCTCAAAGCCATGGTCTCTCAGAGCATGCCCTCCGTCACCGGCGTCCTGTCGCCCCTGGCCAGTCAGCGAGGTGACAGCGCAAACGGCTCTGCGAGTCACAGCCTGTCAGGCTCTCCCGTCCCCGCGAACGGTACAGCATCCTCGGTCCAGCAGGGCTCGTCGCAGAAGCATGCCAACTTCAACTCCTCGGCGAGCGTCATCTCCGCGTCGCTCCCACCGGGCCTTGACGGCGCCTCACGTCGCCCCCATTTTGCAAGTCCACCCAAGCAACAGCCTTCACCACCGCTGGTGATGGACCCTCGGACCCAGCCAGAGACATCGCCCGCGCATGACTTCTTGGCCGCCCCGTCCAACGAAGCCGAGGCCCCCGTGGCCGTCATCGACGTGCAGGAGATCGATCCCAAGCTCGAGGGCATCTCGCTGAAAGCGACCGCCATTCAAAAGCCGACCTTCTCCCAGGAAATCGCAAAGTCCCCGCCTGTCGCCACTTCGCCCGAGGCCGGCTCCCACCACGAGGATGACGGCGAGCTCAGCGAATCCCAGCAGCTGGGTCAGGATTCGTCAACGGGGCGCACCAGGCAGGTATTGGCGGCTGAGCCATCGCGTCGTCGGACGATGCACGCTGGTCACACGCCAATCCATTCGATATCTGTGTTCCCCACCATGACCACCGCTACTGGTGCAAGCTCTCTTGGAGCGCGCAGCGGGGATACAACCCCGACAGGCGCTGCGCCCTCCCCTCCCCCCGAACCCGAAGAGTACCTCCTTGCTGCCGCCGACGACGCGCCAGAAGTATGCGGCGATCCCGGCGTGGTTCCTGGCGAGGCGTCTCTGCCCGAGTGCGCACCTGCAGAAATGGAATCGGACCTTGACGACAGCCTACTGCAGGCTAATGATGACCCCCCACTGAAGGGCCCACTGATGGTCAAGAACATTCCGGCCCAGGATGAGCTGTTTTGGGCAGCGGTGAATAAGAAGCTGGAGCCCATCAGCCAAGGTCAGGATGCCCTACCAACCGTCATGCAAACTCCGCCGGCGGAACTGGACCTGAGCAAGTGGCCCGACGTGCTCGCCGTCGTTGGCGGTGGAGACGCGAATCGGACTGCTCGTGCTGGCGACCAGGACGACGACGACCTCGACGATGAATTGGACTCGAGCGGCAAGAAAGCGAGCCAGGAGATCGACATCCCTCTCAAGCTGCGGACCACGACAAATTTCGGAGCCCCCTTTGGCAGGATGTGAAAGGCTACGATGAAAAAAAAGTATCCTTTCTTTTTTTCAAGATCTTTTTTTTTCAACACGGAGGATTGCGAGTCGGGTCCGAGTCGGCTTCTTGAACGGGATTTCACGGAGCCCGATCGGCTTCGCCCGCCCGAGCACCTTGGTCGTCCTGGCGCCCGTCGGGTGCAGATGGTTGAGCTGTCATGCGCTGCATCACATTATGCCGAGCAACATGCACTGCTCTCCCGTGGCCTTTTTTTTTCGCCCTCTCGGTTGCCGCCCGGAGAATCATCTACCTCTTCTTGTCATTTCATTTTTTTTCCACTATCTTTTTATGATTTATCCCCAAGGCAAAGATTTGCATCTGTTCAGCACTTCCAATTCTAGCGAGCTATTGGATAGACTCCTTTGCAGCCCAATGTTTCGCCCCCCCCCCCTCCTTGGGTGTGTATGCGCATCACCAAGGGGGATAATTGACTCCACCCCTTTCTTTCCCCCCTTCATTGCTTATATTTTCATGCTTCATCTATGTTCAATATTCTGCGTTTGTCCCTTATTTCTCTGTCCTTCCTCTTTATTTCATCGATCAGCATTGCTAATTGGAGTTCACCCTGCGCTGGGTGGTGCATCACCAACTGGACTCGGGACGTCGGGGGTAAATAGGGTGGTGGCTAGGCCCGTACTACTGGCACTTTGGAAGGGAACTGGGAAACCCTCGAGCCGGGTAAATGAAATATGAAATGTTCGGAACAATCCAAGATATTCTGTTCCTCCAAATGTTGGCCCGAATACGTTTCAATTCTTGTCCTTCGCAGGGCGGTCGAGTGCATGTGTGGTGACATCTGGACTTGAAAAGGGGGCTGGTCTGGGTTGGGAGGGTGCTCGGTTCATTTGGGGAACCCGAAGGCCGGGCCGAATGATCAGGTCCGCAGGATGGGAAGATCCGGGACGAGCTGGGCTTAGTCAACTTGATCCAACACATCTGTGCATTCGTGATGGCCACCTTTATCGTCGTGCGATATTAACACTGATGGGCTTGGATATCTCCGTACGCGCTCGAAGACGCTCCTCACACCCTTCCTGCGATTCGCCCGGGAGTCTTTGCGCCGACGAGCCCAAGCTCCCTGGGGGCTATCAACGCCATCCAACCCTACGGAGGGGCGAGATAGCGGGCGAGCGCGAATCCGTACGTATCAGGACCATAGAGGGCATGACGACTACATAGGTAGTAGGCAGGTAAATCTATATCTTGTATACGGCATTATGATCATTTTTTTTTTCGCAGATACATACAGAATGCGAAATCGCAAAAGCAGCCGGGGGGTACCCTTTCCTCCCACCGAAGAAAGACGTCGGAGAAGAAGAAAAGGAAGAGAAGAGGAAAGGAAGAGAACGCTATCAAAAGCCCCGGCAACAAGAGGTGCGATCCTTGAGACGACAGCGTCAAGAGAGGGGGGGGTAGAGGGGGCATCACAGGTAGGATCGGGATGAAAAGGGGGTGTGCGTGAGTCGAGGACTACAGTATGATCCAAAAAGAAAAAAAATGACAAAGAACAGGCAGGTGGTACAGGAGGGCCAGATTCGTGAATGGCCGGGTAAGATTGGGACGTTGACAAAAGCTCGGCTGTACTCGTATTAGAGGAGAGTGACTCCGTAGTAGATAGATGACTCGGACCGGGCGCTCCGACGGAGACGCCCCGACTAGACGCCCATTGTGAAGTCGTGCTCGATGCCCGGCGTGACACTGGCCATGAACTGCGCGAGAGCCGTTAGCTGCCTTGTGACACCAGCGGAAACACACAAGTGAAGTTCTCGAGTGGACAACGGCAAAGGGGCAAGGGCAACTCACCTTTAGGAAGACGACGAGGTACTGGTCCACGCGGATGGCGACGTCGTGGTCCTCGGCCTCTGTGCCCTGGACCTCCTCCCACTCCTCCTTGTCGGCGGCCTCCTGGGCGCCCTTGACGTCGAGGTCGCGCAGGTCGTCGACGAGGCCCTCGAGGCCGTCTGCGCCGGGCCTCTTTCCGGCGCGCAGCTTGTCGCGGCGGATGCGCAGGGAGGCGTCTGCGCGGTCGAGCAGGGTCTTCATGACGGGGGCGTGCTTGCAGGGGTGGACGCTGGCCATCTTGATGTTGTTGGCGAAGAAGGGGAAGTCCTCGAGGGTGACGGTCTTGTCCTTGTAGTCGCCGACGATGTCGTCCATCATGGCCTGGGGCGGGAGGGGCTGGCCGTTGGCGTGGTAGCCGGAGAGGTAGAGGCGGGGGGTGCGGTAGTAGGGCGTGTACATGATGTAGAGGTTGTAGGTGCGGCGGCCGCTGGAGCGAAGCGCGACGATTGATGTCAGCTTTGTGCGGAGGAGAGAGAGAGGAAGGGTTTTTTTTTGTTTGTTTTTTTTTTTTTTTGGGGGGGGGGGGGGGGGGGGCCCCCCCGTCCC
>NQYS01000001.1:5815175-5826600 GCA_003055955.1 Escovopsis sp. AC | reverse complement strand
GGGGGGGGGGAGGGGGGCCAATGAGTGATATGATCCAATGTCGACGGGAAATGAGGGGGAGGGGAGAAAAGAAAGAAAGAGAGAGAGAAAGAGAAGAAGAGGAAAGAAGAAGAAGAAGAAAAGAAGAAGAAGAAAAGGGAGGGAAGGGGGGAGGGGGAAAGACTCTGTTCTGTCTGTCCTGTCCTGCCACGTTGTGGGCGCGGACTCGGGGAGACAGCGAGGTGGCCTTGGCTGGAGCGGCGGCGTTGCTTCGCGGGGTGTTTGAGCCTGACACGTTCGCGATGGAGCGCGATGATTGATTGATTGATTAATCGATTGATCCATCCATTGCTCGAGGCTGTGGGGTGATGGAGTCAGTGCTGTGCTGTCGAGGCGCGACCACTCGGGTCGGCCGTGGAGTCGTGGAGTCGTGGAGTCGTGGCATCGTGTCTCGAGCGGCTACGCGTCCAGTGGGATCGCGCGACGGGCCTGAGAGGGTCTGATGGGGCCCATCGAGGTGCCTTGAGGCGTGTGTTGTTCGTGATGCATCGTCCAATGGCGGAATGGCGAGGCGGTGCATGAGAGGAGTTACGTGTCCAACGTGTCAACCTGTTCCATCTAGTAGTATGTAGGTAGTATTATGTATGTAGTAGTGCGTGGCATCGCGGCTAACCTGGAGTGGATGGCCGAGAGCCTCACTCGCTGTTCCATTCTTGATTCCACTGATCCATTCTGCCTTGGGCTATGGAGTCAATCTCAAAGTCAATCATGAATGAATGAATTAATGGATCAAGAGGTCTCATCATCGAAGTGGGATAGACAGGCAAGGTAGACATGGATGGGTGGTTGATGCCACGGAGGATCTGCCGCGCATGCCGTACGATTACGTCGATGTGCATCTCGTCTGGATGGATGGATGGATGGAACAATGGATGCCGCATCTCGTCTGCAGCACATCCAATGCATCACCAGTATGAGCTCGGGGTATCATGTAGTGCATATGTACGGACTCTTGGTTGAAAGCGCGAAGCTGCATGGCGATGCTCGTGACCGGGCTGGCAGGCATCACTCAAACCCCGTCCATGCGCGAGGCCCTGGAGATTGGACGACAGGTCCATACAGATTGTATGTACGGAGTACTCCATCTATACTCCGTACTACGACTCGTGCCAGGGGCAAGAGGGGAGGATCGAGGGAGCCAATGTCGATTCGAGATGCTTCATTTCGTGGTGTTTCCCGGCATGGATGGGGGACGACTCGGGACCTTTGATGAATGGACGTGGGAACATCTCACGCCAGCTCTAGATAGCGCGCGAACCGCGAAATAGAGCCAAGCATCAATCCGTTTGATCTACGGAGTACCTGGATGCATCTCAAATTCCCGAATCTGCCCCATTTACTCGGTTACTATTAGAGGAGTCGTAGTAGGTACTACTCCATACCTATACGAATGCCCCATCGTGAGAAAGGCCATCCAAGTCTTGGGTACTTGTAAATACACAGTTGCCCACCCATGCCTTAAGTGGTACCCTATACTCATCACCCTTTGTTTACATTGGCGGCGTCCATCGCCAAGTCGCTGCAAATCGAGCCATCCACTAGTTAGTACTAAGAGCACGGGGTACTCCGTACAGTCCTCCTGTCACAGAGACACTGCGGTGCAGTGCCGGTAATATAGCACTCCGTAGCACTCTGAACATCACGCCTGGAGATTGAAGCCCTCGCGCCCCCTGTTGCGCTCCCCCCTCCCCCCCCGAGGCCCCCAATCTGCTGCAGAGAAAACCCCCCCCCAATCTTGTGCGCTTCCTGCATTCCTCTTTTATTTTTTTTTCCCTTTCCACCCTCGACAACCAAGCAACAATTCGAGTGAGTCCAAGTCAGTCCACGTCTTCCGCGCTGCTCGGCTCCTCCTCCTCCTCCTGCTCCTCCTCCTCCTGCTCCTCCTCCTCCTCCACCACCCCTCCACCTCCTCCTCTTACTCCTCCCCCATCATCATCATCGTCATCGTCACGATCCTCCCTCTATCCACTCCTTGCCTATCTTTTAATAATTAATTTGCCCATTCCCTCCATCTCCATCTCCGCGTCATCCAACTTGATTCGCTCCCTTTTGTGTGTCCCATAGCCCCCCCCCCCTTTTTTTGAACAGCAACAGCCGACAGCTATAGCTACTACTGTAGCTCCGGTGCTCGATCGACAACATCCGTGGGAACCCATCAATCGGCTCTTCGACGCATCGGCTTTCTGCTGTCCCGATCCCCGGTGCGATATCGCGTCGCCCCTCCAGCAGCCGGACGACCACAATAGGAGCCGACCAGCGAAGAGGAAAAAAAAACAAGCAAGCCCCTCCTCCTCGGTCGGCGCGCCACGCACAATACATCCTCGAAAGGAAGAGAGGGACGACGACGATTTGAACGATCAAAGACTTTCCTCCAATCAACCCCTCGCGTGCACCGCCGCCGTCGACAACGTCCGAACCCCCGAGATCGTCCAACGCAGGGCAGAGAGGGAGGTGGTTTGCTTGTGCGGAGCTGTAGGCAAGGCGACAGACAGACAGACAGACAAGAACAGCTCCGTGGCGATTCATCCCTCGCCTCGCCTCGCATCCTTCCCCCCCCCTTCCCCTCTCTTGGCTTTTTTCCCCTGGCCAGGCTAGAAACAGCCACGTTCTCATCTCGATAGGTACCGGGCTCTGTGGGTGCATTGCAGCGTGCATTCTCGAGGTTCCATTCAGGTACGGATGATTGCCTGCGAGAAAATAAACAAATCAGCACGTCGCCAACTTCAATAGTCTGTCGAGTCCTTGTCTTCCTCTCTCCGTCAGGATTGAAAGAAGGGAGGATAGAAGTTGTTCACCACGACTCTCGCATCTCCACACAACATTCACGTTCCTTAAGCCGCCGGTTCCTTGCGATAGAGAGAAGGGATTCCCCTCTTCTTCTTCTTTTCTGAATTCTCCAATTCATCGACTGTGCACCATAATATCGACTTTTCTTTTGTTTCATTTTCTCCCCGCCAGCCAGGCACTACAGTGCATTTCCTTGTTTTCGACTCTTTTATCTCTCTGATCTCAGCCCCTTCGGACAAGCACTCGCACTGTGTCCGCCATAATATCTGGTTTTGAAGCGCAACACGGAAAGCGTCATCGAGCTCCTTCTTTCCCCGAATCATTTCATCGGCCTCCTTCCTTCCTTCCTTCCTTCCTTCCTTCCTTCCTGCTTCGAGCGCCGTTGCATCTAAACCAGCTTCGCATTAAACGGGGCGCCCTGATCGCTATAACAGATACGAATTTATTCATCTACCGGGTCGGTATTGCATAAGATCAACCTGGATTGACGCATCATCAAAGGTAAAGACTCTCTCTCCATCTTCTCACTCCTTGTTTACATTGCATCAATCCATTGCATTTCTTCAATACCTCGTCCCATCAACTGCGAGTCGTCTCAAAAGGCCCCGAGCCCTGGAGATTGATCCGTAGACCGGGTCCAATCTCTCCAAGAGCCTCGGGCATTTCCATCAAGTCATCGGATCCATCCATCCGTGCAGCGAGACCTGCCAAATCACCAGGAGGACCGAGGACTTGCCGCGCCTGCAGGCCCTGAGCTGGCCTTGCTGGGACGCTCGCCGAGAGTCGCAAGTGGATCGAGGCCTCGAGCTCGGACCCGCGTCACCTCGACGACTCGTCTATGTGGTCCATCCATCCAAATTGATTATTGATCCATCCATCAATCCCATCGAGGTTCCATCGATGAACAACTTATTCATTGACGGACTGACTGACTGACCTCTGCACCGGCTACCAGTTGGAGTCCTCGTACCTCTTCTTCTTCTACTACCTAGTAGGTGGCATTGATATCCTCTGATTGACAGCAACACGCACCAGACACATCAATCCAATATCCAGATCCATCAATCAATCCACCAGTCATGGATTGATTGCCTTCATCAACCACATATCCAGTCATTGATTGACTGCTCGTGCTTCTCATCTCGCTCCCCTGCCACCACATCCGGGATCCATTTATCCAATATCCCCTTTCCACCACCCACGCCTGCCACCCACCTGCACATACTACATACATTGATCAATCATCCCATCCATCATCATACCTTTGCTACCACTCTACTCCTACTTCAATACTACTACTGCTACCTCTGCTGACCTCCTCTTCGACTCCTTCACTGCACTTCAGCCTCCAGCCTGCACCACCTCGCCGCCGCCGCCGCCATTGGACTCCCTTTTCGCTCCTTCAATCGCTTGCGCCAAATCTCCTCTCCCTCCCCATCTCTCTCTCCCTATACTCCTCCTATTCTTCTTCTTCTTCTCTCTCTCTCTCTCTCTCTCTCTCTCTCTCTCTCTCTCTCCTCAGTGCACTCTCTATCCCGCCTTCTCCTGTCCACTCGCTGTCGCACCAGTCTATTTACGGCCGCCAACACCACCACCACCACCACCGCGGCAGCTTGGTCCCGGGCTGTCGTGGTCGCGTCACTCTGACCTATCCTCCTTTGATGGTCGACCGTCGCTGCTAGACAGACCCTTCTGTCGTCGATCCAATCCTGTCACGTCCTCATCTCTTCGGCATGGCTTCCTCTGTGGCCTCCTCCTCCTCCGACCGACCGGATGGCTCCATCACACCGGCCGATGACAGCAACAACGACCCCTTCATATCCACCGGCCCGGCAACCACGACATCGAATGACAACAAAGACAACATCAACAACAACAGCAATGGCCCCTCCCACCTCCGCTTCTCCACCTTCGACCAGGAGCTCTTCGCTGCCGGCCCCGGGTCATCTCCCCGACAGGCGAAACGCGCCTTGGAGGCACACCTCGCCGAGACGGACCGACGACTCGCCGAGGCCGGCAAGCTCGGAACCGCCCTGGTTGGCCAGCGAAAGGCCCTGGCCGAGCAGCTGAACGAGATCGAGAAGCTCCAGGCCGAGGCAGAGCTGAACCCGGAACTGCGCCAGAAGCTCGTCGACATCGAGAAGGAGTACAATGACCTGGCCCGAGAATCCGCGAGGGTCTTCCTGCCCAAGCAGCGACCCATCAGCACAGATACAACCATTTCGGCGCCCCCATACACCCTCGAGGGCAGATCTGGCAGGGTAAGCTTGACGTCTTGATTTTTTGTTTTCGCGATCCGCTCCTCACTTTCCGTTATCTTGTAACATACCATCGCCTTGTTTCTCTTATTCCCCCCATACACTTGCTTGTCTGCCTACATCTCCATTTTTTTTTTCTCGAAATGCTAATCAAAAGTTTCCATCACCGCAGCGCTCCGCCAGCCCATCCAAGTTCGAGAGCTCCGGCTCGCCTACTAAGCTCAGCGTGCCTAGTCGAAAGATGCGAAATCAAGCTAGCAGCCGCGTCCACGACATCGAGTTCGCCGCCGAGATCAGCACATCCCTCATCGCACAGGTCCGGAACCTCCAGGCTCTGCTCGGTGAGCGCGATGAGCAGGTCAAGGATCTCCGAAACGACGCGGCCAAGATGGAGCAGGAATCCGAAGCCTTCCAGCAGCGCCTCAGGATCCTCGACGAGAGCGAACACCGATACAAGGAGGAGAACTGGGATCTCCAGACTCGCCTCCAAGAGGTTGCCGCCCAGCAGAGGGAGGCCGCCGATCGCGAGAAGAAGCTCAATCAGGCCCTCTCCACCGCAAACACCGCAAAGACCGCCGCCCAGAAGGAGCTCGACGAGGTCAAGCTCTCCCACGCCAAGCTAACCGAGGAGCACGCCGCCGCCACAAAGCATCACGACATCGAGCTCGGCATTGCCAAGCGCACCATTGCAAACGTCGAGAGCGAGCGGGCCCAGCTGCAGCGCAAGGTCGACGAGCTGACCAGCCAGAACCAGGAGCTCGTCAAGGCCATCTCCTCCCAGAGGATGAGGTCCCAGGAGCGCGATGAAGACCTGTTAGGGAGCCAGGAGACCTTCGAGATGCTCGATGACGAGGTCACGCCCGAGCATTCCCCCCCCGTCTCTCCCATCAAGTTCACCCCGCGCCACTCCGGCCTCGAGGCCGAGACCATCAAGACCTCCCTGCAGCACGCCCAGAGGACCATCCAGAGCCAGCGCAGCCAGCTGCACCGCGAGAAGACCGAGAAGATCGAGCTCAAGCGCATCATCCAGGACCTCCGTGACGACCTCGAGAAGACTAGGAACGACATCACCGGCGGAGGCACCAGCGCCCCCTTGCCTCGCCGCGGCCGCAAGTCCGACGCCAAGGAGCCCATCAAGAAGCCCCCGCGTCTGCTCGGTACCTTCCGCTCCAGTCGACAGGAAATCATCTCGGATGATCCCGAGTGGGAGGACACCCACGACCTCGTGCCCCGCGCCGCCTCCTTCGGCACCGAGTCGCTCCACTCAGAGCGTGCCCAACGCAGCCCGGTCCGCTCGTCCCTCGAATCTTTCGCAAGCGGTGGTTTTGAGACCGCCAACGAGGCCAACGAGTCGGGCTTCGAATCCGCCCACGAAGGGCCCGCAGAGGCCGGCGGCATGCGAAGCGCCGGCGACGGCTTCTCCGACACGGACGGCGCCTTGACCGAGACCGAGGAGACCCCTACCAGGGGCTTCGGCGCCGCCGGACCCGCCCCGAGCCTACCGCCCAAGTTCGCCCGACACGGTCACAGCCGCTCCCTCGACAGTACCGCCTCCATCTCGACCGACGACGACGCTTATCCCCTCCAGCTGCGGACCCCTTCGCAGAGGCCCAGGCATCGCCGCCTGAGCAAGGGCGCCTTGACGAACCCTCGCCAGACCAGCATGGAATTCTACGCCAGCAGTCCCGCCGCCAGCTTCGTGAGCAACAACCAGAGCAGCGCCGCCGCCACCCCTCAGACCGGTCCCGGGCAGAGCCTCTTCGCGGAGCTGCAGGACTTTGGCTCCGACGACGACTCCGTCGGCTACACTCCCGGCCGCCGAAGCGCGCGCTCCGTGACCCCCGGCTCCACCACCCGTCGCGTCCTGGAGCCGCCGCCTCCCCTGCCGGGAATGCCTAGGCTCCTCATGGTCGACAGCGGAATGATGACCGACCCGGTCGAGTTCGCGGCGGTGGACGGAATTAAGACCCGACCCTTCGGCCCGAGTGCGGCGTTCCTTGATGCCGGCGCCGATGAGACGAGACGTCCCAAGAGCATGGACTCCGTCGTCCACGACAACGACATCGACTTCCGTCCCTCGCCGACGGGCTCCCCCCGCACCGAGGAAGAGGATGAGGAGGTGGCGTCCTCCAGGACCGCCTCCACCATCTCTTACAGCGATGCTGGTGCCCAGTACGAGGAGTTTGACCAGAAACTCGGGCAGTTCATCCCCCAACCCGCCGTTGAGCCGCGGGCCCTCAGTCTTTCTCCCATCCAGTCCGAGGACGTCCAGCCTCTGGAGCCCAAGGAGGAGGCGCCATCGCCTCCTCCCGCCCTCAGCATGGCGCCCATCCTCACCCAGCACGACGTGGAGCCCATCGCGGAGCCTGAGCCGACGCTCCCGACTCTGAGCATCTCGCCCATCGCTGCCGAGAGCCTGGAGCCTGTCTCGGAGCCCGAGGCGATCCCGGCTCCCCTCAGCATGTCGGGCATCGTCTCCACCGGCGTGGAGCCGATCGAGGAGCCGGCCCTCCCGCTTCCGGCTTTGACCCTGTCGAGCATTCTCGTGGAGGACCTCGAGCCTCGGGAGGAGCCACCCTCTCCCCTCCCGCCCTTGACCCTGTCCACCATCCTCTCCGAGGGTCTGGAGCCCATCTCCGAGCCGTCCACCCCCTCGCCCTCTCTCTGCCTGTCTCCCATCTTCGCCGAGCACCTCGAGCCGAGAGCGGAGCCGGCGGCGCCAAGGCCCGCTCTGTCCTTGTCCGGCATCTTCGGCGAGCACTGGGAGCCAAAGGCCGAAGCCCCGATCCCCCCTCCCACCTTGAGCATGATCCCGATCCGCTCCGAGGTGGTGGACCCCATCGCGAGCCCCAGCTCTCCCCCCGCGAGGACGGAGCGCGACATCCTGCCCGTCCTTCCCGCTCAGCTCCCCAAGCTCTGCCTGTCATCCGTCGTCGCGGAGCACGTCGAGCCGGTCGTCGAGCCGGAGGTGGTCATCTCCCCGCCCTCCCTCCGCCTGTCTCCCTTGCAGTGCGAGGAGCTGCCCCCCGTGGAGGGCGCCTTCGAGGAGACTCTGAAGCCGACGCTCGTCCTCTCCAACATCGCCGCCGAGAACGTTCAGCCCGTGCCCGAGCCCAAGCCTCTCCCGCCGGCCTTTGCCTTCTCCTCCCTCCGCATGGAGCACACCTCTCCCATCGAGGAACTGTCCCCCGCGACCCCGACATTCGTGTTCTCCCCCGTCGCCGCCGAGGCCGTGGAGCCCGTCAGCACCCCCGTCGAGGTGGCCCCCGTCTCGGCTCCGTTCGCCTTCTCTCCCATCGAGAGCATCGAGACCCGCCCCATCACTCCTCGCAGCCCCAAGAGAGACGGCTTCATCATCCCCAGGAGCATCGACTCGCCCTTCTCGGACGAGCCTTCGTCTGCTCAGTCGATGGACACCGTCTTCGCCGACTTCTTGAACCACCGCGAGAGCAAGGACGGCATCGCGTCCGTCATTGCGGCCGATAACGCGCGCCAAATCGCTTCCGACTCGGCCAAGGAGGGACAGCGACCTCTAAGCGCCAACTCCGACGCTCGTTCCGCGCACCGCTACCGTGCGCAGACCAACGATCAGGGCGCCCAGACCGCACTCACCGCCAGCACCATTGAGTGGCTCATGGGCGGCGGGGCCGGCACCCAGAACGGCCTTGTCCGTGGCAAGGACGCCATTGTCGCCGTGGGCGGCTCTCAGACGATCGAGGCCGCGCCGGCCGCCGCCCACCCGCAAGACGGCAACGGCCTCGAGGGTCTCGCGCCCGGGTACCACAAGGGCAAGTCTTCCCTGGACGCGTCCAGCGAGTACGGTGCGGGCTGGAGACCCAGCACCGCCATCAGCGTCGTCTCCGTCACGTACGACGAAGCACCTGCTCTGGTCCCCAGCCACATGCAGACGGCCCCGGCCGTCCGTGCCTCTTCCTCCGGCGGCCCTCAGGCTCCCGGCGCCATGGGCCCCCCTCTCTTCCCGGCCTCGGCGATGAAGGGCAGGCCGCAATCCCCCACGTCCCAGCACCATGCCGCGCCCTCGGCGTCCGGCCGTGCCACGCCCACCTACCGCTCCGTCCGTGCGGCCTCCTCTCACAGCAATACCGACTTCCACCTTAGCCCGGTCAAGCCGCCCGCCGTGTCGCGCCAGTCCTCGAGCTCTTCCTTCGTCTCCGAGCTCGACGTGCGCTTCAACATGCGCGGCAGCGAGCTTGGCGGCGTCGATCCCCCCGGGTTCAGCCCCAACACCGATCCTCGCATGATCCAGGCCATCACCCAGACCATGATTGGCGAATTCCTCTGGAAGTACACCCGCAAGGCCGGTCGGGGTGAGCTGTCCGAGAAGCGCCACCGCCGCTACTTCTGGGTCCACCCCTACACCAGGACCATCTACTGGAGCGACCGGGATCCCTCGACGGCTGGCCGCACCGAGCTACGGGCCAAGAGTCTTCCCATCGAGGCCGTGCGCGTGGTCACGGACGACAACGTCATGCCCCCCGGTCTCTACCGCAAGAGTCTGGTCATCATCTCCCCCGGCAGGACCATCAAGTTCACCTGCGCGACGGGCCAGCGACACGAGACCTGGTTCAACGCCCTCTCGTACCTCCTCTTGAGAACGACCCAAGTGCCCCAGACCCACTCCGACACCGAGGACATGGTGGACGGCCTGACCCGAGAGGACATTGACGAGTTTAACCCCTCCACCTTGGTCCGCCCAGGAATGAACAGCACCCGGCTCATGGCCCCGTCCATCTCGTCCCGCACGTCTCGCATGACGCGTCAAGAGTCCCAGGCGGACAGGATTTCCTTCGACATCCCCACGTTGACCCCCTCGTCCAAGCAGGCGGCCGGCGCGGGCAAGTCCGGCATGAGCCTGGGCTCCAAGCTCGGGGGCTATCTGCGGGCCGGGGCACCGAGGCACCGAAGCCGGACTAGCTTCCAGAGCATGATTAATGAGACGAGCGAGGCTCATGACAGCGCGGAGGATCTTCGAGAGATGATTGAGCGTCAGGATAGGGAGGCTGACCGGCTCGAGAATGTCAGGCAGTGCTGCGATGGTAAGTCCCTCTCCGGCGATTGATCAGTGAATGACATGCAGAGCAAATGCTGACGAGCACCATTACAGGCAAGCATGATGTCGGGACGCTCCCGCACGCCAAGAGGAGAAGCGCCAACATCCAGTTGGCCTCCCATCCCGGTCCCAGTCCCGTGCCTGGAACGTCGTCCGGCTCGACGTATGCGGTTGGATCCGACCAGTTGACGGTGACGACGCCGACGACGTCGACGCGTCCCAGGCCGTGAGACTTGGGCATCTTGAGGATGAATCATCTGATGAATCAGCGTGTCTGAATTGGCCCCCCCCTTCTTTTCCCTCCCGTACGCTAGAAGAGAAGAAAATGCTTTGCATTCATTATTGAAACGTGATGACTTTAAAAAACACCTCTCTTTAACAGACATTGCTTCTATTCATGACTCTTGACGATATAGTTTTTTTTTTCCTTTTTTGATTCATTCATTCCTATTAGCTCAACACTGTTTTCTTCATTCCCTGTTTTACTCTTCTCTCTTTTTTTTCCTTTCTTTTTTTCCCTTTCATTCTTCTTCTTTCCTTCTTCTTGTCCCTCTTCTGTCTCTTTCCTTGTTGTCACCTTCTCTTCAAACTCTTGTATTCTGACTGGGTCTCGCTTTATGTAACTATGAATGGATTCCCCGCGGCGAATTTGTCTTAATAATCTATTGATACAAACACTAAATTACCGAACGCTCCTTATCTTGATTTCCTTGGTCCTTTGAACTTGTTAGATCTCTTTCCTTCTAAGTTGCTTCCCTTTACTGTTTCCCTAGCCTTTCCCTTTTCGCTTTCTTGAGTTCAATTTTGTGATCTCTTTCTCTCAAAGTCAGGAGCATAGATTCCTTTCTTCGATGTTTTGCATTGTCGTGTGATTTCCTTGTGTCTAGCATTCTTGTCCCCTTCTTCTTCTTTTGACCTGACTTGGTGGATTGAGAAGTTGGGGATTTGGTCCTTTGGGGAAGGGTGTTTAGCAGATTTTTTGCAGATCACTAGAACATCAATCAATGAGATTCTGATGATGCGGTGGTGAGGCCGGGATCACTAGAACATCAGTCAATGAGCGTTTTACGATGCGGTGGTGAGTCTAAATGGAACTTGGGGAGAGGGGGTGGGAGGGCGCGAGACGCTCGTCCTTGGTCCTTGGTATGAATGTATCGTTCAGCGATTAGCTATTTCTGCGTATTCGGTTCAATCTACTTTGCCATCTTGATATGTCTTCCAACGTGTTTAGTTGATTGTGATTTTTTTTTTTTGGGGGGGGGGTGGGGGG
>NQYS01000001.1:5793940-5815150 GCA_003055955.1 Escovopsis sp. AC | reverse complement strand
GGCTCGGTGATGGTTGGGTTGGTAGATGTGAGAATTGGGGAGGTCTTGGTGACTGGACGGGTTTGGACTCAAGTTTGTGTTTCGGAAGTTGGGAGTCTATCGTGAGAACGGGCTGCAATGAGATCCGTATTGGGGCTCGGCTTGAGAATAGGATCTGGGTTCTTCCATCGTTTGTGTGATAGGTAGATTTTCTTCGTTGATCTTCGATCCTCACTTTTCGGTCTTTTTCCCGGATTTGAAAAAAAAAAAAACGCAAGCTTCTGGTTCACACAGGATTCGTGGAAGGGAGAGCGTGTTTTGCAAAAGCTGCAGGCGGTGATGTTGATCGAGGGCTGGTTCCATGCAAAAGAGTGAGTTTGTTCGCAAGGTGGAGCAAGGTTTGAGAAATCATCGGTATATGTGCATTGCTATATACAGTTTGTGCAGCTTCCCTGGCTCCAGAGCCTTGGGTCTGTGTTTGGAACCACCAATGATCCTTTGCTTTTCCTCCTCAATGGCTTTTATTTTGGCCTGCAACCTCCGCTCTAGGCGTCCGCGCTTAGTGGAGCCAGAGGCGGAAGCAGTTGATGGCCTGGGAGTTGAAGCATCCGACTGCAGTACTGTTAGCCATCTTGTGCCCCCTGAAATATATCTGGAGCAGGGTGCTTGGGCTTGTGCTTGTGCTTACCGGGAGTGTTCTGGCCGGCGCTGTAGAGGTAGGTGCCACACCAGTCGTTGCCGTTGAGGCGGCTGAAGTCGAGCTGCTCGTTGCTGCGGAGGCCGCGGTAGGAGATGCCGACGCTGTACATGTTGATGGTGGCGTACGAGTTGACGTTGTAGGTGACGTCGTCGAACCAGGCGGCTTGTCCGGTGCCTGTTGACGCGTCAGCTTCCTGTTCTTGGATATTGGAAATTCAAGAAGAAGGGGGAGTTGTGTCCTGCTTACAGCTGTCCTTGGCGAACATTCCGATGCCGATGTTGGCGGCGCCCTGGCGCTTCTCGACCTTGTCGTCGGGGTGGGCGCCGTTGGGGATGTCAATCTGGGCGCGGATCCAGCGCCAGGCCTGGGTGCCCTCCTCGGCGGTGTAGTGGCCCTCGGGGGTCTTGACGGCGTCCGCGGGGATGGGGCCGAAGACGTCGACGCCGTGGGCCTCGGCGTCGGCGATGGAGGAGGTGGAGGAGAGGGAGGTGGAGGGGGCTGCGAGGGCGGTGGCAGCGAGCACGGCGGAGACGGCGGCGGAGGTGAAGCGCATTTTGGCGGTTGTAAGGGGGATGTTGACGGGGAAAGTCTTGAGTTTGTTGTGAGGGGTTGCTTTGTCTGATGAGAACGGTGCGTTGAGGATGTTGTTGTTGATGATGATGATGAGAAGAGAAACTGGATCAAAGGGAGGACAACGGGTTCCTTTTATATCTCGGGGCTGATGCTTGAATCGACTTTTGTTGAGAGCCTTTGCCGGAGTCGTTCTCTCGTTCGTTTGGCCGTGAGAACATCTCGATCCTACATACGCATGCGGACGTGAATCCTACGTGGCGTAGCCCAAAGACGGGTGGAGTTGGGCGGATGAGGCGCTTCATTGGAGTTGATGAGCCTGCCGCGCCGTCTGGTTGGAGGAAGAATGGCCGGGCATCTCGAGAGGAGCTCATGTCGCTGTGCGTGCCGTGCATGAGAGACGGTTGACATGATGCCCATGTTGTTTCACGTCGTACAGACACCTGTCTGCGCCCATTGGTGCGGCTGTCGAGGTGACGGGGGGCCGGGCGCCGGGCAAAGACATGCCGGGCAACCTTCTGTTGACTCGGTATAGGTAGGTAGCAATATGGAGGGCCGAAGGCGAGAACGGCAAGCTTTGATGTGTGGTCATGAACAGGAATCTGCCTGATGTCGTTCACGGGAACCATCGATCAAGTCCCCACGGGCAAGGCCAAAAACAAGGCCTTGGAGGCAGTTCCCGGGCGTCGGAAGTGGACCGCGACTCTCGGGCCCTGTCAATCAGTGCATATGCATGCCTGACTATTTGACAAGCCCTGTCGATCACCAGCCAACAAGGCATTATGGAGACGGTTGAGCCGTGAGGGGTGAAGGAACCGACGGATCGTGGCTAGCTGGACCCTCGTACGAGTACAGGCACCGGTGCATGAGGGTCATGCCCAACGATGATGGCACCAGCGATGGCGGGATGAAGCCAGAAAGGCATCAGAGGCAGGACGGCAAGCTCTGCCTCGGCGCTCTTGGATGCCCACGATCTGAATGCCTCGGTCGAGGAGGAGAGTCTGTCGGTCTCGAAGGCTCCGGTGCAGTCAGAGTTCCTCCGTACTCCGTACTCCGTAGTGAGTCGTAGCACGAGTTGTTTGAAGCTGTGTGCCCTGGGAAGGATCAATATTAGTGATCACCGTCAGGATGAATGGAAGAATGCAACGCAATCACCAAAAGGCTTAGTGCCAGCCCGCAGCGCGGCAGATTGGACGAATCTGGAGCATCCATGTGGCACCGCCCCGTCGTACGTAGGGCTGGAAATACCCGCAGCGCCGGACAAATACCGCTCCAACACAGAGGATCGACCGTCAAGTTCCCGGGTGAGGGTGGGAGAAGGCTACCTCGACCCTGCAGGAGATGGATTCATCGCGGCTTGGTACTTGGTAATCGTCGTTGGGCCGGATCTGTGTGTACCGGTAGACTTGCAAGTTGGGGGAGCTGAGGACCAGGGGCCGGCCCGCCTCGACGTCCCATTTGCCGACGCCCTGCCGACGCCCCGGGGGGCGGGGGGCGGGCACAAGGGCCCTGGCGACCAAAGGATTTTAGCTCCGGAACTTCAAGTCATCTTGCCCGCTTCTGGTCTCGAGGAAGAAACGCGTCGGGCGACTCTGCGGAAATGGAAACGGGGACCTTTTGTTCTGACGATGGCTTCGTTTTGTTATTCCCCGCCGTCCCTGATAGAGTGGGGTGGGGTGGGGATTGGTTAACGCCCAGCACATGAGGGGGGTTGTCCATATCCTTATTCCCTTGGAGTTTAGTCGGGAGCGGCTGACCATGTACTCCGTATGATGTACTGGTATGCAATGAGGAGTGGAGGCCTGGGACCTGAGGCCTTTTGGAGCGGGTGTCGAGTATGAGGAGATGGAAGTTGTGGAAGGATTCACATTGGAGGAGGTGATTGATGCAGTTATGCGGGGTATGACGATTGAATATGCATCAATCGGGGGATTGATGCCCGCCCGCCGGATTCTCTCATAAGCGCCCCCAGACCGGCCGACTCCACACTATCGCTTAAGTGCATAATGAAGAGGTCCTGCTGTCATCCCGCATAGAAGAATATCTGGATGCTGACATAATTGGCCGAGCGGAAAGGAGACTCGGCATCCCGGGTAGGCAATCCGTGACGAAGTATTCCGTACGGAGTACGGAATACATATGTGCGTGCACGGCATGGGGATCAAATAAAAGGTCGGTCTTTCGGGTCTCCTGATTTTCACCGAAATGATCTTGGCACCGATATGTAGTGGCCTGCCGATCCTTATCAAAAAGAACGGAAGCAGCTCAATCTCCCCAGCATCATCTGTTGTGCTCCGAGATCAATCAATGCCAGGCAGTCTTGTCATCGAGGTTCGGAGTGGAAACATGAGACCAGCGCCTCATGATTGGCCAGAGCTCGACCCGTGCGGGGCTTCAGGGGTCTCAGGGCCGTCCCTTTGCTGCCGAAGCGCAATTTCAGGGAGCTTCAGGGAGCTCTTTAGGGGGTCCAAGTACCGTCTGGGTTTCGATTGCCGCATTTCCGCCTCTAGAGTCGCTCGACGCTACCTGCGCAAGACTTGAAACTCCAGAGCCTGCCTAAACTAGAGCGAGCTTCATTTCAATCCAACATACATGTAGTCAGCGCCAATCACATGACGTCGACATCGCTTTGAAGCCGCCACCTCGCAACAACTCCAAACGTCTTGGGGGGCTCTCGAGGTCTCGGCACGGCCTGCACCCTCCGTACATACACCCTCCCTCCAGCTTCACCACTCGCCTGCTGCCATCATCATCATCATCATCATCGTCATCATCCCCCGTCCCCGGCACGCATTAGATGCATCCTTCGCGACGCTTCCCTGACTCCCTTGCCGCTTGGAGAGCATCCTGGCGCTGGGTCGTCTCGCCTCCTGTATGTCGCCGCCTCGCCCAGCTTGCCAATAGCCCCTCCAGCATCGACCCGGGCGCCTGATCCCCAAAGTGTCATGGCTCTGGGCTCATGGACGGCCTTCCTTGTCGCCTATCTCCTGGGGGGCATCACCTTCGTCCCCGCACTCGTCGCCGCCTTCTTCGCCTACGCCTACTTCGCCTTCCCCCGCAGGTCCGACCTCGCCTCTCCCGCCCACGATGGACTTGGACACCCTGACATCGTCCTGCCCGGCGACGACACGGCCCCTCTCGATGCCGCCCGCGCAGACGTGAAGCCCCCTACCAACCAGGATGTCGACGTCACCTCCGGCTACTTCGCCGTCTACCGAGAGTACAACCCCGCCGGCATCAATGCGAAGCCCGTCGAGCGCCCCGCCCCCGTGGCCTCCACCACCATCGCCGCCCCGAGTCCGAGTGTCTATCAGACCATGTACCGGAGCATCTTCGATCGGAAGCCCGCTGCGGGGCCCCTCGATACCAACAACAACAGGATGGCGCAGAGGCCCAAGAAGGCCGGAAACGTCTTCTACGTTGTCTTGAGGTACAGCACCATCCCTTTCTTCATACTAGACCTCTCTCTCTCTCTCTCTCTCTCTCTCTCTCTCTCTCTCTCTCTCTCTCTCTCTCTCCACCTTCTCATTGGCTCGGGTTGTATAAATGCCGACTGACATTCCCTAGGCATGGCCACTTGATGCTCTTCGACGATGAGGAGCAGCTTGAAGTCCGTCATGTCATCTCACTTGCTCTTCACGACATTAGCATATACTCGGGGGAGGAGGTCACCCCCGAGGGCGAGCTTTTCATCAAGAGGAACGCCATCTGCTTGTCTCGCAGGCGTGAAGCCTCGCCGACATCTTCGTCATCGTCGTCATTCTCTTCTTCTTCTGCTGCTGCTGCTGTTGCCGCCACCGCCGCCGCCTCCGCCTCTGCCGCTTCTGATCGCCCTGCTGATGGGCAGACCTCCAAACCCTTTTTCATGTTCTCCGAAAACTGTTCTGCCAAGGAGGATTTCTATTTTGCTCTGCTCAAGAACCAGCAGCAGGCCCTTGGATTCGACAACCTGGGCCCCAAGCCGAAGCAGTTCGAGCTCAAGTCGCTCATCTCGCTCGTCCAGAAGCTGCATTCGACCGAGGATCAGGTGCACGCGCGCTGGCTCAACGCCTTGATTGGCAGGCTCTTCCTCGGCATATACAGGACGAGCGATCTCAGCAACATCATTTCCGAGAAGATCACCAAGAAGATTGCACGGGTCAAGAAGCCTTCATTCCTCACAAACATCAAGATCCAGAAGATCGAAACCGGCGACTCGGCCCCCTATTTCTCGGGCCTGCGCCTTCGGGATCTCACCATCGAAGGCGAGTGCGTCGTCGAGGCTGACGTCAAGTACAATGGAAACTTCCGCATCGAGGTCGCCGCCACCGCTAAGCTCGATCTCGGTACCAGGTTCAAAGCGCGCGAGGTCAATCTGGTCCTCGCCGTCGTCCTCAGGCGGCTGGAAGGCCACCTCCTCTTCCGGGTCAAAGCGCCCCCGAGCAACAGGATCTGGTTCTCATTCCAGACCATGCCCAAGCTGGAGATGGCCATCGAGCCCATTGTCAGTTCGAGGCAGATCACCTACACCGTCATCACGCGCCAGATCGAAAACCGCATCAAGGAGGTGCTGGCCGAGACTCTTGTTCAGCCGTTCTGGGACGACGTGCCCTTTTTCAAGACAGAGCACAAGAAATGGAGGGGAGGCATCTTCGAAAACGACGACGCCGTCGAGGTGTCCCGCATGACCGACGAGACAGCAGCAGCTATTGCCGGCAATGTCGACGCCACCGAGGCCCTGGACGCGAAGCGAGGAGACTTGGAGGATCTTGCGCCCATCGAAAAGAGCCAGAGCGTGCCCGTGCCCGAAGCTCACCAGCCACGGCCCGGCCTGACCGGAAGGAAAGGCAGGTTTGGAGAATCTCCCGCCGCCACCGTATCGTCGACGAGTGTTGATGTCACGCCCTCGGGCCCTGGGGGTCTGCCCTGCCGCTCGCCTGGCATAGTCAAGCCATCGACCGATCCCATTGTCGGGACGGAAACGGCGCACGCAGACTTGTTCAAGCCATCCACGACACCCCCCGACCATGCCTCAAGTCTGATGACTGCCCTCCAAAACCGGTCTCAGGACCCGCCGTCGAAACCCCCGTCTCCGAATACACCTGCCAGCCGACCGTGGCTCCACCGAAGCACAAGCCGCTCATCGGCCTCATCCAAAGAGCCCGTGAACGGCCATAGGATCGACGGACCCGGACCCGAGCGCAGTTCCTCCCAGCCCTCCCTGCGCCGAAACACAGTTTCCTCGGCCGAACCAAGCATCAACGAGAACGCCACATCCCCCTCGTCCAGTCCAGGCGCCTCGAGCCCTCCCTCGCTCAAGAGCCAGACGGGATCGCTGAGCCGCAACTTCTTCCTGAAGCGCGAGAACGCCAACGCCCTGGCTGCCGCGGCCGAAGCCGAGCCGTCGTCGTCGTCGCAGTCGCAGTCGCAGTCGCAGTCGCAGAAGAAGAACAACACCTTCACCGCCGTCACCAACGCCGCCAACCAGGCCAGGCAGTGGGGCTGGAACGCCCTGCAAAGGCAGCGGGACGCAATGAGGCACACCGACAAGGCCAGCGTCTTCGACCTCAGCCAGCCCATGGGCCGCGGCCAGCCCCTGCCCCCCCCCGGGACGCCGCTCCCCGGCCCCAACAACACGGGCAGGACAAAGGTGATGCCCATCCCGACGCCGAAGCAGGGGCACGGCACCCACAGGGACTTCGGCTCCGCCGAGCACGACGACCCCACCGCCCAGGGTTTCGCCAACAACAACAGCCGCAGGCGGCGCGGGAACAGTCACCAGGACGAGTCGGACGAGAAGAACATCCTGGTCGTTGCCGCCCCGGACGATTCGGAGCCCGGCACCCCCGGCACCGACCACACGCCCGACCCCATGGACCCCTGGGCAGGCGATCCCGCCCCGGAAAGCCAGAGCCAGAGCCACACAGGGAAGAGCCCTCCTCGAGAGAAGCCGGGCACACCGACGATGCCGCCGAGGATGACCAAGACGGAGCGCCCTTCCCCAAGTAGGAAAAGGGGCCCGAGTAAGAGCGGCGCGACTGCAGCCGCAAACGCCTCCATTGACGACGACGACTACTCTGGCTGGATGAGCGACATAAATCTAGAGGAGGAGGTGGTGCATCAAGAAGAATAGAGATCTAGCGCTCTTGCCTATTGTCCACCGCGATTGATGCTTTGGAGCATAGCCCCATCGTCTGAATTGTTTGTATGCACGGTGGCTTACGCTCATAGAGAAAAGCCAGCGGATCCGGAGGCGAGACGGCCGCCCGTTGTAATTATACCCAGCTACATTCCCAGCATATTTCCTATCTTAGCAAACATAAGACTTTTCAGGAAATCTGTCCGTTTCTGTTTGGATCTACGAGCCTGGCGAGGCTCTTCTGTTCTTGTCACTCCTGTTCCAAGTCTAGTCACCAATCCAAGGCGCCGGCCTCGAGCCTCTTGGTCACGACGTCCATTGCCGGTCGCAGCGACTCCTCTCCATGCAGCATCTTGCCCAGCTGCTTCTTCCGCGTCCAGAAGACGGGGCAGTCCTTGCTGTCGCACTCGACCTTCTCCATCGGGCCCAACCCCTCGCAGCTCCGGCACACAGACAGCACCTCGCGGTACTTGTTCTCCGCCGCCTGGACCCGCGCCTGCAGGGAGAGGAGCGTCTCCGCAGCGTTTCTGTCGCAGGCGCGGCAGAGCGAGATGGCCCTGCTGCCGGCGTATTTCCTCCCGCAGACGAGGCAGTGGTTGGACTTCATGTACGCCTCGAGGGTGCTCTTGCGGCTGGCGAGGGGGATGCGGCTGACGTGCCTGACCCTGGGCATCTCGTCGTACCACTGCCGCACGTTGGCGCCGACGAGGTTGAAGATGCGCTCGAGCGGCGGGATGAGGTTCTTGGTGATGTAGTACTCGGCGTCGAGCTGCCAGTGCGGGTTGCGGAGGAGCTCCTCGGGCGCGACGCAGCGGTCGATGAGGCGGGCGCGCGGCGCGCCCGTTACGACGACGTAGGGGACGCGCTCGCCGTACTGCGGCTCCGCGCGGGCGTCGCCGAGCATCTTGCGCGTGCTGATGAGGGCCCCGGCCGGGGGGGGCCCCTTGTCCGAGTACGTCCCGAGGCGGACCTCCCTGGCGAAGCAGAAGTCCTGGATGGACACTTTGCCGCGCATGATCTTGGCGCACTGCGCCTGGAAGTAGGCCTTGATCTGGCTGAGGTCCGCGGTGTCAAAGAGGAGCCGGAGGGCCTTCTCCTCGATCTTCTGCTCCGCGGGGGTGCCGTCTCTGCGGACCGTCTCGATGCCCTTGGCGTCGAAGTCGGGCGTGGCCTGCGCCTTGCTCTCGAACTTGTAGCCGACGTAGCGTTTCTTGGCGAGCAGCACGCAGGGGTGGTAGACCTTTTCGAACTTGAGCTTGACGGGCCGCGGGTTCATGTCCGTGATGGCCTTGGCAATCTCGTTGCCGATGTCGAAGGCCTGGTCCCTCGTGCGGCCCTTGAGGTAGACGAAGAGACTGTCGGTGTCGCCGTAGACGACCTCGGCGCCCCAGCGCTCCACCGAATGGATGAAGGCCGTGGCTCGCTCCAGCGTCTCCCGTCCCGTCTGCACGATGCTGTCCGCAATCTCGGAGCAAGGCATCCGGCCGGAGAATGACGCTGACGTGTAGCCGTATGTGACGTTGGCGAGCAGTTTGAGGGCGAGTTGGCGGTTGTTCAGCAGCTGCTGGAGTGCTTTGTCGTCCTTGTCTTCCTTCATGCCGGCTTTTACCATGAACCTCGTCTCGAGGATCTCCGTCAGCATCTTGGCCAGGAGGGACTTGCGGATCTCGGCCTTGACGTACATCATGCCGTTGGGGGCAATGTTGATGTAGTCGCCCAGTAACGCAAGCAGCCCCTCTTGGCGTTGATACTCGGTGAACCCCATCTTGCTCTTTCCCCGCCAGTTGGTGATGCGTCCCAGAAAGGTCGAATAGCAGTAATTGTATGCAATCATGACACTTGGGTAAAGGCTCTGAAAGTCAAGGACCACCATGGGACTGTTGTAGAACGCGCTCTGGGGCTCCATGACTAGCGGGAGGCACTCGAGTGCGTTTTGCTTGCCCACCTGTTTGCGGCTGGGAGAAACAAGCATGAAGTTCTCCGGCTTTGCGATCCGGAACATGATTGACTCGACCTTGAATTGCGAGCCTCGGGAGAAGACCGAGAAGAAATCAACGCCAAGCAATCTGGCCTGCTCGCTTGTTCGGGGAATCAGCTCATTCGACTCCAAGATCTTGAGGTCAAGTTGCGTGCGTCGCTGGTAGTACTTCAAGAGCCGATACAGGTCGCATGCGAAGCCGCTCTGGTACCACCTGGTGAGAGATTTCCAGGAGTAGTGAGGTATCCGCTGGTGAAGAAGATGCCAAGCCACATTCTCCATGGTGTACTGCAGGAGGTTCAACTCTCCTCTCATCGCGCGCCAGATATTGATCATGTGTCGGCCGGTGACGCGTATGCTCGAGGTTGTGTTGAAGCCCCACTGATCGCTCTGCCTGCCAAACCTCCCGCGAGACTGCGACTTCGTTCTGGAGAATTCATCGCACAGGTCGTAGTCGTACATGAGCCTTGCTCGCTCGATCAAGTATCCCCAAGAGCCTCCATGGACCTCGTAGCCGGTCAAGATGTCGGGATCGTAGGCCCTCACAATGTCCACCATACGAACGATCATGCCCAGTTCTGAATTTTCTTCCGCCACTTCCAGAGAGGTCATTTTCCGAACCTTTTCCCCCAATTCCTCGTCGGAACAAAGGACTATGAGTCCAGAAACTGTTGCTGCCGAACTTTGACTCGCGCTGATCGACTCATCCTCCTTGCAGGACCAGAAAATACACTGGATCTCGTCCTGTTCAGGGTTAGGGACAAAGTCCCCCCGCGTATTCGCATGGAGTTCAAGACTCATGGTACTCATATATTGCACCTCGTGCTGTACGCTGGTCGATTTTCGGTGAGGACTGTACTTGAAGCCATATTTGCCCTTGGGTGTGGCACCGTCAATTTGGGAGAGAAGTCGTCCCGTTTCAAGCTTTCTATAGGACTGTCGATGGCTCGTTTGGGCTTGTTCCCTCAACCAGCCTTCTACTTCCTGGAAGGATGGTGGCGGCTGGGCGATCTCCCAGTTCCTGAACGAACAGTGCTTTCTCCGCGCATCGTAGAGCAAATCATCCTTCTCCAAATCTATGGAGAGATCTTCTTCAATGCCAAACCAAGCTTTCGACCTTCCAGTTGCATCGAACGCTGGCAAGAATGGCAACGTGTTTCCCAGAATTTGAAATTCTTTGCCGGCATACTCGCGTTTGCGTGGGGGGACATCACATTCCTTGCCGTAGAAAACGTCCTGATAAATCATGTCTGGCCGCTCATAGTTGTCCAAAGCAGCCACTGAAGCATTTGTCGGTGGAGGAATCGCATAAACAAAAATATGGCTTGCGGCCAACGCCCCTGCCTTCAACTCATGGGCCGAGGCATCTGATAGATCTGTCGAGGGCCATGAGGACGGCAGGCCGATGTGAGAGTAGACACTCTGCCCCAGCATATTATGAATACTGCGGTCAGTGGAGGAGCCAGTAGATGTGCCAGCGCCTCGGGAGAGTTGAGGGCCATTTTGGCCTGGAGAATGGCCTGAGACTGAGCGGATGTTGTCTCTGTCTTTGAGGTCATGGTCATTCAAATTGAACCGCACAGAAGTGGATTTCTTTGTTTGAGATGATGTTGGCGCTGAATGCATGCTTGAGGTGTTGTCTGAGTTTTTCAGAGGGAGAGGCGAGTTCTCGCCTTCACCTTTGATTCGTTTCGTTTGAACAATAGTCGACACATCAGACGAGCTTCGCTTGCGCTGAACGCTTGGCGGTGATTCGCGGAGAAAATCGGGTTGAGTCTCACTGAAGATGTGATTGCTCTCGATGGCGTCCAACAGACTGGTCGATATTGGAATTGATGGCAGTGTGCCCGTCGAAAAGGCACTCATAGACACCCCCAGAAATCTGGACTTGAAATGCATTGCGTCTCCAACCATCAAGCTGCTGTCTTGACGCAAGGGGTTATTGATTTGATCTCCTGACGCTTGGGCACCGTTGATAGCATCAGTCTTCTCGACAAGAGGTTCGTTGGTGCCATCGTCTGAATCGCTGAGAAGCAAGTCATCGTCGTCCTCATGTGAGAGGAGAGCTTTCTGCTCGTCCACCTGTATGCTTCCCGGGGGAATCTCTTGGAGCGCGGCCATGCCTGAAATGATGCCAAGGATGGGTCCCAGATTGGCGGCGTAAAGGTCTTCCACAGACTGTAGTGCCGTGTTGATTGGCTCTTCTTCTGACTCGGATCCCGCAAACGACTTGAAATCCAATCTGGGCCTGTCAGCCTTAGCTTGATCTTGCAGCACAAGGTCATGGACCTGTTGTCGATACTCGGCCTCATGGACCCAAGATTGAGCATGCGAATCGCGAGAATCAGCAGACATGGAGACCAGGGCTTCGCGTGGAAATGAGGAGCTGCCATGCTTCTCCAACAGCGAGTTGCGCTGTCGTCTCGCCGCCTCGGCTTTCCAGAGTCCAGCCATGCTAGACACCAACTTGGTGTCATGCAGCGAGGGATTCAAGAACTCGGTAAAGTCATGATGTAGCCTGCGCTCCTTGATCTTCCTCCGATTGACGATATCCTCCACGTGAATATCCACTTCAATTGAGCAATGGCTGGATCGTGGTATGGATAGGTCATCTGTGATGTACTGCGCTGGCACCGATTTCCTGTGCCACCGGTGTGCTGACGGGCTGTCATCGCCAGACTCGGGAACGGGGGCTCTGAAGAATGCTTGCGAGGAGTCCAAGTAGTCGCACCCGTAAAGATTGTAGTCTATCATGAACTGCAGAAGATACTGAAGGTGGCCTTCGTACGGTTGGAATTGCTGCTTCATGATGACGCCTTGCTGAAGGAGGTCTGCAAGCCTGGTCATGACGATGGGGTTGTACATGTAGATCTTGAGGAAATATCTATACCCGACATGGAACCCGTAGAACGGGATCCCCTTGACCAAGGTGATTCGGGCCACGAATCGTGGCTGCTCTCCATTTTGGTTGCGTCTGTAGCTCACCCCCAGCGCATGGTCAATGGACAGGTGCAAACGATAGATGAAGGTTCCGACTAGTAGAACACACGTCAGTCCTGGTGAGCCATAGCCGGGTTCCTTTTCAGGAGATGTGACAGTTGGAAAAACTACCTTCTTCTGGTATCAGGTTCCCGTCATACTGTATATAGAGGTATGGAAAGGCACCGTGAATGTGTGCGCAGACCTTTTGGCCCGTCTCAGTCGAACCAAACACTCGAACGACCGGGACCTTGGTGCTTTCACCGAGCTGCGACGGGCGGACATCATTGCGAAGCTGAGGATCGTATTGAGTGGGATTTGCCTGGTAGAAGTCGATGCAGTTCAATCTGACTCGGAACAAGTCCATGCTTCGAGGGTGGAGTCCATTGACGGAGCTCTTCTACCTGTACTCGACTCCAGCCACATCGAGGAAGTTGATGATCATGGCACCCAGTGTCGCTGAACCGGATACTTTCCGCATACAGGCTGCATCGTTCCCTGCATGCAGTTCGCGTGATGATGAAGGGCGGCATCACGATCTGGACCGGCGAAGTATGACGCCTACGCCACACGAGGTCACGTGCAAATAATTACATAATCCGAGCTCGCCGAGGATTGATTCAACCGCAAGTCGCGGCAGATCGTTGACGCAACCCAGGTTTACCATCTCTTTCACCATCCCTCCATCGACTCCGACATTCCAAATCTTAATACTATCTACCATCTGTGACTTTGAGAGAAACGCGGAACAGATAATCAAACCTTTCCAAATCATTCGTCGTTGAGAATCGTCCAGGGAGCCGCTTCAAGATGCCTCCGCCGCCACCACGCAAGCCCGAGACGGGCGCAGCATCAAAGGAAGAAAATATCTACATTCCGTCTTTCATCAGCAAGCGGCCTTTTTACGCCGGCGAGGATGGCGATGACAACGACTACCTCAAGCATCAGCGAAGAGAGAAGAAAGACGAGAAGGCGCAATGGTACGACCGCGGGAAGAAAGCCGGGCCAGCAGCCACCAAATTCCGAAAAGGAGCTTGCGAAAATTGCGGATCGATGACACACAAGTCCAAAGACTGCCTGAGCAGGCCCAGAGCGAAGGGTGCGAAGTGGACCGGGAAGGACATCCAGGCCGACGACGTGGTTCAAGACCTGAAACTCGGTTGGGACGCGAAACGGGATCGTTGGAACGGTTACGACGCCAGAGAATATCGCAAGGTGGTTGATCACTACGGCCAGATGGAGGAACTCAGGAAGCAGGCTCTGAAAGTCACGGATGGCGAAGAGAACGACGATGAGGGCGATCGGTATGCCGAGGAAAATGACATGAGCAAGCATCAGAGCACAGCAACGCGACAACTGAGATTGCGAGAAGACACGGCCAAATACCTCCTCAATCTCGACCTCGAGTCAGCCAAATATGATCCCAAGACAAGATCGCTGGTCAACTCTGGCGCCGTCGTCGATAAGGCTGCGCAGCTTTTCGCCGAGGAAGGGTTCCTGCGGTCATCTGGCCAAGCCGGCGAGTTTGAAAAGGCCCAGCGATATGCCTGGGAAAACCAGGAGAGGAGCGGCGACACATCTCAGCACTTGCAGGCAAACCCGACAGCTGGTGCCTTCCACCGCAAGTTGCAATTAGAGGTGGAAGAAAGGGAACGCGCCGAGCGCGAGAGACAACTGCTTGAGAAGTACGGTGAAGGCGAGCAGAAGATCATGCCGGCGGCTTTGCGGAATATGGCCCTCGCGGATTCCGAGACATATGTCGAATACGACGAGCTGGGGTTGATCAAGGGCGCGTCTCTCAAAGAAGTCAAATCGAAATACGTCGAAGATATCCTGATAAACAATCACACTTCCGTCTGGGGCAGCTGGTGGTCCAGCTTCAAGTGGGGCTATTCCTGCTGCCATTCTTTCGTCAAGAACAGCTACTGCACAGGCGAGGAGGGCAAGGTCGCATTGGCCATAGCTGAGCGTCAGCGAAACCATCTCGATCTCCCGGAACCAGAGCGCGAGTCTGACCAAGACGACGCTGCGCAGACAGAGCAAGCACTGGCAGAGGCTGCGGCGAAAGACACCAGCGCCAGGAAACGCACCCGGGAGGAGATGATGAGTGGGATATCCGAAGCGGAGATGGATGAGTATCGTCGGAAGAAGACGGTAGCGGATGATCCCATGGCCAAAATGCTTGGTAAAGACGAACTCTTAGCGTAATACGGGACTGGCATCATTGCGCGGGACTGATCATCATTTTACATTTGTAATCAATGGCTTTCTGCAGACTTTCAATATTTGGAGTACAGGTGCAATTACAATCAGCATTTTCGGAGGAGAATTCTCCCATGATGAATTCGAGAGCATTGGAGATTGCACGTCAAGGAAATTGGTCCGCGGAACCAAAGTCGGGATTGCCATAAACATCACATAAATTCAAATCGCTTCGTAACACTTGTCAAAATGACTCCTTTTTTATCCTTTGGCCAACGCCGCAAACTATCAGAGCCCATTTTCCCAAGTGTGATGGTTCCCAACCGACAGGGTCATCGACCCCTGGGGGTATCATTAACATGTAGCTAATGCATTTACTCGTCATCCTCAGCCTCCTCGTCACCGTCGCCCTTCTCGGCGGCCTTGGCCTTCTTTCTGCGAACGCGACCGGGGCGACCGCTGCCAAAGGGAGAGGTCAAGGCGAAGTCGATGTGCTTCTGGGAGTCGAGACGGACGATGAATGAAGGGACGTTGACGATCTGCTTGCCGACACGGATGTGGCGCTGGCGAATGAGGACACGGGCGTGGTGGATGGACTTGGCGAGACCGAGCTTCCAGACGCAGGTCTGGAGACGGCGCTCCAGGAAATCCTCGATCTTCAGGGCCAGGACGTAATCGAGCTTCATGCGGGACTCGTCGAGGACACCGACGCGGACGAGACGGCGAATGAGGGCATTGCCTTCAAACAGACGCTTGGGATCCTTCTCGTCGAGGGTAAGGAGCTGACTGGAGAGGAAGTCAGCACAACACACAAACAGAATCACCAAGTCAGCGGCGACAGAAACTTACCGGGCAGCACGACGGATCTTGGACAGAGTCAAACCGACACGCCAGACCTCACGCTTGTTGCGGAGACCATACTGGCCGACGAGCTTCAACTCAGTGTCCCTGTTGTGATGCAAAAAAAAATATGGGTCAGTTTCCAGTCACGATCGACTTAAACAGAGCCAAGCTCATGTTCAGTGGCCGGTGATTACTGACAAACGAGCAGACTCGAAGGGTCTGCGAGGGACACGAGAGGTCTTGGAGTGCGCGCGAGGGGCCATTCTGGTGGTTCTCGCGTTAGCAATTGAGAAGGCGTTGAAGAGATGCGAATGCTGTGATACTCACTTGACTTGTTTCCTGTGATGGTGGCTGCAGGATAACTTTGCGCTGCTGAGAACTCTAGAATCGTCAAGGTTGTGTGGATTGGAAATTTCGCGGGGCCCGAAAAGAAGCAGGGGGTCACGTGGTGTCGGATCGCGAGCCCTAACAAAAGTCGCGGCTCGGATTCGCGCCCACAATTTTCCCAGCGCGAAAAAAAGTGGATTATCTAAGCAGGCGATCCCACACCCCTCGAGCAAATTCACCACGCCTAGCCGAGTGAAAGCTTCACCACTGTCTTCGCCAATCCTCAACCACCAGCTCGACGGTAATTAAGACACGATGGGTCACTCTTACGGAAAGCGTGCTGGCACCCGCGTTCGTCGACCCCGTTCTCGTTTTTGATCGTGAATTACGGCCTGCTAACGATACCGAAGTATGCCTTTAGCAGGGACTTCCGCCAGAAGGGCTCTATTGCCCTGACCACCTACTTGAGACAGTACCGGTAGGTCTCCGCAAGATGGACAAAAACGGGAGAGAACGAACCTCGATCGAATTGCGACTAACGACGAACTCACAGCGTCGGCGACATTGTCGACATCAAGGCCAACGGTGCTGTTCAGAAGGGGTAAGCATTCCCCGCCGGATTCTGGCGACTGCGCGGCCAAAAATCGGGGCAGAAATGGGGGGACATGGAAATTCTGACGAGCGCATAGTATGCCCTACAAGGTCTACCACGGCAAGACCGGTGTTGTCTACAACGTCACCAAGTCCGCCGTCGGCATCATCATCTACAAGAGGGTCAAGCACCGCTACATCGAGAAGCGCATCAACGTCCGAATCGAGCACATCAAGCCCTCCCGCTCCCGTGAGGACTTCCTGAGGCGAGTCAAGGCCAACGCCGTGGCCAAGAAGCAGGCCAGAGCCGAGGGCACCACCGTCGAGGTCAAGCGCCAGCCCGCTCTCCCCCGCGACGCCCGAACAGTCTCTCTCACCGACGTTCCCCCCGAGACCGTCACCCCTCTACCATACGAGACCACCATCTAAACAAAATAAACGCTATTTCGATTCGGGAGGGATATGCGGTGCTTGCTTCCAATTTTTTCTTGTGGTGTTGCGTCCGGGTGGGAAAGAGCTCAGCATAAGGCCAGGGTTTGCTTTTTTACGGTGTCCATAGGCAATGAGAAAAAGTGGCATCGTTGAGTTGCGCCAGGAAAGGATCACCGCGAGTCGGACAAGTGTGATGCGCCCGTGTGGACCCTACCTCGGATCGTTCGCCTCGAAATGGACAGTGGCACTCCTGTACAATGCGTTGCGCGTTCCTGGGACAGACCTCCCTCCTTCGCAATCGTTCGGCACGCTTGCTCCGCGAAACTGGTGCCTGTCACGCCTGCGGTGACATTCAGGAGAGGACGGTCAGACAGAATGCGCCCTGAGCCGAGGAAAAACAGCGCTGAGCGGCGGGCTTCCAATACCCAAGATAGATCAATGATACGATGCCTTGCGATTCCATCAAAGAAGAGCCTCCCGAATACGGATTACTCCCTCACGGATTATCTAGCGACGAAAGAGCCGGCTGAAACCATGCTGGTAGGGCGATACATGCACAGCATGATGCCAATGCATTGACTGGGTGGGACTACAACCAAAATTGCGTTACAGCGCTCCCGATCGCGCGATTCTACAGATTGATCCCGAAAGGCGCTCAAATCCAATGCCCACTTGAAATGTGGACCCGGAACTGTACGCATTGTATCCCCTTGCCTTCAATTTCGCAATTCAAAAGGAATATCATCCATACGCGAGGGGAGGCCATCATCGCACCCTGGCGACAATCGCTGGACCAGTGTCGCTCTAATTTCGGATCGGATTATTCACTGTTCCGGGTGTTTTCAGATGGCCCACTTAGCATTGGCAGTGACGAATGCGCTCCCTTACCCGGAGCTGTAGCTCCAACACCCCCCTCTCTCTCTACAGTACTCGTAAGACGATGATGCGTCCACCTATCCCGAGCCGAAGCCTTGTTTGAGACAGAATCCATTGATCAGTTTTGGGGGTGACTCGATGCTTGAACCCTTCATTCTTCGTTCTTGAGGCCCTTTTCATCGCGACCTCTTCGTTCGCAACTCGAATAGAGCAGCGCGCTGTGAGCGACTGCACTGCCACGCCTCCTATTCCGACGACGTACACTCCTTTGACGGCTTAACATTGATCTCGCCCACCATGGCTTCCATGCGCACGGCGGACCATTCCAAGTGAGTGCACTGCAATTGATGACGATTTGGTCCCGCGAGACCTTCTGCTGACTCTCGTCTAGGAGCGACCAAGAGTTGGCGATCAGTATCAAGAAGGCGACGAACAGCGATGAAATATCTCCGAAGCGCAAACATGTGCGAGCATGCATTGTGTACACGTGGGATCACAGGTCCTCGGTGGCTTTCTGGGCTGCCATGAAAGTGTAAGCGTTCTCGATGATCCGCCCGTCCTGGCCAGATCAGTGCTAACGCGGGCCTTCCAGTCAGCCGATCCTCGCCGACGAGGTCCAGACATTCAAGGCCCTGATCACCGTCCACAAGGTCCTGCAGGAAGGTCATTCCTCGGCACTGAAGGAGGCAATGGCCAACCGCGGATGGATTGACAGCCTGAACCGCGGAATGGCCGGAGAGGGAGTGCGCGGTTACGGCCCCCTGATTCGCGAATACGTCTACTATCTACTGGCGAAGCTCTCCTTCCACCAACAGCATTCGGGATTCAACGGGACCTTTGAGTACCAGGAATACATCAGCTTGAGGGCTATCAATGACCCTAATGAGGGCTATGAGACCATCACCGACCTGATGGTCCTGCAGGACAAGATTGAGCAGTTCCAGAAATTGATCTTCTCCCACTTCCGAAACGTCGGGAACAACGAGTGCCGCATCGCTGCGTTGGTGCCATTGGTCCACGAAAGCTATGGAATCTACAAGTTCATCACGAGCATGCTTCGCGCCATGCATTCAAGTCGGTAGGACCGGGCCCGTAATCTGCGACACCTTGACTGACTGCGTTTGTAGTTACGGGCGATGACGACGCACTGCAGCCCCTACGGCAACGATACGATGCGCAGCACTACAGGCTGGTGAAGTTCTACTACGAATGCTCCAACCTTCGCTACTTGACCAGTCTCATTACGATTCCCAAGCTGCCGCAGGAGCCGCCGAATTTACTTGCCGGAGACGACGATGCCCCGGCTCTGCCGGCCAGACCGAAGCAGGAGATTGAACGCCGGCCCTCTCCCGCGCCCCCCGAGCCGAAGTCGGACGAGCCTCACGAGGTTTCAGAATTCTGGAAGAACGAGCTCGACCGCCAGAATCGCGAGTATGAGGAGCAGCAGCGAGTCCTCGAGGAGCGGCAGCAAGCAGCACTCCTGGCCCAGCAACAGGCGCAACAACAAGCCCAGCGAGATTTTGAGGAGCAGCAGCGGCGTCTGCTCGAGCAGCAGCAGCGCGAGCAGGAGGCGCTCCTGGCGCAACAGGCCCAGTGGCAGACGCAAGGCCGCTTGGCGGAACTGGAGCGCGAGAACCTGAACGCGCGGGCTCAGTACGAGAGGGACCAGCTCATGCTCCAGCAGTACGACCAGCGTGTCAAGTCGCTCGAGAATGAGTTGATGCAGATCCAGGGCAGTCTCGGCCAGCAGATGAACAGCAAGGACGACCAGATCCGCGCTCTGCAGGAGCAAGTCAACACGTGGCGATCCAAGTACGAGGCTCTCGCAAAGCTCTACTCGCAGCTCCGCCATGAGCATCTGGATCTGCTGCAGAAGTTCAAGTCTGTGCAGCTGAAGGCGGCGAGCGCCCAGGAAGCCATTGAGAAGCGCGAGAAGCTGGAGAGAGAAATCAAGACGAAGAACCTGGAGCTGGCCGACATGATCCGAGAAAGAGACCGGGCGCTCCACGATAAAGACAGGGCAAGCGGAAGCAGCAAGGATGAGCTGGAGAAGCTGAAGAGGGAGCTTCGAATGGCCCAGGACCGAGCCGACAACCTGGAGCGCAGCAAGGGCAACGAGCTGTCCACGATGCTGTCCAAGTACAACCGCGAGATGAGCGAGCTGGAGGAAGCGCTGAGGCTCAAGTCCCGAGCCCTGGAGGACGCCCAGGCCAAGGTCCGAGACGGCAGCTCTGACCTGGAGCAGCTTCTGCGGGAGAAGGAGGAGGAGCTCGAGGTGTACCGAGCGGGGATGGACCAGACGCTGATCGAGCTGAACGAGCTCAAGCAGAGCCAGGGCGAGACGGACCACGCCCTGGACGGGCAGATCGACGCTCTCATCCTCGCGAACCTGGACAAGATCAACGACATCATCGATTCTGTGCTCCAGGCGGGCGTGACGCGGGTGGACGATGCGCTGTACGAACTGGACTCGTCGATGCAGGCGGGAAACCAGAACGCCTCCCCGTCGTACGTGCTGTCGCAGGTTGAGAAGGCATCCGGGAGCGCTATGGAGTTTGCGACGGCGTTCAACAACTTCATCGCGGACGGGCCGAACAGCACGCACTCGGATCTGATCAAGGCGATCAACGTGTTCGCGGGAGCGATCGCGGACGTGTGCAGTAACGCCAAGGGAGTGACGCGCCTGGCGACCGACGACAAGAAGAACGATGCGCTGATGCAGGGGGCGCGGCAGTCGGCGCAGTCGACGGTCCAGTTCTTCCGGGGCCTGCAGAGCTTCCGGCTGGAGGGGATGGACCCGCTGCAGAAGACGGACGTGGTGATCAACAGCAACAATGACGTGCAGATGATGCTCCAGAAGCTCAGCAAGCTGATTGAGGGCTTGGCGCCCGGGTTCGGCAAGCTGGCGAACAACAAGGGCGACCTGGGCGACCTGGTGGACGCGGAGCTGAGCAAGGCGGCGGACGCGATCGCGGCGGCGGCAGCGCGGCTGGCCAAGCTGAAGAGCAAGCCGCGGGACGGGTTCACGACGTACGAGGTCAAGGTGCACGACTCGATCCTGGAGGCGGCGACGGCCATCACGACGGCGATTGCGGAGCTGATCCGGGCGGCGACGATGACGCAGCAGGAGATTGTGCAGGCCGGGCGGGGCTCGTCGTCGCGAACGGCGTTCTACAAGAAGAACAACCGGTGGACGGAGGGCCTCATCTCGGCGGCCAAGGCGGTCGCCTCGTCGACAAACACGCTCATCGAGACGGCGGACGGGGTGCTGTCGAACCGCAACAGCCCCGAGCAGCTGATTGTGGCCTCGAATGACGTGGCGGCCTCGACGGCGCAGCTGGTCGCCGCGAGCCGCGTCAAGGCGGGCTTCATGTCCAAGAGCCAGGACCGGCTGGAGACGGCGAGCAAGGCTGTTGGCGCGGCGTGCCGATCCCTTGTTCGCCAAGTCCAGGCCATGATCCGAGAGCGCAGCCAGGAGGACGACCAGGTGGACTACTCGGCACTCGGGGCGCACGAGTTCAAAGTGCGCGAGATGGAGCAACAGGTGAGTCGCCCATATCCTCTCTCTCCCCTCCTTCATTCTTCTCTTCCCTGTTCTCTTCTTATTCCTTCCCC
>NQYS01000001.1:5773538-5793915 GCA_003055955.1 Escovopsis sp. AC | reverse complement strand
CCCCCAAAAAAAAAAAAAAAAAAAACCCAAACCCCAAGACCCCTCCTCCACATTTGGGCTCTACTCTGCTTCTGGCGTTGCATCACCCCCTTTTTCCTTTTCGGCAAGACACCGCACCAACTGCCGCTCGCTCTTTTTTGCCCCGATCCGATCCGACGAATGGGATCCCGCGATTGCGCTTCCCTTGACCGCCTCCTCGGAGTCGGGTTCTGGCGAATTCGCATTCGTGGTTATGCCGCAACAGCGTCCATGTGACGGGAGCCTTGCCTGTCGCATGAGGCAGCGCCCACCGTACCCTGTCATATTCCGTCATATCCTGTTTCTGTCCCGCAGCCGGGCATGGGGTGCCATGTTTCTGTCGAAGTTTCTTTGTCTTTTTTTCTCTTTGTCTGTCTTTGTGTCTCGTCTGTTGGGTCAGCGGTTTGCTAATGTATGTTGGTGCTGCTTAGGTCGAGATTCTTCAGCTCGAGAACGCGCTGACGGCCGCGCGGCGCCGGCTGGGGGAGATGCGGAAGATTTCGTACCAGGATGAATAGGGGATGGATGAGGATGGGAGGGATTGGGTGACATGCATCGGGGGTGGACTGGATGCCGTTTCATTTGATCGCGGCTGTGCCTGAGAGTCTCCTATTGCCCCCATTATTGAAACTCTTCTCGATTTACCCTTACGCTGGTTTGGCCCGAAAGCTACTGTGACGCCAGCATTTGCTTCCTCTTTTAATTCAGGCAGCGCTCGACTCGTTTTCTCACATCGCGGTCCAGTGAAAATAAATATATGCCTTCCCTCCTTCTACTGGGATTCTCAATTTTCTGAATCACTGCACCCAAATTATCGAGTGAAAACTACTAATTTGAACGGAGGATTTTGCCTTGGTCGTACCTCTTCCAATACTCTTAAGTACTACTCTTAGCCGCCGACTACAGCGTAATTGGTACATCAATCAAATGCCCCGGGTACAGGTAATGCACTGAGTCCTCGTACTAAGACCTGGAACTACCTCTACCTATACTTATGGAAGATCAATGTCACACGAGTACTACTAAGATGTAGATGCAGAGGAGGAGGTAGTAGTGCCTGTACGAATCCAGGAGCCTGCAAGTTTAAGTCGAATACCAGGGATCTTAGTATCAATGCCATCTGGATACATCAACCTTATCAATCCATGCACGAACCTTGGTGGCATTCGTAGATCCAAGATCCACATGGATGTTCGGAGTACTCCGCTCACACTCCCCACCAGTCAGCACCTTGAAAATACTACGCCGCCCTCCACTCGCATCTACTATTTTTTCAAGCTAATTTTAGTAGTGCGTTTGGGGTTGCCGGGAGATCTGAGTCCAGTGTCCTACCATCTTGACTCGATCCCAAGCTTGCCCTCCCTTTCGAATTGTAAATCCAGGTTCTTGCTGAAATAGTAGTGGAAGGGTATTCCGTACCTGTGATCATTTGGACGGTGGCCAATCTGAAGGACAGAATATCGGTAGTCCGGATTCGCCTTTCGAGCTACTTCAGATTCCCGATGAGGCCTACCCAAGTACCCATCGTAGGAATTAAATTACGTTGATTCGGGTAATTACATCATTCAAATCGAAGCAAATCTCTGCAAATGCCGATATACCGTAATTCCTCATTGTATCCACAAGGGGAATGAGCATGATTGGAAACCAATTTGCAACGGGGATTTGGATCAAGAATGTAATTGATCATCTAATCAAAATCACGATGGTCTTGAAGCCAGGAAATTATCTGGTATATGCATTTTCATTAATTCGTTGGACTTTGAATCCAAAGGGTATCATTACTTCATGATCATGAA
Organism: Escovopsis sp. AC; assembly: GCA_003055955.1. Taxonomy (NCBI): domain Eukaryota; kingdom Fungi; phylum Ascomycota; class Sordariomycetes; order Hypocreales; family Hypocreaceae; genus Escovopsis; species Escovopsis sp. AC. The sequence continues at coordinate 5,792,098 of NQYS01000001.1, read as the reverse complement.
CCATTCCTGACCCTGCGTGAGCCGCCAATACCTTGCGTGAAAACATCATAAATGGTCGTGAAACTAATGCGCGAAAGCTTCTTTCCGCCATGCAAAATGGGAAAGCCATTCTAAAAATGAGATTCGACGAGACTCTCGGCCCAGATGAACAGTCTCCGAAGCCTAGAAGGGGTAGTGAAAATCGGTGCGAGCATTATATTGGGGATTGCGCTGTGCTCCGTTTGCTAGATTTTTCTTTTAGCTCCTGAACATTCAGAGAGGAGGTTTTGCTTACATCTGTCACCCTCCTGTTGAGCGTGCCCAAGAATCGCGTCAACATCCCAGGGACTATCGATATCGAATGATTGAGACTCGTGAAGATTGTTCAAGCGTAGGACGGGAGCTCCAGGTGGGCTGAATTGAGAGTGAGGCCCTGCGTAGTGATAGTATTTTCGCGGATCGGGGTAGGAAAGCTGCATTGGAAGGTGATTGATCATGTTGAGACTATTGACGTTGTGCGTGTTCACTCCCAAAGCCCGAATCGTTTGGTCGCAGTACTCGGCTCCGAAAAGCTCTCTGGTCGCCGCAATTGGATCGTTTTGAATGGTTTTGATGAAATCCAGCTTCTCTGCCGTGTATGGAACCGGAAGGGTACTTCCACTGGTAGTCATGATGCCATTGCTGCTGGCATTCATTCTCTCCATCAAATTGTGTCGTTGGTCCGGGAGGTAGCCGACATTGACAACAGCAGAGAGAAGTTCGTTTTCGGTACTCGGACAGCCTTCGATGTCGAAACTTGCTTCGGAAATTTCAGGGGCATTCTCATTCTTGGAGAGCTTCGCATAGCCATTCTCGTCTTCCTTGACAGACCAGCCAAATGTTTCAAGATAGACTGATGGTTCAGTAATCTTCATGATGGGACAAGAAAGTCCGAGAAAGTATGATAGAGAAACTTTGTCTCTACCAATCTCATCTCGGACAAACGAGTAGACCTTGGCAACCAAAGCCCATTTGTTCCTGAAAGGATCTTTGTTCCAGAGTGTGGTGAGAAATCCTGACGCAGTCTTCTGTTGAACATCGGGGAAGATTCGTAAGTAGTAACCTGGCAATCATGATGTTAGTCAAAGAAGTCTACTAAGGAACAATACAAGATCTCTTCAAGCTCGACTTACTTCTGAATGCCATGAAAGCATTGAGAGGGCGTTTTGCCCGATCAGAGACAGGCTTTGAAGGCGCTGCCGTCAGAGAGGGAGGAGAATGGTCCGAAAAGGCTTGGCCATCGATGGCCATAGGCTCTGTATTGGCCCCAATCGCTTCGAAATACTGCGCAGCAATCTCGAAGAGCGTGTCATCACGCAAAAGACGAAGTAGCTCTTGCGTTGGGAGTGCCGAAAGGCGCTTCATTATTTCTGCCTTAGAGTCCATCTTGTCTCAGGGAGCAAACGAGTTTGAAGATTGGAGATTTCGAAGAGTTCAAAAATTGTGGGAGGAGCGCATTTGTATATGCAAATGTGAAAGACAGAGATATATGGGAGCAACAGGGAGTGAATATAGATACCTACTTTTGACAGATGGTGTGGCACAGCCGGGGCGTGCGTTGAATGTTCACGGCATATGAAACAACCTTAAGCATGGACGGGGTGGCTGGGGTGTGAGGGACCCACCTACATGTACGGAGTAGTTTCTGTCGCTAGCGTCAGAGCTAGACGCGCGGGCCAAGGGTGTGGGACAAAGGTGAGTTACCGGTTAGGGATCAAGAGTAAGGATCGAGGGTGTGGGAGGAAGGGCCTGGGGCGCCTCACACCACGAAGCAAGGACACCCCAAAGAACCTGGAGGTCGTGGATTTTAATGTTACTCGTACCTCACGACACAGAAGGCGAATGTTTGTTGGCTCACAGCGTTTTCTGACTATCGAAAGATGTCCAATGCTCTCAGTACCGATAGAAGAGTTCTTCATTATTTCTCTCGGAAAGTTTGGTGGTGTGGTTTCTACTCCTGAAAAGCAATTTGGAATGTCTCGTACATCTATTCGGCTTCTTCTTCTTCTTCCAAATTTCGCGAGAATGTCATGATAAAAAACCCACGCTCTACCTCATCCGGCTCATCTTCAAATCGCATTGCCCTGGCGGCAGTCGACAAGAAAGGCAGGGTTAAATCGCCACGCATATCAGTGATTGGCTTTCTGACCTGCGATTTAGAGGTCAGCGAGGTGATATTCTAAGTCGTCACTGAGACTCGTGTCTTACCATTGGGACTGTATATAGGTATTCCTGATCAATGTCTTCTGCAGAATCGGCGCTCTGATATGAATCAGTAAGTTGGAAGTACACATTCAAGCGGTTGACAAACCATCTCGGCCGGATTGATCATCGGATAGGGGCAGCCAGATTTGGCAGCAAGGTCAAGGAATTGTGCCTCGCGCTCCTCAGACCCTATGGATATCCGAGGCCTACCGATCTTGACCAGAGTCAGTAAATTTTCCCTTTTGACTCGAAGAATGTCATACCTGATCGAATTTGGACCGGAGTTGAGCGTAGTGTGTCTGCCAAGGCGCGGCTAAAGTAAGGGCAGATGATGGAAGTTTGAACGTAATATTTGGCGAACTTGAGTGCACTGGGGGGAAAAAGGGCTGGCACATGTTTCTCATGAATTTGTTCCAAGACGAGCCGGGAACCTTGCGGCATGGATGCCAGAAAGGGGCGACGGACCAATTGCCACGGCCAACTTTGCTCATCAACTGCCTACCATCGTGGGTTATTTTGACTTCGTCAAGAGTGGTCCCGAACTCGAGCCCGGGAGGCGTATAATCCTTGCATAGACCCTCACGGGCAAGCTGCCATGCCGACCTTAGGAAAAGCTTCATCCCCTCGTCATTGGGACAAGCAGAGAGAACGTAATCCCAAGAATCAACTGAGTCCATCTGTGAAGAGATCATGAACGCTGCGTAAAGGATCGTCGTCGTCGCATTCGATATCAGTGAAGCAAATCGCATCTTTGGATGGGCCGGCGCTTTCCATACTTCCGAAGTCAAAAGCATAGCCAACAAGCCAAGATTGGCGACTCGATGCAAATCCGCGGCATGCTGTCGACTCCACCTCAAAATTGTAGTTCCTTCGTCGTCAACCTCAATCTCAGCATCTGGAGGCAAGCCTTGCTGGGGATCGCGATTGAATGCCGGCACCGAGCTTGTGTACCAGAGTGCCATTGCCCCTCTGATGATCAAAAGTGGAAGATTCTGGTGCTGAATCGCCATAGTACGCAGTCTGTCTATAATGGCGTTCGAGTCCGTCCAACTATGGAACAAGATATCCATGTTGTATATGCATTCTGAAATCACAGCTTTGAACGACATGTTTGGATCAGCATATTGATGTAACACCTTATCAAACGATGGGGATACATACTGTCAAGGCTTAGGGATTTGATTGCTTCAGACCTGTCTTTCTCCAGGAAGATTCGAAGCGATCGTAGTCGTATGTCATCTATTGCTTCGCCGGGTTTTGCAATGGCTTCATCCTCTTTCCAGAGAGGCTCGAAATGAAAAATACTCTCCATTTTCGTCGTCTTTGCGGAATTTTTTCTGGAGTTGTAAAGATTGAATTTTGGAGAGTTGCAAGTGCTCACTGCCAGTGTGTAGTTTTGATTGGGGCCCCTTTTCCCTCGGTCTGGTCCCCACCCGCTCCTTCCCAAAACGATTGAAACGCGGGCAGCCAGAGGCAGACAATGGAATTGGCTTCATATTGTCTTTCAATTAGCTCTAATGCATCTTTTCTCTTCTCACTTTTGGAACTTGATGTTTGAGGTTCGTGAATCATTGAGGTTCACTTCTTCTCGAGCAAGTAATATCGAGGCAGGTCATTCCTATGAGTATAAATCCTCCGTCGCATCGAATTCATCCTGCTGACTTTTTCGGCGGCAAACAATAGAAAGTATTGATGACAGCTGAGAATACGATTGCCGAGTACATGAGCTCGAGAAGCGAAAATCGAGATGTCACCGCTCGTTCTGACGGAAGAAATGGCAAGAGCTACACCCCCCGACATCCCGATGACTTTTGTCTGCAGCGAGCTTGAAGGGGACGTCAACGTCTTCGTCCCAGAGTCCTTTGATTTCACATTGGTTCAGACCATCGCGAACAACTTTAGGTACGCTTGGCGGCGTCTTCAGGAATTGATGCAATGGAACCAGTCTTCTGACCATACAAGTCGCCGAATCCAGCAGCCAGTCAAGGTGTTTCACGACTCTCACCGACAAAAGTATAGGCTTTGCCCATTACCCGAATCTTCGACTGTTGACGTATCCAAGTATGGAGAACCATGCTTCACATGCGGTAGGAAACCTTTCAAATGTTGGCAGGCTCTGTGCTAACTCAACAGCAGATCTCTCTGAACTCAAACTGCCTCCACCTTCCACAAATCCCTTCGCAGTCGCGGACTGTAATTGTGAGGAAGAGAGCACTGAGCATATCCCCAGGCCCAGGAATCGATGGATTTTGTATCGACAGCACAGGTCCCAAGCTCTCCGTGAAGAGTTCCCCGGAATCACTGCTTCAGAGCTTTGTAGGTCATGGCCGATTTGATCATTGACTGCCCAGGACTAATTTCTTATTAGCAAAAGTCATCTCTGCGATGTGGAAGAACGAAACCACGGAAGAAAAGCAATTTTGGCTCGAGATGGAGAAAATCGAAGAACGAAAACACAAGGAAATGTATCCCGACTACAAGTATACTATCAGAAGGTCGACAAATAAGCCCAAGAGTTGAAAAATTATGCGTGTCGTTTCTGATCAGGTTGGAAGGCGTTTTCTAGTAGTGAATTTGGGGCTGTTGAGATGGGTTCATTAGGAGAATAGAAGACCCAATCGAATATGTAATCAAATATCATGTTGATGATCCGTTCCAATCACTACTCCAAATAAAGGTACCACAACGCCATTCCGTATTCTTTTCTTTCTCCCCGGAAGGCCCAAGTGGCCTGGCGCAGATGAAGAATTGTCTGCCTAGAAAGTAGGGTTAGAAGAGACAAGAAATATACATTCCACTGAACTCATCCAAGAAAATGCAAAGATGACCGCAAGTGGAGGCGTATATGCAAAACCAGCAAGAACAAAAAAGAGGAGACTCCCAAGACTCACCACAGTTAATCCCGGGCTTTTTGGTGACAAAGCTAATACAAGATTCACCATGTTCACATCGAGGTACGACCCGTTTCCCAAGGAGTTTTGACCATGACTCTTTGGCCTGGATGGGATCGAAAACTTTACCGGTGGGCTGCTCCTGAGAGGACGATCTTTGGGAATGCGAGCTTATGGGTTCCGCTGACTGCAACGGCATTGAAGACGGTGGCCAATGGAGGGGCCCACTCTCTATCGGTGTGTTTGTGACGGAGGATGTTGACAAGGATTCTAGATTTGATGAAGATCCATCGCCTTGAGCTGTTTGCACCTCGCCAAGACACGGCAAGCCATTCTTGGCATTGTTTGCTTTGGATCCTGGCAAATTCATAGGCTTGAAAAACCCCTGCAATGTCTTCTGCGCACTAGAACGCGACGCTTTTGGCGTGGCGCTTCCACTGGCAATGTGATCGGTGCGGCTGGTCACTTTGGTCCGCTTGGATGATGGATCTGTCGGATCTGCCGACCCCGCAGGACGCTTATTAGCAGCGAGCGAATAGCTCAAGCCTCTGCAAACCGGATCCTCGGTGGAGGCGCCGGGCCTAGCGTCATCGGCCACTGGCTCGTTTTCCAGAAGTCCCCCAGGAGGAGGGTCGGAGTATTCGCGATCGGGATTTCGAGCCTTGGCGCCCGACTCTTCGGAGCTCTGCGTTGATGGTGGGGTGGAAATGGAAAAGGGCTGCTGTCTCGCGGGGGCGCCAGGGCCGGGCCCAGCCCTTCGAGAAAACATGTCGCGGATGCTCTGTCGCCGGTCGAACTCGGGGATCAGCTTGGCGGACAGGGCCAGCACGTCCTTGGGGCTCCAGTCCCGGACGCGCATCCCGCCCTGGAACATGCCGGCCGGGTTGACGAGATCGGACAGAGGCACCTGCTCCCTGTCGTCCCCGACCGTTACCGTGTCCGCCAGCGTGGCGTACACGGGGCAGTGGTCCGAGCCCATGAGGCCCTCCTGGATGTCTGCTTGCGTGAACCAGCTCTTGAGGCCGTCGCTGCAGAGCACGTAGTCGATGCGGCTGCCGTTGTTCGCCGGCCGCGTGTTTCGCTTCGTGTCCCAGCACGTGTTCATGCCTTCTCGCGTCGGGTGATGGCTGCGGCACAGGTCCCAGAGCACCGGGCGTTCGCGGCCCTGGTCGCGCTCCCCCGCGACCTCGCCCTCGAAGACAAGGTGGTTGAAGAGCCGGCGCGCCGGCACGTTTTTCCATTCGGCCAGGGCGATCCCCTCCTTGCGGAGCTGCTCGACAATGTTTGTGGAATCGATCTCGGCCCGGGCGACATTCAAATCGCCCGTCAGGATGACTTGTTTCCCCTCCTCGATCAGATTCCGGATGCGCACGTCCAGAGCCTCGAGGAACGACAGGCGGAACTCGGCCCTCGAATCGTCTCGCTTGGCCGGGCTGTAGACCCCGAGGAGGACAAAGCCCGGAAACTCGAGGATGACGCATCGACCCTCGGAATCCAGGAGCAGCTCGTCGACGTTTCCGGACAGCTGGCCCGGCCGCGGATAGCCGCCAATCTGCTGGTCTTTGGGGAGGTTGCGGAATTGCGTCGCCGATTTGGGGGGGCAGAGGACGCCCGTGACCCCCTCTTCTGCTCGTATGGGTGCACACGTCGCGTTCTTTGTGTAGATGGCAACGCCCGAATACCCTGCGTCATCCAGGTCAGCTCGCCATCGCGGCTCGCTCGAACCGTCCGTCCCTCCAAAGGAAGTACCTTTTTTGTGCCTAGGCAAGCTGAAGTAGGCGTCCCAACCGGGAACAAGGACCATGTCGTCGGTCAGGTCCTTCCTCTGGATCTTGGTCTCCTGCATGACGACGATGTCTGCTTCCAGAATCTCGAACATGGACTAGACGGGCCACATCAGACTCTCCATCCACAACGCTAGCTCTCAGGAAGATCCGTACCTGGTACGTTCGGCTTTCCCTCCACGGAGGATACCCAAACGGGTTTCTGCCCGGGGGTCAGCGTAATGACTGATGATTGAGAGGCGAGAGTGATCAGACCTGATGCCGTTTACTGTCCGCGTTTTGCCCATGTCAGCGAGTGTTCACAAGGGTCAACATCTGGATATAGACGAACCGTTCCATGTTGTGATTCGGAAACCCATTTTCTCTGAATTGTCTCCAGCAACGTCGAAACATCGAGTTCAAGTGTCTATCAGGAATCAGGATCCAGCTTCAAAGCTGCGCACCAACGGAGGCCATCGACTACGCTCCGTTTACAGTCGGTTCTCTGTCTCGAGGATGAATGAAACATGGAAGAAATGCCAGCTTCCCAGCTCCCAAATTCGTATGCAAGACAGCAAATCTAGAAAAAAAAAAGACCGGTGTACGCCAAAAAAAAAAGGCGAGACGATGCACCCCAATGTTTGTTTTGGAGAATAAGCATCGCCGAGGCAAGCAGCGGCTTCGAGGCCAGAACGCGAAGCGTGAATCTCGAAAGCACGCTGTCACGTGACGTCATCCGAGCGCCCGCCAGTGGCGAGAGGGCAGCCCTGATGGCATCAAAATACTGCATCGACAAGATGCATAGGCAAAGAAGAGCAGTTCCATGTTGGATTTCTACTCTCCACTCTCACCAGGAGGCAGTCAAGTGCGTGTCCGCTTCTGAGAGAATCACAATCCATAGAGAACCACGGGAGGGGATGAGAGGCAACGATGACCTGTGAAGACAGGCCAAGCATGAGTTTCCCAAGGTCTTTGAAGGTGCCATGAGTCCTCAATTGTGCACCGGGATGCTTTCTCACGACAATTTCGGCCCTGGAAATATTGCTTCTCTCGACATCATGCTCAATTCGATATTCGAGGCTCCTCAAACATTCGGGGGACGCCTCCACGCGGCGTGTACCTTCCTGCTCGCCGAAATTGGCTGTGCGCACAAGTCCCTTCCGCTCGGCGCAACTTCGGCTGTAGCTTTTGCCGCACCTTCGGATTGAGGCATCAATAATTGATCCATCGAATGATTGGAGCGAGCTTCTGCTTCCGGGGGCCGAGTCCGCATCGAATCCCATTCTTTAACCTCTTGCCTCCTATCATCGTCGCCATCCCCATCCTGTGTCAACATCGCAAAGCCATTCACGATGCTCGCCGCCCGACAGGCCCTCCGCACCGCCCCGCGCTTCGCCGCGCGCGCGCGCACTCCCGCTACCCGCCGCATGGCCAGCACCCCCGCCAAGGCCACCGAGAACGAGTTCATCAAGGAGCGCGAGCACGTCAAGGAGCACGCCGCCAGCACCACTGGTGAGTCTTCCCTTTGGAAAATATTTAGATCTTATGGCTGCTGACGCATCGATAGAACTGTGGAAGAAGATCTCCATCTAGTACGTCACTGCGCTGCTTCCCCCCCCCTCGTTGAGAGAATTTCCGTCCTCCGATTTCGACAACGAACGAGACCCGCGACGCTGTTTGGATGTGATGCGGTTGCTGGATAGGCGGATCGAAAAATGGCTGACTGTGTCGACTTGAAGCGCTGTCATCCCCTCGGTCGCCATTGCCGCGGCCAATGCCTACTGGCTGTGGAATGTCCACTGGGAGCACTGGAGCCACATGCCTCCTCTGGAGGAGCGCACCGAGTACCCCTACCAGAACATCCGCACCAAGAACTTCCCCTGGGGTGACGGTGACAAGGTGAGTCGAGCTCCCCTCGGCAGGCTAGGTGTTGACCAATTGCTAACGATCCGGCAGACCATCTTGTAAGTGTGAAACGCTCGATACAGGGGAAGATATTCGTTCTCCATTTTGCGATTTGTCGACCTCCGACCTTACATTGCGACGATACTGACGATTGATATAGCTGGAACGACGAGGTCAACTACCACAACAAGAACAAGGTCGTCTAAGTTGCAGACATGACGGTTGGATGGTTGAGGTGGCAATGGCAGAGAATCTTGAGGACTGCATACTAGTATATGGTCCTAGCGGGTAATTCCGACTTCTCAAAAGACCCAGCATTGGGGGCTGCATGCCACATATTGTGATCCGGGAGCAAGATGGCTTTTTACGGACCAGGAAAGGTTCCAGCGCTGCGATTTGCTGTTGCGTACCTACGTGTAGAGCAGGTGGTGTCCACGGAAGAAGGGGGGGGGGGAAGATATTCTTAAAGACACCTGAGCAAGGCCAACTTCCAAGGTCATTTGACATTTATTTATGATCTCAGACACCGAGTGGCATGCATGCGAAAATCCGTGCCCAAAGCATTAATCAATCTGAGTCCTTCGTCTTGCATTACTGTCGTTCGTGAGGGTCAAGTTGGATCGAGATGTCCGTCCCTGATTCAAGGAGTCCTGGTCCGAAGATACGCCGTAGACAAGCGAGCCTCTCTGCCCTTGAACGGATCTGCAATCGCGACTGGCACAACTTCAACTTGTCGTTGGACTCAACTCCTTTTCGACATCCTGCGCAGCTTCAGCAGGGAATGTGCATCCTCGCGCGACGGAAATTGGTCTCTCAATGATATCCTCCGAAGATCTGGAATGAGGACAAACGTGACCTCGTAAGACTTACTCCATCGGCCGCCGTCTCCCTGCAGACCGGCCATGACCTACTACGAGTACCAGACATGAGCCGATATCTCACGCCGGCCAAGATCGGTCTGCTCATTCTCATTGAGCTCTATGTCGAAGAGTGCTTCCCGAGGGACGCGATATTGCCGGTCCTTTCCTTCATCACCTCATACCTGATCGACTATGATCCGAATGGGACAGATTCGACACAGTCGACGCGATGGAACAAGGCAGGGCGCGCGGCCAGCCTGGTCGTCTCCATCGAACCCTTCGACAAGCTCCTGAACGCCTATCCCCTGTTCATGGGCCCTCCCGGAAAGAGACCGTGGGACCTCTTCGTCAGCAAGCTCTGGGCAATCGATTCGCTGTACGCTCTCGAGGAGTTCGTCGCGAGCCTCTCCCGCACCTTGAGCAAGACCAAGGAGGAGCTGAGGCTGGAAGGGCTGGATCCCGACCAGCCCGAGCCCGGCATCAAGCTCTCCCACAACTCCTTGTTCGGTGCCTTTGTCCGTCGGGCACAGGTCGAGTACGTCCGTCTGCGACTCCAGGACTGCGCCGAGCTTTGGACGCATTTCATCCGATACAGACAGCCTACCGCTCCGTACCAGAAGAGGAGGGACCCGGACTTTGGGCGATTCAGCTTCGACAATGTGCTCCTGACCGGGGAGGCGAGCGAATGGGCGCAGGGAGAGGTCGATAACTTGGCGGCCGTCGTGTACGGCGACATGCTGTCCGAGAATCCTTCGAGTACTCTCCCCGTGAGCACGGATGATATCGAAGGCCTACTCGACTTTCAAATCGAGCAGATGCAGAGTTTGTCATCTCCCGCCATCCTCTTCTACCTTCTCGCTTGATCCTGGACTGATCCCAGGCAGAATACGGCAACAGGGTGCCGCTTGACATTCGGCGCCAATTCCACGACCTGCTGAACGATAGCCTTTCCAGTCCGAGCCTCCGTCACTATCTCACGTATGCCTGGCCTGTCACTTGATTGCGTGGTCAAGACGATGACTGACATATTTCTCACAGATACCTCGATGCCTGGAGGGGAGGGGACTATGCAACGGCTTTCGATTTCCTGCACAGGTACTTCGACTATACGATGCAGTACCGCGACCGGCTGTTCTACCAGTACGCTCTTATGAATCTTGCGGTCCTCCAGGCCGACTTTGGGTGCCATCAGGAGGCGATCGCGGCCATGCTCGAGACAGTCGCAACGGCAAGGGAGAACCGCGACATTACGTGCCTGAACTTCGCGCTTAACTGGCTGTTCCATTTCGGAAGAGGGCATGTGAGCTTAATTCGAGGTCTCGAGTCGGATAGCCTAGCCGGTGTCGGCAAGGAGACCCTGTCGTTCCTGCGCGTCAAAGCCAAAGAATCAGGCATGCTGACGCTCTGGAGCTCCGTCCTGCTGAGCGAGGCCAAGCTCTGCCTGGCCAACGGCGACAGCGTGTCGACGACCCTCGAGCACATGACTCGCAGCTCGCAGCTCATCGTCGAGAAGGACATGCGAAGCATGCTCGGCTCGCAGCTGTCTCTCCAAACTTCGCTCTGGAGCCGGCTTGGGCTGACCCACTTGGCCACCGTGACCTGCGAGGTGTTCTTGCGGTGCTACACGTCCTTTGCGGTTTTCGACGACGAGCTCAAGATCACGAGCCGGCTCTCGCTCATCCTGCTGGAGCAGGGGAGATTCGGCGAGGCCCTGGAAACGCTCGAAAGAGCGGACGAGAACTCCCTGCGCTCCTGGAAGCCGCGCCAGTACTGGCAGAAGTACGGGGGTGTAGTCAGGCTGAAGAGGAACATCCACCACAACAACTTGGATGAGGCAGAGCTGCTCCTGGGTCGGCTGCTGCAGACCCCGTCAGAGGATCTCGAGCCGGACATGTCGTTCATCATCGACTCCCTGCGCATCGACTGCCTCACGCGTCGCGGAGACTTGCAGAGAGCGGCCGAAATTGTGGACCGGATGCTGTCCGCGGCCAGGGACGAGAACAAAGACATCGCCCTGCAAGTCAGGCTCCTGCTCCTGAAGGTGTCCCTGCTCGACAAGTGCGGACGGCCGCAGCTTGCCTTCTCGACGGCCATGCGCGCCGCCAACATATCCTTCCGCGCGCGGCTCATCTCCTCCCTGTGGCAGGCCATCGGCGCCATCGCCAACATCCTGGTGTCGATGGGCGAGTTCGAGCCGGCCGCTCAGCTGCTCACGGCGGTCATCCCGCGAAGCCTGGAGTGCGAGTCCCCGTACCTGTCGGCGCGGCTGTACTCATGCCTCGCCGACGCCTACATGGGCCTCGCCGGCCAGGCGGAACCCGCGACGGCCGCGGAGAGGAAGGAGAGGGCGAGGATGAGGGCGAGGAAGCAGAAGAAGAGCGGGCTTGGCGTGGAGACGACGCGGGACGATCGCGACGAGTACCTGGCCCGAGCGTCTACGGCGGTGCAGAAGTCGTTTGATCTGTACGAGCCGATTGAGGACACCTGCGGCCAGTGCGAGATGATGGCGAAGAAGGCGGTCATCATGCAGCTGTCTGGGGATCTGGTGCTGGCCGCGAGCTATGCGGCGTCTTATGGGGAATTGCGCAAGAAGGCCGCGACACTGGGATTAGGGAGGGCGGCCATGCTGCAGAATACATGAAAGGGGAGCAATCTTAGATGGTCCAGTCCATCTTGCTATTTTACCTCTAGGCCATAGCATCTTTTATCATGTGACGTTTTGGCGTCTCTCGGTCTCTTTATTTTCATGTAGAATGAGGATCGTGCTTGGGGTCAGACACCTCGCAGACCCTCACCTCTGTCTGCAGTTGGAGACGAGACCCAGCCCTTTCTAGCTGCCCGGTCTCTCTCCTTCGTGCTACTAATACAAAATTGAGCCCCAAAGTAGCCCGGGTTCCACCCCTGTCCCTCTACAGTCCGGAGACCTACCAATGGATCCTGTCGCCCTTTCGATTCTTGAGCTGCCCCTCCTTCCCCACCTCTACCGTAGTAGGATCACCACCCTCATCCGTCTTATTCGTCGCCCACACCCTCTCGATGCACAGCTCAAACGGCCCCTCGACGCGGTCCGTCAGCCCGATCCCCACGGTCCTTACCTTCTGCCTCAGCAGCTCCGTCTGGGGCTCGACGACGAACCCGTAGTTTGTGCGCACGAAGTCGTTCCACCGGATGTACACCGTCTCCCACTGGCCGGGCCGCTTCGCGAAGAGGCGGTGCTGGTGCAGGTCCGAGGGCTCGACCGTCTCGGTCTGCAGGTTCACGTAGTAGGCGCGGCCGTCGGACTTGATGCGCAGCGCGAGGAAGGTCCAGGGGTCGATGTCCCACACGGAGCGGCCGAAGAGCGTGGCGCCCTGGTCGGGGGTCCGGAAGGCGGCGTAGCCGGTCCTCTGGATGGCGAGGCGGTCGTCGGGCAGGGCGGTGGATATGTGTCCGTGGAACCGGGCGTACGCGGCCGGTGTAGACGGAAACGACGAGGGAGAATGCGGAGAAGAAGAAGGGGGATGATGGGGAGAGGATGTCGGGGCGGCGATGTGGTCAAGGAGCGTCTGGGAGGAGCCGCCAATGTGCGCGTCGGACATGACAATGCAGTTGCTGACGGCGTCGGGGGTGTCGAAGTCGTAGAGAGGGCGAGGCCCCGAGGGCCCCTTGACGGCATCGAGATTCCATGCTGGAGATGCGCGAGGTCAGTCAGCACTCTTGCTGCGCACTGCGCGGCGACGGATGGGGGATCCGGAAGATGAATATGGCATCGGGGGCGGGATGTCCGGCATGGCGGACGCACCTATGCTCGAGCGACGCTTGAGCTCGTCGAGGCTTCGCGCCAGGAAGCCCTTGGCGAGGCGCATCTGTGTTGCCTGCATGGCGACAGGCCTGGTGGGGCACGATGTTGGCGGCCGGAGGAGGATTGGCAATGCGGATTCCGGATTCCGGGAGATTTTCTCACGGGCCGAGGGGGCGAGGGAGGAGGGTGCAGTTGAAGGCGGCAGGGGCGCAACGGGAGCCAGTCGGGCTCATGGGGTATCGCGGGACATGGGTCTGTTTACTGGATAGATCTGATGATGCCGGAGATCGTCCAGTGTCCGGACATGGTATGCGACGTTGGGCTTTGTAGTTGATGAAGATCGGTTGGAGGTGCGACATGCGACATCATCTCCAAGATCTCGAGGTTCGATCATCATCTGCGCGAGGTTCGATGCCGTTGAATTGAATTGACTGCATCCGATCGAAGTACCAAAGTACCTTGCGACTACATGTGTGGCGGTGCTTCGTGGCGCATGATTCGAGCTTCCAGTCCTCCAGTCTGCTGCAGCTTCAAGGCTTAATGGTTCGCGGCTCTTGGATTCCGAGGTTTGGGGATCAATCCTTGGCATTGCAGATCTACAATTGCCGATCAAATGAGGGTTGTGCTTCCGGGGATACCGGCTGTTCTCCCTCTTGCCGTCCTGAAGGTCCTTCTCACGATATGGGCCACGATCTAGGTAGGTGATGCTACTGTATGTATGCAAGATCAACGCCTGGCATGGAAGCACTGGGATAATATATCTCCCTATTTCGATGCCGTCTTCCAACCGGCGCGCTTTGCCTGCTCTTTTTCGATCGCATCCTGCATCTCCAGGTACCCCTCCAGCGTCGTTGCAGATGTGGTCCCCCATATCCTCCAGTTGCCCGACTCGAACGTATTGGAATTCGCCTGTCTCGACAGCACCACATACTCGATCTTGTCCTGGATCTTGACGCTTCCGGGGATCGTCCCCCCCGTGAGGGCACTGTGCCTGGAGACCTGCTGCGTCGAGGAGACGGCCACGACGGCCTGCTCCGTCACCGAGGCCTTGTCGTAGGGGTTTACTTGGTGGATCTGGTGAGACTTGAGCCTCGGGTAGAACGGCCAGCCGTTGTGCTTGGTGACTTCGAATCGCACCCGCTCCCGGGGGTCTCGGCGCTCGATCGCGGCTATCAGCTTGCTGCCGAACTCGCCCACGCAGAGCCTCTGGATGGCCAGCTTGTCGCCCGCCGCGAAGGCCTCCAGCATCTCCTGATACATGCCCTTGGCAGTGGGGGCGATCTTGCCGCGCCTCGCCTTCCACTTGGGCCGCGTCGTCCAGTTCGGCATCGACTTAAGCTTGAAGTTGAGCACCGACAGGGCCTCAATACCCCAGTTCTTTAACCGGCTCCACTGGTACAGCGCAAACGATCCGGGGCCTCGGGGGACGGCCGACAGCGGGAGGGAGATGAAGGTGCCTGGGTATCGGACAGCATGTCAGCTCAACGGGACGCTGCGCAGGTACCCTAGTACTAATGTTCAGACGCCACCCGTCCCAGGGGACTCCTCCTACCTGGGAATAAAGGCCCTCCGCCATCCTTGAAGTACTCCGCGTGCGCCGTCTTCTCGAGCTGAGACATGCTCGCCTCACGCCCCATCCGGGCCTCTATCGCGCGCGTGGATCGCTGGTTCTCGCGGGTGAGCTTCGCTTTCAGGGAATAGTTGCGGAAAATTTGCGCAACGGCCGGCCGTGGGAGGTTTGGTCTCGAGGTGGCATATCGCAACGCCGGCGCGGCCAATGGCGCTGCTCTCGCGGGTGCTGACATTTTTGCTGGCTTTCGTCTACGAATGAACTCGACGAGAGTGGGAGAAGGACCGTGTTGCCGACTGGATTGGTTCGAACGAGAGCTCCCTCGGCAGCGTCATGAAGTTGGCGATGGGTCCGCGATGATGATACTGCGTGGTGCTGAGAGAAGAAGTTCTTATCGATATTGATTTCGGTACGTGCATCAATCCATCACGGATCATAAGAAATCCCGGGCCGCGCAGTCCTGCCATTTGATCGTCGAGTTCAACATTGAACCCCTATATCACAGCTACCCTGTAATTTGCTCAAAATATCGCTTCAAAATCGAATCCATTGTTGGGAAGATGCTGGGGAATTGAACGCTCCTTGATCATGTCACAGGAGGTCTCTTTTCTCTGGTTCCTCATGAACGATTAGTATTCAACGATGGATCATTTTGCATCCACATAGACTATGGATCGAGGGCCACGATGTGGACCAGAGCATTAGATCGTGGACTTGCTTATGATTGTGACTGCTTCTCAAAGGAGGTGGTTCACGAACATTTTCAAGGTGTTTGCTTTTCTTGGTGGTAGCTACCTATGTCTCCCTATTCAAATTTTGGCTCTGATCTGCTAGTATCCTGTATTGTGTCCCATAACAAAGGAGCTGGCTGTATGCCACCTACATGTACTATGTGACGATGCTATTCAGGGGCTGCTCAGGGCACTCCGCGATAGACAGTCTGCAAGTACATCATCATTTCAATACCTCTCAGAGTCGAAGAAACCGGTCGCTAGATATAGGTAGATGAAATGCTGACCCTGAGCTGGCCAAACTCAGCGAGACAACGAAGGTCTCTCGTATCGGACATACTTGCTTCGATGGAAATCTTCCTGTTTAGATCGGACGTGATCGACAGCATCTCTGAAGGGACAGGGTAATATCGAAGGGTCTCTCACGGCAGTATTCCGGCCATGCCAATCATCTCTCAGGTCGATTCTGCTGTTCGAGATATGATTTATGCGAACACCTGCGTCCTGTATCAGCTCAATCTTCATCCTGAGAGAATCAAGAGTTTCAGGAAGAAGAACACACCTGTAGATTTGAAACCGCCGTCTGGAACTCGAGAAATGATAGAGTCGAGAATAAAAGAGATTGGAAGCCGTGTAGCAACGCCATTTGGACGTCCCGCGTTGTCTCTTTGGGAAAGAACTTGAGGGTCTCGGGGCTGGGGACTGCCTTCCCCCTGAATTTCACTTTCAGGATCACTAGACCGAGTCGTCAGCCGTGATACATCAAGCAGCGAGGGAAGGAGCTGCCAAGGTTAAACGTTTTTCCAATCTGGGAAGGAGAGCCCGATGACTTTTTGTCGAGGATCAAACTTGGAAACTGCCAGGTTCTCCAGGGAAGGCGCGACGCCTTGTCCGGGTAGACGCACAAATTGAAGGGACTTTTGGCGGGCATAAATATTGTAACGCGGGAACCCACAGAAAAAGAGGATTCTCCCCTCCCCAATGCTCTCCTGATCCTCCATCTCTCTGTCTTGGGCCGTTAATCTAGAGCATCTCTCGGCCGTTTGAGGTTGTTTTCTTCTGCCATATATCGGATCCTATTCTTGAAAACTTTTCTGAAACCTTCTCAAGTCAGACCTATCTGATGAGCTGAGCATCATTCCCAACCACGAAGACCGACTTGGTACTTGATTGATATCAAAAGCTTCAGTTCGACAAACGGAAAAGTTGAACGCCCAAAGGAGACAGGCATCACAGAAGCTTTGATCCAAGCCTTCCAGAAGACCGGGGACTTGTCTTTGGATAGTACGGGTGTGGCACGACATCTGGATAGCCTGTGTCCCTGCTATAGGGGCTCTATTGGACACCTAGATCCCCTACGACAACCCCTAGGACACTCAAAAGAGCTCTTTTGTTCACCTGCCAACGAGAAGGCAAGCCGATATCGCTCTGCCTCTGAAACTCCCCCCTGGAGAGACACTATCTGACCGCTCCGATTTAGGCAATGATCAATCTCTGGTCCTCACTTTGATTTCCTCTCCTCTTGTCCAAAAACACCACGGCTTCATCGTGGCCTCACAAAAGCACCAGAACTTGAGGCTTCAGGAGTTTCATCCACTGGAGCTGGCTTGGAATGCTCAGGAGTTTTTGTTTCGATATCACCCTCCACTTGCGTCTCCTGAAAAGTCCGATGTTTCTTAGCCCAAGGCGGACGAAGTCCACGTGAAGGCTCCTGCATCTCGACCATCTATCTGGTCCTCAACAATCCCTTGATCCCTTGATGTTACCAGCTGTCTATGTCACTGATTCGTCCGAAACCCTTTCGACTGTTTCTGTCCCTCGTCTGAGAGATTCAGCCTCATTTCACCGATCTCTTTCGTTAACAATCCCAGGACAGCAACTCCCGTGCTAGAATATTTTCACAAGTCGTCCTCTCCTACTATGGGTAGCAAAGGCTCGTCTGAATCTATTTCGTCAACTGTGTTGTCGTTCATAGAGATCCTACGGCGGCTACGTAAGTTCTTCTTTCCCAACTGACGGAGAGAGCTGACGGCAGATTAAGAGCCACCATAGCAAGATGCCCCCCATTTTTGTCGCCTCGAACAGGCCAAAGAAGCCACTCACGAAGAGTATTTCTTTGGACCACTTCGGAGGTCGAGACTCCTGTACGACTTCGGAGGATGAAGATGTCGGTGGAGGTAAGCTACAAATTCTTGAAGTCCCAGCTCTCCTCGGATTCTAACGGCAAGGTTGTCCACCAGGTGCCCCTTTGGGCCTTCACAACCTCTTTTTTCCGCCGAGTTCGAGACGACCGGCTTCTTCCGGGAACGCCGAGCCTTGTGCTTCAAGGTACGACGAGCGCAACTATTCCTCCTATTGCACGTAATACAAATTGACACTGGAACTAGCTCCAAACATGCTTTCCAAGTCGGTAATTCTCAGGACGACGACGTCTTTGTCGACAAGTCTCAGGTCAAGCAAAATGAGGTTGCCACTTCTCTGACGGTGGGAAGCCTTGCTCTTGCAGAGCGCAATGAGGTCAATGACGTTCCTCTTTCTCTTCTGCACATTGATGCTCAGAACATATACCCCCCCACTGCTTGCTTGTTTGCTGCCAAGTAAGCACTCCACTGGACCTCAATTACCACAGTCTCCGGCCTACTCACGATATTTAGTCTGCCCGCGGCATTCGACGATGATAAGCTTGAAGTTGAGATCACTCGACACCTGAGCCAATTTGGGAGCGTCTTCGTCAAGATTCGTCGCGACAATCGACAGATGCCCTTTGCATTCTGCCAATTTACGGTGAGTCAGGGGGGGGGGGGGGGGGGGGCGTTTCTCCCCAAGTTCGAAATGG
>NQYS01000001.1:5755284-5765291 GCA_003055955.1 Escovopsis sp. AC | reverse complement strand
CCCCCCCCCCTTTCTTCTCTTCGCACCGCATGAACATCCTCCTCCAAAACCAGATGCTGACAAGGCGCAAACACAACAGACCTTGACCGTCTGCTACCACATCACCCACCAGAAAATCAACATCCGCAAGGAGACGTCCACCTCGGTCAACGTCTTCTCCATCGCCAGCTACATCACAATGGTCGTCCTCCTTGTCCACATGCAGGCCTACGAGGCCAACTACCCCGCAATGCCCCTCGTCGTCAGGGGCAAGCTGCTCTGGCAGCGCGCAGGCGAGCTCGTCGCCCGGGCCAAGCACTTCGTCCACGAGCATGCCGAGGTCCGCGGCGAGCTGTGATGGCCGCCAAGGTTACAGACACAATTATGATGACGATGACGACGGCAGCAATTTCAGCTACAATGACGATCACAGATACAGCTACGACGACGAAGTCATGATTCGCAAAAATAGGTACTTCATGTAGGAGGCAGCACAGAAACGGGGAAAAGGGGGAAATCTGCGAGAACGATTTGTTTTTGTCTTTTTTATCTTTTTCGTTTCTTCTTGAGTTTCTGGAATGGCCAACCTGTATACTACCGTGAGCATCCCACTGAGCGATAATTGTCGGTTTTTTTTCTCCCCACTCGTATGCGCTGAACAAGTTGATATGCCAAGGCACGTGAGTATCCCAAGGTCACTACTCATGTTGCCTTCAGTCGCGCGAACGGTTGAAGTCATCACTACGACGAGCAAAAGAGCAAAATCTATCAAAACCACTGTAAAAGATTGAAGTGATATTGGCACTACATCACCGGCGAGACCGGGGGCCCGAGAGCCCCGCGGCAGCGCTGGATACTGGTAGAGCTATCGAACTGAATCGTACAGGGACCAAAACCTGGATCGGAATCACTCTGGTGCAAGCACAAAGCTTGGGACAGGCGCCGGGGTCAGCGTTGTCCTTGTTTCCCTCCTGAAAGGTGTTCCCCCCGGCTATCCCATCCCGTGAGACATGCCGCCGAACCGTGCGCCCTTGAGGTAATGCAGACGTCCGTCTTAGCGTGCTCGAGGTCCAACTAGGCGGCATGCAGCGTTTGACAGACAGGCAATGACAGCTGTCTGTGAGATGCACATGACCCGCCGATTGCCCAAGAGACCCCGGGTACCGATGGCCGCATCACCAGCATGCTGGAGAGCCAAGTCGCTGGAAGGGCGGCGGCACGTCGGGCGCTTTAGAAACCGTGGACGGTGATGATGCTGCGGGAAAGACCAAGGCCATCCTTCTTGTCGGTCAAGAATTCAAGAATATCCTTGCGCTGGTCTCCCTGGAGCTGGATGACCTGACCGGCCTCCTCGTCTTCAACGATGGATCCATTGCAGGCTGTGCATCGAGACAAGTTAGCGCGCTGTTGGTGATTGTTGGTGGGCCTGGGCTAGCAAAGGCCACTCGTTCTGCAACCAAATGATTGCTCCAGAAAAAAATGAAGAAAAGAAGAGATAGAGAAAAAGGACCATGAAGCGCGAGGGAAACATACCGAACTTTCTCTTGACTTCCTTCAAGATTTTCTTCGTATCGAACTTCTTCGGGACTCCCGCAATGGTAGTCAAGGACTTGCGTCCATTGCGCTCTGCGACCAGATGTCAGTCGGGATGACCAGGGAAAAAAAAATCCAAGAAGTCTGGGCGACTTACGTTGGATACGAATATGAATGTGGTGTTGGACCTTCTTGTCGGCGCCAGGATCGTCATCGGCATCGGCGAAGGGGTCTGAAGGGATGGAATTAGCGAAAAGACTTTTTTCACAAAAGGCGCGTGTCCGAGATGGAACGGATGCATGATGTGACCAAATGCCGCTCCGACGTCTGCAAACGACGAGGGCTAGCAAGCGATGGAAAACCTGTCGACGGATGGCAGGAAGGGAGCGAAAAACATACCGTAGTTGGTCTTGAGATTTTCGATGGACATAAACTCGGATGGATCGGGGTCGTCCCGCGAAAGGTTCTTGATTGAGTAGGGTGAAGAGGAAAAGAGTTAAAAAAAATAGAATGCGGAGAACGACGAGAGACCAAGAGTCAAGCAGCCGGGGCGGGAGTTGACTTTAAATATCTCGAGACGGGTGGGAATGTAGGTCTGAAGGGGGTGGCGAAGGCGTCTGCAGCAGTGCTCGTGATGCAGAGAATTCGCGGGAAGCTGTGTGTTGCTGTTGGCGGGAGAGGAGATAGATGCGCGTGACAAAACGGTGAGGCGGCAGCGGGTTTTTAAGGTAGTGGAAGGGTTCAGGTTTGCGATCACAAGGTTCAGGCGAAAGAGGTTGGCAGAAAAGGGAACTCTTAAAGGGGGGGGGAGGAGAGAGGATAGAATAGGATAGATTGTTCTGGGGCGAGGCGGGGGGGCCTTGATCTGGCCTGGGCTGGGAGGGGCAAGAGCGGGCGGTGCAGTCACGTGAGGCAGTATCTTGAGGACGCTGAGGTACCTCCCGGCCTTCCGTTCCAGCCACTTCGACACCGGCAGTACGGAGTACGGAGCAGTGCTCTCTAAACTGCAGTGGAGGTCAGTCAAAGAACGCCTCTCAGCTTGGAGGCCTTCAGATGATTTCAGGCGGCCACAGCACTAAACTGCGCGCTAGAAGGATCCAGCGATTCTACGGAGTACATGCCCAGCAATCCGTCGCCCGCAGCGCCTTCCCAAACGCCGCCTCCGCCGATTCCAAGCCTCACCGCCTTTCTGTCGCAGCCCCTTCGCCCTTTCCGTGCCGGGCGTCTCAACCATGTACTCCGAGGTACTCCGTACTCCGCATATACCTGGCTGAGGTTCGGCACAGGCAAGGGGCAGGGATCTACTTCGTACACGGAGTTGTCGAGCCGTAAGGAGTACGCCGTACGGAGGACGATTACTCGTATGTACTGCATCTCTTCGAAGTCGGAATTAGGAGGTGAACAACGAGTGTGATATTGGAGGACTCAACTATATATGAATTACTCCGTAGTACGGAGTAGTACCGCCCTTGAGAGTCTGCGTGAACTCATAGGAATTTGTGTAGCGCAACTTCTGCAGAGTCATGGCGTGCCATGATGGTACCTTCCTTGTGAAGCAATCCGCATGCGGTGCTGCCTTCTCTTCGTTGGAATCAAGACGCCTCTTACCGCCAGTACGGAGTGCGTGTCGTACCTTCCTCTAACAGAGACAACGCGGGGATCTTGAGAAGAACGACAAAAGCGCGGGCAGGTATGGTATGGCTGGTCTTTCCCAGAAGATGAGAACACAAGTGTGGCCGAAACAGCTGACCCGTCTAGAGATACGAGTACGGAGTACAGACTCCGTATCTCTCGCCGGCTTTTCTGCCAAGAGATTCATCTCAGCTAACGCAACCTTCAAGATTGCCGTCTCCAATTTGCTTGGAGAGAATGCGTCTTCGTCAAGTCTTTACGAATACCACGGAGCACTATGTACGGAGTAGCAAGCAGGCCAATTCGGGAAACAACCAAGGTATAGCCTGGCGTGTGTGGCTTGATCAGTGAGTCGCAAGTTCAAGTGGCTTCGAAGGCGAATCGTCCCGCCAAGTCGGGAAAACTGGGAGGTGCCTCTTCTCGGCGGCGCCTGCGCTTTGAGAGGCCTTGAGTCTTGACATCTCGAAGGAAGGTCCGACTGGCACTAATCACATTATTCGATCGGTGACTCATTTCAGCGGGCAAGACCAGACGAACTCTTGCTTAATAAGCAAGATGATCTGGTGATGTTTGATTCAAACCTCACAATTGGAAAACCTGTCCAAGATCCATTTTGTTCCTCGATCTCGCACGCAGATGCTTGCCTCTGTCCAGGACGCGCGTGAGCCATTAGTAGGTGGCCTCGCAGCTCTCTCGTGTCTAATACTGAGGCTTTGGACATCGAGTCCGCGCGGAATCGAATTACCCAAAGAATCATGAAGTTTGAGCCGGTTCAGCATGAGCCATCGTGCGCACCATTCTTTCGAGATGTCGTCGAGGCGAATGTGTGGGAGCCTCAGTGCAGTCATCCCTGCACATTCGAATCGTCCACTTTCCTAGAGAAGATGATGAACCTGGTTCTCAACCCTAACCTGAATTCCACTTGGCTCTTTCGAGCTGATGTTCTCTACGACAGCGACAGCGTCAAAGATGACGACGGCGAAGGAAACCAAAACGGTCACGCTGACAGCACGCCTACCATCATCACTCACGATGTGCATGGCATGAACCGCTACAGAACTCTAGTCAGAAGGCTGATTCCGAGAAATGAGAAGAGGGATCGACCCCTAGACCAAACTTGCTCTTTTTACCAATCCCACACCGAACCGGGCTCATCAGGGGAGCAGTCTTCTCTCATCATCTATTTCCCCCACGCATCGCACCAAGACATCCCCTACTACCACCCAAAAGTTCGTGGCATTGCCCACCTCCACCAGTGGAACCCGTCCACGCAAACGGGAACCATCTCCATCCACTTCCTCCCCTTCCCTGACCTCGGCCAGGACACCCCCGAGGAGGCCCTCAAGCTTTCGAGGACGGCCTACCACCTTCTGGAGACGATCAACAAGCACGGCCACGCGCAAAATTACGTGAAACGAGTCCATCACGACGTCGTCGTCCCGCGGCGGAGATTTCAGGATCGATATGCCCTGCTCAAGAGTAAGTATGCGCGCAGCCTCGTCGAGACCTGGGCCGAGAAGACAGACCCAACAAAGCACGTCTTCGAGGATCTCGGCATTGCGGCATTCCTGATAGAGCTCTGGGCGGGCATGTACCCGAGCTTCGATCCCGACAGCATCACTCCCACAAGCGGCGGTCAGGGGGGAGAGTTCCCGGGCTTCGTGGACATGGCTTGCGGAAACGGCTTGCTCGTCTACATCCTCAACCAGGAGGGCTTCCCCGGCTGGGGCTTCGACGTAAGGCGACGCAAGTCCTGGGCCCAGTACAGCGTCGGGCCGCCGCCGCCCCCTTCCCCGTCATCCGCTCGCGCCTCCGCGCCTTCTCCTCCTCCTCTCCAAGAGCGCCTCCTCCTCCCAGACTTCATCCTCTCCTCCTTCTCGCCCGACCAGCAGCAGCAGATCCTCTCCGCTGGCCCCGACCGCGCCCTGTCGCTGCACGGCGGGAGCTTCCCCAAGGGCACTTTCATCATCTCCAACCACGGCGACGAGCTCACCCCCTGGACGCCCATCCTGGCCGGTCTCTCGCAGTGCCCCTTCATCGTCATCCCCTGCTGCAGCCATAACTTCGCCGGCGAGCGCTTCCGCGCTCCCCCGCCGCGGGACAAGTCGAAGCCGAAATCCGCGTATGCCTCGCTCGTGGATTGGGTCGCGCACGTCGCCGAGGATTGCGGGTGGGATGTCGAGACGGAGATGCTGCGGATCCCGAGCACGAGGAATACCTGCATGCTCGGCAGGAGACGAGGCGGCACCGCCTGCCGAGTGGAAAACAATGGGAGCGGGAATGGGGAGATGGACGAGGCTATGGCGATGGCCGTCGTCGAAAAGTATGGCGGGGTGAAGGGATACTTTGAGGCCGTCTCCAAGCTGGTCAAATCCGAGGCGAGAGGGCACTGATGAGAAGATTTTCAGGGGGACATTTTGGGGTCACAGAAGGACGTATTTTTTGGCTTGCTGCAAACATGGACTTGGCTGTAGAGCAGGAATTGGATGAGACATCAAACGGCAAATATGCAGAGCCTTCTGGTTGATCCTGAGGCACTAGAAATCCATGACTAGAGGTCATTTCATTTTAAAGCAAGAAACACTTGAGACTTCCAGAAGACAGACCTCTCCCCTCAAGACGCCCACAAGCACAAGCACAACGCAACCCCTGCCACCACTCCAATATGCGGACCCCCATTTCCACCCCAACGCAGACGCTCACCCAAGGACCGGCAACAGAAACCACGCGGCAGACCAGACTCCGCGAAACGTCTGCACACACCTACTCCGTAACTCCTGCAAAGCTCAATCCAGATCCGGCACCGGCAGATGGTCCTCCAGCACCACCCTCCCGAAGCCCAGCCTGTGCATCGCGTCCAGCGCGTTCCTGTCCCTGAGCTGCTCCACCTCCTCCACGGTTGCGAGCACGAAATCGTACCGGAGGATGAGGAAATCGTCCCAGACGCCGTACTTCTTAGCGGTGTCCTTGTCGATCTTGACGGGGTTGACGATCAGGCTCTCCTTGACGCCCATGAGGGCGTCGGAGCCCTCGAACGGGTCGCCTTTCATGTACAGATTCCTAGTCATGGTGATTAGATGGAGGCTCGGACGAAAGAATCATTGTAGCTGAGTGAGGCCCGGTAAGACCTGTAGGCGGGGGGATGGGGGGGCATGGGGGGGCGCAAAAGAAAGAAAAAGGGAGAGGGGGGGTATTTACGTGACAAGCTTGTCGTATCCTTGCTTCTGGAACATGAAGTGCATGTGGCCCGGCCGCCACGGATGCCGCTTCAGCTTGCGCAGAAGATCACCGACAGGCCCGTGCTCCGTGATGGTGTAGCCCTCGGGCTTGATGTCCTTGAACCAGAACTTGCCCTCGCCGTCGCTGGTCAGGACGCCGCGCTCGCTCGTGTACATGCCGTCGGTATACTCCATGTCGTAGTTGCCCTGGGAGTCGGTGTGCCAGACGTCGACCTTGACGCCCGGGAGCGGCCGGCCGGCCGAGTCGCTGACGGTGCAAAGGACGAGCATGTCCTGGCCCTGCGGGTCGGTGCCGATCTTGGTCCCGGACGGCACCTCGGGGGACTTGAGGGTGAAGCAGGGGCCCATGACGTTGCCCTCCGTGCAGTTGGGGGGCTTTGGGTGGTCGATGGAGTCGATGAGCACGGAGATACCCAGTATGTCCGAGAGGAGGAGCAGTTCCTGTTTTCATTAGTGCCTTTTCCCCCCTGATGCCATTGTCGGACGAGCAAGGAGAGCTGTGAAGGGGAAACAAGTCCGTGGAAGTGTGCGAGGACTGGTGAAGGAGTGTGTCGTTTAGATAGCGAATAGAAGGAACTCACACTCACATTCCGAAACTGATCGCTTCTCCGGCTGCAGCGGGACATGAATCCTAATATGACCCTCCATTCCCCCGTGCTGAGACGCGTTTCGCGTATGAAGTCATGAACGTGGGTGATGAGACGTTCCATGAGGAAACGAGCACGTCGACTTTCGCCCTGCGTATTCATGCGGATGGTGTTGGACGTGAAGTTCTCCATGGTAAGTTCCAACAGCGGCGGGCCGTGGAAGCTACCGCGGGATGTGGCCATGCTGGCGGTTGTTGCCCGGTGAGGGTACGAGAGATGGAGGTGAGGATGTTGGGAGAAGCTTGGTCCGTTGCCAAGGCACAGCTTGAACAATACCAATGTATAGCGAAAAGGGCTGACTACACTGAGCAGAAGTTCTCAACCGAGGACCGAGTCGAGGTTCATAGGGGAAAGGAGCGGATATGTTGATCGCGATGAAGGCTGATGTTGACCAAGTTTGGAGTTGTAGACTGGACGCTGTCGACATATATATCCTCCTCCCCTGCCGCTCGGTGAGTCGTCCTGATGATGAAGACACGAATAAAGGACGGCCTGGTCCCTTTGATCGGCATTGCATTGCTTGATGATATCAGATATCTCCCCCAAGCCTGTGGCTGAAATGATCATTTCCTCGGCAGCGCTGCCAGCTTTGGGCCAGATTTGGGTTCTCCATCGGTGAACACCCTCCCTGGACAGAAGCCTCTACCCCTTCCAAATGAGGTACTCGATGCACGTCGAGAGAAGGCCGCAAGGAGGTTGGGGTTGCACAGATGCAAATAGACTGGCGTCTGTTTCACCAGATTGGGCATCCCCCTCTGCCCCACCCTTCGCCCGTCCTTCCCAGGACCCTGCCTCCGGGGATTGGGCTGGTCTTCCGGGACGAGGGAGTGATCTCCGCGGGCCGAGATAATTCTTCAGGTGACAACTGCAACCTCGAGGGGTGGCGCCCTGACGGCATCTGCAGAACGATGTGGTCTTTCCGTGACGGACAATCACGTTGTGGCGCATGGGCGGCGGCGTCCAAGAATAGTAGGTAGTCCTCATCCATGGTCGTTTACATGTGGAATCGGCATCCGAGCCGTCATGTCTTGCCCCTTCGACTTCTGCAGTGTAGCACCAGTACTGGGCAAGGAGTACACGGTGGTATGCAGGGAGAAGTGAGTGAGATGTCTCAGCAGATCCGAGGCGGCTTCCATAGCCAGGTTGATGGATCAGCTCTCCTGGACAGTTTTCCGTGTCGTCCGAACAAACAGAAGAAAATTTCCCCCTCCCCTTGACGACGCGGATCGGGGCATGAAACTTCTTGTAACCCGGGCGGGGGACGAAGCGGAATGCTGCGGACAGCATGTATTGCAAAGCAGTTCTGCTGCCTGTCGTGCATTTCCACCATCTTCCCCAATCCCTTCCGAGGCCGAGGAGACTCTTACTCCCTCCTCTGTTCGACTCCATGTCATGCTGTACGACATTACAGTGGCCTGAAATCCTGCCTTGGCCGGCTGAGACGATTGGGGGAGACCGAGCAGACGTTGGTGACACACAGGCGAGGTAACTTTTGCTTCAAAGGAATAACCTCAACTCAACGACTGTGGATACCTTTTCTGCCTGTCTCGTCACAAATCGCCTCGGCTTGACATCCACACAGTATCAGGTTGCCTCCAACCGGATGTCTGCAATCGAGACAGGGGCAGAAGACGAAGCCAGAGCTGGGGTTTTGAGGACTGGTCGGGCATCATCTGACGAAACGATACCAAGAGCGTTGTCCACGATGGGGCATCAGGAGTCATGCGCCTCTATCTGAAGGAGGCTGTAATCTTGCCGTATCATTTGCCAAGCGAGCTGGTATCACACAGAAAGCTCTCGAATATACACCTCATGGGACTCGCAGCGTTTGGAAAAGACCAATAGGATCAGTTGTATGGCAGGCTGATCTGGGAAGACCGACGCTATTGTCATGGCAGCCCAAGACCGGTGAGAACATGCCAGTCATCCGCTCATCTGCGGCCAGGCGTGTTGCTGGAGGAAAAAGTGATTCACGATTGGCCATTTGAGAAGATGTTGTTCCAGACTCATACAATGTGGCCAAGATCTCGGGATTTGTTTGAGGGCAGCAGGCCCGTGAACCGTCTGTGCGTGGGTGCCGTCTCCTGGAAAGACAAAAAGGAGGATCTTGAGCGATCTCGCTGCCGTGTGGATTGCTAGATGCAGAAAGGAGACCGGCCCGCGATGGCTTCTGTTGAGGGATGCCTGCGACCGTTCTTTGAGGAGGCCATGAGGGAGATGCATAAGCGAGTGAATCCTGCATATCAAGCGAGGCCTCGACGCTGAGAATCGACACCCCCTGAGGTGGTGTCTTGACCAAAGGGCGGTCTCTCAGCAGGACAGCCCAGGCAACGAGGGGTGATGACAGTGCCTGGAGAATCTGGCAAACACCCGAAACAAGCCGGAAATTTGATCGCTGATGGTCACATTAAAGCATCGAAACTCCATATGTACGGAGTACATGCCGACAGGAACCATCCATATCGGTACTCTGTACGGAGTAGATAGATTCGACCAAGGACATGGCTGGAGTCGAGACAATGTTGAAAGTGTCCGCATTTCGCGGCCCCATGGAAAGCGGCTCAAAGACAAGATGGCGCCACGCATGGCGCCAGGCCCTCGTCGATGCGTCCAATGCTGGCCAGGTCTCGTGCATCGCATCTCGGGCAGCAATTGGAGAGTGCTGCTGCGGAAGCGGTGCCGAGAAGAACGATTCCGTTGACGTGGCACAGGGACACGAGCGGCAGTATACAGTATGTCTTTGTGTGATGGCTGCTGAGACCTGCATGCAGAGGCTTTGGTTGCAAGGTCTAGGACTGCAAGTTGCAATAGGAGGCTGTCATCTGTCATTATCGAGGGTCAGAAACTTGAGGCTGCTAGACGATCTGGGCGCAGTGAAGCGCAGTGAGGCAAAAAGACCTTACCACGAGTCTCGAAACCGCGAGCCGAGGAGAGAAAAAAAAAAAAGGGGGGGGGGGGACTCAGAATAGGAGAGGAG
>NQYS01000001.1:5727985-5755259 GCA_003055955.1 Escovopsis sp. AC | reverse complement strand
GGGATGGCAGGGAGGATGGGGAGGAATGATACACCCATGCCGTTACTCCAACTTCCATGAAGATGACACAGCATCACAGAGAGGGAGAGCCCCTCGGTGATCCGCGGCATGGATGGCTTGAGCCGAGCAGCCTAGACTCTGCTCGCCGTCCCCACAGCATGTCAAGGTTCAGGCCAAGCCTGCAGAGGCAAGGTGGTATGAATCAACACGTCTCTGGATTTCTCAGATCGAGAGACGCAGAATTTCTGCCCGGTCAGCATGTTAAACATTGCCAGAAAAGGGGTTGATGGCGATGGCGATGGCGATGGCCGATGGACAGCCTCATAAGTCTGTATGTTGGTAGAGATTGAAGGGAGGAGAGAAGAAGAGGAGATGGACGAGGTTCTCTCGCGTCGCAGTAAAACATCCCGATCAAAGACTCGGCATCAATGGAACTCGTCTTTTCGCTTAATTAAATATCACAGGCTCGGGCAGTACCTGCTATACCGGATTAGTAAATATCATTGGTTGGCTTTAGTACATATTCTAATAGCACCTCTTTCCCCTGAATATTGGGTCGGAGTTCAGGATGGACCTTCCAAGTCATGGGTCTTGATCGATCGCAGCTTCCCACAGGGATCAAGAGGAGAGCGAGGGTTGGAACCCTGTCACTTGCCGAGGAAGGTCGGAGTCAGTCTTGACTATTTCTGAGTCAAGCCTGCCTTAGTCTTCGGGTCGTAGCCCTGAAGGCAGGAGCTACTCCGTACCTACGGAGCATTACCTCCTCCTTGCGCGACTGAGAAACTTGAGGAAGGTGAAGGCGGGCATGCGCCTTCATCTCGACCCGGCGGCGACAAAATCCGAAAAGAGACATTAATTTCTGCAGCTTCATCCTCTCTTTGTCACGCTACGATGCATCGACTTCGACTTCTCTCAACTCCCAAAGGCTCCCGATCCCCTTGGTGATGCGCGCATGGAGCCAAGGGAGTACGAAGCAGGCAGTTGTGCCTTTGCCTCTGCTTGGGTCACCGCCACCGACGAGACCCAGCGATGGTCTCCTTTTTCACAGAGCTGAAAGCTCATCGCCTACGGAGTAAAGGGAATATGGCTTGTCTTGTCTCGGGCTTGTCCTCTCCGGGGCTCCGCTTGTAGGATTTTCCAGGGTCTCTCTCTGCGAAAAGGTCCTCATCAAGTTGATAGTGTGGGTGGCTTAGTACTGCAACACCTCGGAGCTACCTAGTAGGGGAACTTTTGACTCAGAAATTTGGCTAAGATCTCGTCAGCCCGCTCGTTCACGTCCGCGATCCTGACAACAGCCTCAATTATGTGGGAAAGCATTGATTCTTTCAACAAAGCGGAGCTCTCACACAGGCGCGAAAAAAAAGAAAAAATCGGAAAAAAAAAGAAAGAAAGAAAGAAAGAAAGAAAGGGACCCTTGGAATCAAGACCATCAAGGGGACGGGGCCAACGAACTTGTCACGCGATACATATGATCTTCTGCAGCAATACTCCGTACTCCGTACACACAGTCATGCAGGGGACGCCTCTCAGCTTTCTCGTTCCTAGGTCGCTTCTCGTCTTCGTTGCCGACAGTCTGGGGCCCCAGGCCGTGCCAGGAGGCTCCGCGTCTCTTGTGTCCGGGATGCGACGCAGAACAGTGTGTCACTTCTCTCTTTTGATATCATCTCTCTCCCACCCTCGGACCTCTCGGATCACGATCCGGCTCAGCGAATAAGCAGGTCTCTGCAAAGACGGCAGCAGGAGCTGCAAGCTGTTGCCGTGTCATGACAAACCTGTGCAAGGAGAAGGGATAAGGTGATGACGACGACCAGGATGGGCAAGACACAGCTGGGGATTCCTGTTTCATTTCGAGTGAAACCCCGTTCAGCACATTTCTCCCATGATTCGTGCCTCAGGAAGGTAAACGTATGAATTCAGGTGCCACGATGATGCCAATCTGCAGGTACAGAGTACAGATGCTAACACAAAATTACATAGGTTAGGCCTCCATCCATGTATGTAGCGTGGGCATTGTGAGACACGGCTCCCTCCTCCGCACTCGGCTCCCTGCCGCCGATCTTGGGTCTCCATCATCTCCGCCATGCTCTACTACGAAATGTACGGAGTCCTAGTATGTACGAACCGATCCGCGCCCCCTCGAGGCCTCCTATTCTAAAATCCCGTTTGAGTCAGAAATCAAGATCCCCTGGTAATCCTGGCTTCTGTCCTTCAGTGACGCTCGATCTCCCCCCTTTTGGATTCGAGATTTGGCAACCATCGACGGGCGCACTTGGAAAACGGACAATGCCAGCCCCCCTTGCCGATTTAACTTCTCCACACGTGGCCCAACCGCCCCGAGCGACCATCTGCCGGCATCCATGTATCAGTTTCCCATCCTTTTCACATACAACTCCCTACTGCGGAGTACGAACCCAGTTATCCAACCTCAACGCCGATGCCAGCGCCTCGATAGGCCGTTCTATTACCCGAAGGGACATACCAAGCAACGGCAGCTCCAACCGCCCTCGATCCGTGCAGATTCAGCAGTTGGCCAATCGATGCGTCCTGGGCGCGGCAGACAATCGCCTCATTTCGCCAATCATTCAGCTTCATCCGCTCCGCCAGAAAACGAACAGGAGGCGAAGGAGAAGTGCTGCATTCCGTATTGGCCGGACTGCATACTGCATTTGGTCGACTTTGCATGCCTCGCGCGGGTAGCACGATGCTGCTGGGTCACATTTCATCTATTCTCTGGCGTTGCACGGGGCGAAGGCTCCTCCTCCATGTCCTCCTCGCCCCCCACCCCTTCTTCGCTTTGGGCGCTCCGCTCTGCTCCTCCGCCCCTGAGCCTCTGCCAGCGCTATCTCCTGCAGGCCACTTGAATGGCTTGGACTGCGCACTCTCTCTCTCCAAATCAAGACCCCCCTTCTTTTCTCATGAAGTCTCACGGTTACAAATAAGCCAGACAGTGTCGACAAGAACATGTTCATGCTGTTACCACCTTCAGCCTCAATACCCCCCTTTCCGAACCTGCCAAACCCCCTTGCTGCTAACCCCTGCTCCCGCAGCGCTGTACACTGAACACAAGATCACATCGAAGTCTCTTGAACCGCGCCCTATGACGTTTCTAGAACTGCTGGATCCTCCATTGTTATCGTATCACCTCGTTCCCCCCCTCTCCTGGTCCAGAATGAGCCCGCCCCGTCAGATCACCGATCATCCATTATCCGACACGATCCGTGGAGGTTCATCGATCCCCAATAGTAGACCCCTGTTTTGAATACGCACCCTCTAACCGAGTCGTGTACCGGCTCATCAACTTCAGGAGTTCCTGGAATCCCATCACACCCATTAATCATCGCAACAGCACGATGGATCTTGAGAAACGGCTATGGAAGAGTTTGCTCTGCGAAAGCAGCCCACCGAAAAGGAAAAGAAAATAAAAATTGAGTGATATCTCCAGAAAAAAGTACCTCTGACCCATTGACCTCATGAGGATCTTCTCTCCGTGTACATTATCTACAAATTTCTCATTACTGCTTTTTGTTTAATGTTCGTAACCGGCGCCACGTTGCCAAGGACTAGAGACGTGCAATGTTAGACACTGTATGATTGATATTGATGACGACATCTCGGGTGAATCGTTCTAGAAGGGATGAAAGAATAGATTGAGAATTCTTTCTCGGAGCTTACCTGGCGTTGTTGGCGGTGCGGAAGCTGGCTGGGCTGGCCCTGTCTGAGGGCCGCTGCAGCTGGCTCATCGGCGACGCCGTCTGAGAGCGCATGTGCGAGTCGGACGGCGGGAAGAGGGTTGCCGAGCTGCCGAGGGCCGGCTGGAAGGACTGCTGGGAGTCCATGGCCTGCGGGGCGATGATGGACGTGGGAGTGGAGTCGGAGTCGTTGTCGGCCTTGATGTTGAAGACGGACTTCTCGCCACGGGCGGTGGCGGCGAGGGCGTCGAGCTCCATGTTGGAGTGCAGCTGGGTCTGAGACTTCATGAAGGAGGCGCGGTCGTCGGCCATGAACTGGTACCGGGCGTCGGGGTCCTTGCGGAAGATGGAGAGGATGGTGGAGATGAGGACGGTGAGGATGAGGACGAGGGAGAGGATGGCGTTGAGGACGAAGAGGACGACGCCGACGACGCCGACGGCGAGCCCGGGGGCGTCGAAGATGTTGGTGAAGATGAAGAGGAAGATGGCGTTGAGGAAGTTGACGACACAGATGGCGATGTTGAACGAGTTGGTCCGCTTGTCCATGTACGGGCGGAGGACCGACACGGCGATGAGGGCGATGGCCTCGATGACCATGAGGGCAACGGCCTGGGTGATGCCGCTCTTCTGCGCCAGGGCGATGAACATGGCCTTGACGAGCGTGTAGCCGAGGAAGGGGCCGATGAAGTAGTAGGCCGAGGCGCGGAACTGGATGTAGAGGAAGCCCCACTTGTTCAGCATCTGCGGGTCCGAGTAGAGCAGGACCGCCGGGTTGCCGTGGGACGAGATGGAGCGGCGGGCGATGAGCACGACCTTGCTGGCGCCCCAGGCCAGCGCGATGAGCGGGCAGAAGAGGTAGAAGACGGCGAGCACGACCTCGGCGGGGGAGTCGACCTGGGTGAACTCCCAGATGCAGAGGATGGAGAGCTGGGGGAAGCCGATGAGGGCGACGCGGAAGAGGATGCCCTTAAGGACGGTCCGCCACCCGTTGCGGAATTCAAGGAACTGGTCGTGCCGGATCCACTGCTGCCTGGCGCAGAGCTCGCACACGCCCTTGAACAGCGCGACGCAGAGGAGAGTGAGCAGGCCGAAGAGCCAGAAAAAGGTCAGGCCCGTCATGAACAGGTTGGTGGTCTCGATGTGGGCCCGGAAGGCGACGCGCTGGATGCCGTACACGATGAAGCTCCCGTTGCCGTCGGAGATGTTGCCCCGCCTGGAGACCACGGCGAGGGCGGGATTGATGAGGGCCGCCGCCTTTGGCATCCTGGCCATGCTTTTGGAGAAGGCGTTGGCGCCGATGGTGGCAATGTCGGTGCTTCGCTTCTGCACCAAGACGGAGGTGGTCAGGATGGAGTCGAAGATGTCGGCCGCGGTGCCGCCGGTGGCCCGCTGATACCAGGTGAAGATGATCTGCATGAAGTTGACGTAGATGATGCCCATTGACCATTGGAAGTTCTGGGTCCAGGATCGCACGATAGGGG
This sequence comes from Escovopsis sp. AC, assembly GCA_003055955.1. Taxonomy (NCBI): domain Eukaryota; kingdom Fungi; phylum Ascomycota; class Sordariomycetes; order Hypocreales; family Hypocreaceae; genus Escovopsis; species Escovopsis sp. AC. Next base: position 5,750,089 of record NQYS01000001.1, on the reverse strand, counting down.
GCAGGTGGACGCCGGTTAGCCCGATGATGGCCTGGGACTGGAAATAGCCAAAGAGCGACAGGGAGTTGGAGGCGATGTGGGCCGCGGTGTTGGAATGCCCGAGGCCGTTCACGATGGCCGAGGCGACGAGGGCGAGGCCGGCGATGGCCGCCGTGGCCCACTTGATGGCGGTCAAGTCGACCGTCTTTCCGTTGGAGATGTTGGCCTGGACGCAGGCGATACTCTGGCCCGTCTCTGTGAGGTTGATGCGGATGGTGACGCTGGCATCCAGGTCCGGAATGTTATAAGCAATGCCGGGGATGTGCGACGAGGCGTCGGCCGGGACCGGGATATTGAAAGGCATCGGCACGTCTCCGGAGACCATGGGGCAGAGACCTTGGAGGCCCATGGTGCAGGGGTCTAGGACCTGTCGCAGGAAGGTGTAGCCGTAGGCGGCGGCTTCGACGTCGAAGACGACCTTGCCCTCGACGGTCGATCGGGCAAACATGTCGACCATGATTGTGTTGTTGTTGGGCGTGTACGATAGTCGGAAGAAGCTGGCGGAGAAGTCGGAGTTGTCCTGGCAGGTGTTGAGGGAGTTGGAGGTGAGGACCTTCTCGGCGGCGGCAGCCGGAGTCAGCAGCGAGGCTGCCGCTGCCAGGAACGCCGTTATCCTGGAAAAGGAGCGCATGGCGTCGAGGGATCGAGACGAGATTTGGACGCGAGGTTCTCGTTCGCGAACGAAGGATCGGTCGCGGCGGCGAAGATGCGGTGATGGAAGAAGTTATGGATGTTGCTCCGGCTCAATGCATTTGGCAGCCCGGGCCAAGGGAAGAAAAAGGGTCGTCGGCCTGCGAAGCACCCCGATGGGTTCTCTTGGGAGAAGGTCTGCTGAAAATGGACGGTCGAAGGGGAGGGTCGTGATCAAGTTGAGTCGTGTCGGTTCGCCGGGGCGGTAAATCGTGCCAACGGGCGGAAAGATCGGTAAAGATGGTCGCGCCAAGAGTTTCGCTGGGACTCTGCAGCTGGGATCAAGTAAAAGAAACAGAATGAGAGAAGACGAAGCCGAAAATGAAGATTGAACGAGGTAAAAAGGATGATGCGAATTTGAAAGAAAGAGGAAGAAGAAGAAGAAGAAGAAGAAGATAATGATGACGATGAAGAAAAACAACAAGAAGAAGAATCAAAGTCAGATGAATCGTCGTCGAGTTCAGGCGAGAGACGGCGGAAAGGAACGAAGGTAGTGAAATTCTGGCGATCACGGAAAGCGTCAACAAAGCATATGGAGAAGATGGACGAGAAGCGGAGAGGAGCAAGCGAGCGAATAGATCAATAGATTCAAAAAACAGAGACACAGAGTGGTGACCAGCGCCGACGCCCCATGAAACAACAAGAGGCGTTGAGTACCTGCGAAGGCCTGGGGAGAAGGTGAGGGCGAGCTGAGGCGAGGAGAAAGGGGAGGATCACGATAAAGAATGTCGGAGGAGGATCCAACAGACGGAGATGGAGAACGGAATGGAGATGCAGCCCAGACAATCGGGAGCTCAGGCGCTTCTGCTGTTGTTGCTGCTGCTGCTGTCGATGCAACAGGACGGACGGGGGTTCAAGCGGGTTGAGTGGGTTGAGTGGGCTCTCTCGCTCTCTCTCCGTCTCTGTCTCTGTCTCTATCTCTCTGTCTCTCTGTTTCCCTCTCTCTATCGTACCGTATCGTATCGTGCGTGGAGGAGGAGGAGGAGGAGGAGGAGGAGGGAGATTGGCTCGCTTGGCTGGCGCGCGAGAGAGAGAGAGAGAGAGAGAGAGAGAACGCGCGGGAACCTGGAGCAGCGGCTGCAGAAGGAGGAGAAACTGTGGACCCGTCAGCATGGATGAATGGGCGGCGGGACAAATTGGACGTTGTGGTTGCTGACAGAGCAGCGCGTGAGGGCATCTCCGGCAGGGAATGGCATGGAGCAGCGCAGTCGATGCGAGGAATCCTGGCAGCTCACCGGCACGTTGATAGGCTCGCAGGCTCTGGCGACGATAAATACGGCATCGCAGGCCCCCCGGGCTAGCAGGCTAGGCTTGATGGAGTCAAGAGCGAAAGACTGAGCCTCGCCATGCGAAATGAGGCCTGGCAAAGTGATGCCGCGGGAGAAGCGGCCAGAGTTTCAGGGCTCTGGAAATAACCCCCGGCCAAGGTTTCGATCCCTCGTCATTGCTGGGGAAGATGGGATCATGGATGGTTTGGATTCGCGAGGCAAGCGTATACATACGAGGTCGTGCGCCAATCAGGGCAGGCCGGCCCTGCGGTTCAATCTTGCGCGTGCCAATACGAGTAGCGCTACTCCGTATTTGTTGATGTCTTCTCGACGTGCGATCCTCCGCACCATCGATCGAGGCTGTGCGCTGCTTGCAATGCGTTTTTCGTGTTTCGTGATGCCCGCCTGAGGAGGGGAAGAGGGGGGGGGGGAGAAGGACTGTGGAATTCTGACTCGAGTCGCACGGAGTGGAGAATGCGAGTGCCCCCATTGTGATCACAGGCTCTACATCAAGCGTCGCCAAGATTGTCCTAGAAGACAGGTACCGTATAAAGCCCTTGTCCCCAAACTATACCGTGCGAGAACAGTACAAAGAACCTCGGATCCGCACACATTGTTGATCCAATGCGTTCCAGACAAAAGGCCGTAACCGGAAACTCGAGAAATGAGCAGGGTTCACGTACATACATAGGCGAGTCTCTTCAACACAGCCGAGCGCAACGGCCTGCATTCGGCTTCCAGATGATGCTTGATTGATTGATCGATCCTCGCCTTCACGAGTCACAGCCCATGGAGGACCCGGGGGGGCAGAAGCGAGGGCACCCGCAACGGCTCGCTTGAAGCATCACGTGCCAGATCACGAGCGAGCACCTCCTGACTCCTCCAAGTGAGTCCTTCGATGATGCTCGATTAATTCCATCATCGTACCGGTATGCACGAGTAGTATGCACGAAACTCCTCGAAAAGGGCCATCGATGAGATCAGCCGCAATGGCAATCAGTCCTGTTCGACGTCAGATCGCGTCAGGTCCCGCCGCGCCCCCGGCCAGCATGCATTGTTTTTCTCCCCCTCTTCCACTCGCCATCTGCGATGCCAGGGACGCTCTCGGTGCGGCCCTTCCCGCGCCCTCCCATTGATACATCTAGATCTTGCATCAACCCCTCCAGCGCAACAATAGCCCATCGGCGCCGAGCATGCTATTGCCAGACTCGGGGAGGCTGCAGTGCATGGATTGCCGATTTGACCTCGGTCCCGCTGATGCCCTCTTCGGCTGGCAGCTACAATGGACGGGATACATAAAACCATGCCCTCCGGCTCCTCCGGCTCCTCATCTGCAGCGCAAAGGATGCAGCAGGCGGTCCAACAAGAACCCATTGTCGACCAATACTCGAGGGGACCCGGCAATATATCGAAACTCGTTCCTTGCCTCCATGAAAAGGCGCGCCAGACGAATCCTTCCAAGAAGCCACCCTCCTTTGTCTCGAATGTTGAGGGACTCAAAAGGAAGACTTGAGGCTGCTGCAAGGCTCGAATTCTCCGCAGCTTCTCGATGCCAGATTCGGATGAACTCTCAGGGGTCATCCGCTTCCGCAAATTACAGAGTCGGAGATGAGCGCTCAAGGTCCCGCATCCTGACTCGAGCAGGCCCAGATGCGAGACCTCCACACCCCCTGGCCACCGCCCGATGTTCATCCCGGCAGTCAAGCCCTTGCCTCGACCTTGTACTCGTACGAGTACGGAATAACTGGTAGGAGCCGATGGTGGACTGGTGGGCAAGCCACGCTCTAGAGAGAGGGGGGGAAACATTTTCAATGGTTCTACGCCTGGTGTTTGATCTTGCCTCAGAGGCCAACAATCATGAAGAACCAACACCGAAACGAGCAAATCTGGTGCAGGTAGTCGGTCCTTGATCCTCATGTCCTCTACGTAGACACCCTCCCCTGCAATCGCACACAGATTTCAAATACCGGCCAGCGCTAATCTGGACTTCGATAATGCAGGTCGATCCGCCAATGGAGATGATGGGGGAGGGATCCAGGATCCGAGCAAGCCCAACTGCTCGCCAGCGACCCCGCGATGCCGTGATGGACGACGGTTCGCTGTTGTCCAATTGCGGAGACGGCTTATGCAAGAGGTCGCAATCGTGGTCTTCAAGGTCAGCAAGCACTCCGAATACCTGCAGCGTCAACCTCGGCTCTGCAACCTTGTGAGCTCATGCGTCCGATCCTGCATGTGCGACCCAGTTCTGCTCTGCAGAGGTCAAGGCCCCTCTCCATCTTCGATTGAGTCATTCCCCCATTTGCTACCCCACCTTGACGAACCTCGTGGGACTCGAAACAAGAAAGGCGCCTCTGGTCTGGCAGCTATAGTCACGAATACCAGTCTACGAGTTCCACGCGTTGCAGAATGCTTCCCTTGCAGACCTTTGATGGGGATTCATGGCGGCAACGTGATTTTATCCAACGCAATGAAATCAACTTCCATTGCCGCCAGTGGCATGCCTGATCTACGTCGAGCCTGAATCTGCATTCCAGAGAGTCAATCCTGTCCAGCTTGGGCTAAATCTTGTCGAATCCATGTGGATCAAGAGCAATGCGAGACACATTGTCGATGCCATTCGTCATTTACAACCACCTCGATCTGATACGAGTATGCATCAATTCAAAACGTCGATTGGTCTTGTTTCAGCGACCATTATGGATGGAAGCTCGACACAGCTGTTTCCAAGACGAGACTTTGGCACTTGCTTGGCGAACCGTCCATCGAGGTCAGAGCATCGGGAAACTGCTAGCATAGCGGAGCAGGAGAATGAGAGGGAAATGACGGCGATTTAGCGAAGAGCAGCCCCATATTGTTTGCTCTTTGCCTGTCGAACAAAATCGAGGCCGCACACCAAACGAGGCATGCCGATGTTCGGACTCGTGATGAGCAACAGAACCGTCCACATCAAACATGAATCGTCGACCACGATATGCTGTCAATGTCGAACCTGGACTACTGGCAGGAGTCTAATGAAGCTGAACAAGACATACTGCTTTCACCAATCGCGATACTCGTGCTTCAAGAAAACGTCATGAATCTCGGCGCGCCCCAGCTCAGACCTGCATACAATCTGTGCGTCAGCCTCCCGATTCGCGACTCACGATCCTGCCAAGTTATCCCCTCTCCCCAGTCAGTGAGCTCTTGGCACGCCACTGCCCGAGCCCGTCCAAGACATGCCGAGCACAGAGCCCCCCCCCCCCCCCCCCTCTCTCTTTCTCTCTTCTTCCGGAAACTTCAGCGGGTGAGTGCGTATGGATGTATTGTCTCGGAGCTTTCACTGCGCGGAAGAGCCCCCAAAGCTCACGTCTCGAAACTCTACGAGCTTGCCTGATTCTGTGCTCGTTCGTTAGATCCCCTCTCCGCACTCCACGGTGTCACACACAAGTCTCGCTCCACCACACCCCTCCTTCAGGGAGCACCCAACGCCGTCACAAGCCTCGGTCTCAGCTAGCGTCACGACCGTTGGCCCCAATCGCATCTCCCATGTCCAGACTCTCACAGAGCGCCCCCGGCTTCCTCTGCCAAGAACGATCTGGGCCCTCGATCTTTTCCCCTTGGGGCCCAGATCCTGTCCCTTCTCGACTCTTTGTACACCCCCCCCTTCCCCTGGATTGGATCGTCGAGGACATCCTGAGCTAACCATGGAACCACAACTCCAAGAGCGTTTCACTGCCAACGCCCGCGAGCACAGCAGGTGTGTGCATACAGGCATGTATGTATATGTACGTCCTCCACAGCATCCCATAGGCCTTGACTGACAACGAACGTGCACGAAGCGCAACGCCCAGAATCCACCTCGGAGCCACGATCTCCCCGTCAAGCCCGTCAGTTTCGAAACCAGCTTCAGACACGCATCGAACCACATCCTCTCACGGACTTCCATCGCCTCATCCAAGCTCCAGCCCTCGCACTCGAACCCCATCCGGGCTCCTGCATCGCCGACACACGCCAGGTTTTCCCCATCATCACACCACTTTTGCCATCTTCGCCTCCCGACCCCGAACAACGCAGGCCTCAGCTTCTTTCCACCCACGCCCACCCCCCTCCCGATCCCGAGAAAGTGGTTCGTCCCTCCAAAGAAGAAGGTGGGCACGTCACTCCTCGTTTCGGAGCCACTGAGACGGCAACGCTTGTATGTATGTACGGAGTATGTATGTATATGCAAGATACACATCCCTTACTCCTCCTGTGTTGTGATATCGCACCCACGGCGGCGATGTGACGCGGCGGCGCCAGCTCCCTGTTAAGGGAGCTCACACAGCTGCGAATGTGCTCGCCTGCCTGTCTGCCTGCCTGTTTTGGAGGGGGGAGGAGCGCTCTGCTGCCTGCGATGCCCGCCGAGGTCCGGCGCCGTTGGTGCCTTTCTTCACGTCCCCTCTGTCGGCGGCAAAGCCGCCCGCCCGCTCGGCGGGCATTGCAACTCCACAACGACTCATACATACTACGTATGGATGCGTAGATGTATGTACAGATAGGTGAGAGCTCTGGGGCCGTTGCTCCACCGCGCAGAGGTGATACCGGTTGCGTCACTGAAGTATCTGCAGCTGCCCTCCGCACACCATGTCCTCGTAGGGCAGCTCTGCCGAGACGATGGTGCACTCCGACATCACTGCCCGATGCCGAGCATGAGCAGAGCCTCGGCTTATTGCCCAATGAACCCCGAGACGAGACTCGACGTCCGCTCATTGCTCGATCGAATTCCTGACGAGACTCAACGAGATACTGTCAAGTCCCGTACTATTACTCGAGCCAAGAACAAAGAAGGCACTCCCGCAGGCTTCACAGCATCATCGGAACGCCCATGGCCTGGGAGTCTGTAGAGCAGCACGAGAAGATGTAAGCGCAGAACAACATGGTGGATCAATTTCTTCCCGACCTGGATCTCGCCCGAGGGGATTTGTCTCGCCAGAATTCTTCCAGAGTCTCCTTTGTCAATGTCACAACACCATTCTCCGATGCACATCCCGGCTTCTTCCGCCACCACTGCGTGATTTTATCAACCTTCGGAGACCACCTTTGCCAAGGCAACACTCTGCAAAACTGTCACATACATGCGAGTACACATACGTTTGTTTTTTTCCTCTTCCGGCACAAGATGATCCCGGAATTGTTCCCGGAATCAAGACCTCACCGCGAGGATCCCGGGCCTCGCAAAGTCACCCAGCCTGTTGCATCCTCTTTAGGCACCGATTTCACATACTCGTACGAGGACATACAGATCCAAGGGGGGTGAACGCTCCTCGGAGATTACGAGCCAGACTGTTGGTCAACATGTCGCGCCTGCTGCCCTCCTACTCCTGCCAGTGGCAACACCGCACTCGAGAGCTCTGGCCAAGGATCTGCAGCGTGCCAAGCAGCGCGAGGTGTCGAGGTGAGGGAGGGGAGTGGAATATCGGTCCGGACGGCACGAGGTTGCGCAGAGGGCAAATACTACAGAGGAACGGCCCAGTCGGTCGAGGTTCTCTTGGGCGGTTACGAGTACGAGGTCCATGGTCGAGGGCCGGGAGGAAGGGGGCTCTCCGCGCGAGCTGTCCTGGGCCGGTGTTGGACGATGCCGGTGACGGTGATCATCTATGTAATGGACTAGGGCTATTGGCAAGACGGAGATGGGGATCATTTCTGAGAGTGGGATGCTGCATTTCTAGATCCGTCTCGTCTTCCATAGTGGCTCTAGATAAAGTCGTGCAACACTTGACGCTGTACTGTCTGAGATTACTGAGATTCTCGTTTCCCGATGACGATTATCAGCTTCTTTTGACCGGCACAGCTTCGGTTCCGTCTGCTTGCCGCACGATCGCAAAGGACTCGTGTTTGGCCACAACGAGTGAGAGACGGTAGCGGATCAGGCGTCCTAGCCAGGAAGAAGCGTCTATGCAACGATCTATGGGATTTTGATCGAATAAGTCCATCTATTAATGAAATTCCTGTTCAACGACCGAAAAGCTCAGGAAAGGGGCCACTGGAAAAAAAGGCAGAGGAAAAAAGGGTAAGCAGACCTTGGTCAGCCAGTTGACCCACAGTCAAATGAGCCTTTCCACGTTCTTACCTCTCCGCACTTTGACTTTTCAAACCAATGCGAGCTGATGAAGATGGCAGAGATGATGGATACCTCAAAATGACACAAATGAGGCCCCAGAAACGGCGTGACCGCACAGATCCAATAGAGGACCCCTGCTCTTAGAGAATCATCTCGTGCTGATTCTCCATGAGGCCGGCCGCGCGAGTCAGAGGGACGTCCTCAAATGTCACGGGCGCAGCCCTGGGCGAGTAGTCGGGATGAGCGCCGTCCGAGTCGTAGTGCTCGGCGGTGTTGCCGCGTGCCCCGTAGCTGCGAGCGGCGAAGCGCAGGCCCAGGATGATGACGAGGAGCATGGCGATTTCCGAGAGGGCGGACATTGTTGCTCTGCGCATGCTCTCTGGTTCTTCCGACTTGCGGGACAGGGCGGATGGGTGCCAAGAATAGGGGGTCAAGGAATCCAAGAGGTTGCACGGCATTTGTGGGCTGCGTCCTCTGTGGAAGGGATATTTCTGACTTCGACCGACTTGAGTGCTGCTTTGGAGAAGTGATGCTGCAGAGGATCGGGCTTGATGCTCAATAAACCAGATCCTGCTGGACGGCTCACTTGAGCCAGGTGAACTCGAAAAGGGGGCGAGCCAAATCCATGCCATTCAGGGCGGCCGGGAAAAGCGAGCATCAGAGGAAGGAACTTCTGTAAACCAGACCGCCCTCTTTGTTGCGTCATTTTGAAGTTTGAAGAATCGGTGAGGGAGTCGTTGTGGGGAAGGAGAGTTGGGGGGGGGGGAGAAGAAAGAGCGATGCCGACGGCGTTACTGAAAGAGAAGGAAGGATCAATATACATACTACTACAGAGATTGGGAAGGCGGGGCGGAGAGGTCGTCAGGGTTTCGAGGATGATGCTACTACACCTAGTACCTTTAATGGGAGATCGAGAAGATCTGTAGTCCTATTGCCAGTCAACTCCACGCACGAAATCATGGACTCGGAGATCTGGCGTCTGGTTGAGTTCTGGCGTCCTGCTGTGACATGAGGAGCAGTGGGTGATCCGAGACAGTCATTCATTGGGTGTTCTCTTCTCAAGCGGATGGTTCCCGAAATCATCTGGTTCGGAAGGAGGCCCCCTTTGATGAAGAAGGCACGACAAGCTCCGTCCCCCTCAGAGGTAAGAAAGGACCAAGCCCGCCTCTTTCCAACGGAACTCCTCCACCTCCTACATCATGTAGGAGTAGGTAAGTACCTCTTGATGAGCAGGAAGGCGCAGATGATTGGTCAGAGCACGATCAGCTAGCAACAGCCCCTTTTCACCCTCGAATGGCGAGACAAAAGCCTTCGAGTCGTATCAGCATGAAGGACGACGACTGTGTCTTAAATCAATCACCTGTATTGTCATCACACTCGCCTTTCACTTGTGCCTCTTTCATTCCAAGAGCGCAGCTTCTGTCAACTCTGGTCGTTCACAACGTGGTTGTCTGTATGCTTGGGTCTTGAGAACTGGGCACCCCCTTTACCCCAAACTTGCTTCTTTCTCAAAAAGAAGTATGCAAGAGGCAAGCTGTGCATGCATATCTGAGAAAGAAGCATTCAATGTTCATTCTCACTGCAGAGTGAATGGTTGCCTACGCTCTCACAGCTTTTTCATTTTCCCTCAAAATCTCAACGCGAGAAACCTTCAGGGGCTGGGGCTGAGATTCTCACACCATGCCACGTCACAGCAAATATTCTATACGTTTCATCGGCTATTACCATCAATCTTTTGTCCACAAAGCCATCAGCCTGTCCTAAAACAACCAATCGAGGTATCGACCAAGGACAACCAACCCCCTTCAAGAAACAGCCAAGAAAGAGAAAGATTATGAGCGCACATCATCAATTCATGAGATCAAAGCCACAGCGCACAGAAAAGCAAGCAAGCTCGCCCACAAAGGGCCAAATAAGGAGAAGAAATGAAAGAAAAAGAACGAAGAAGCAAAATAGATAGTATGCACAAAGATCCATCAATACATCTGTGGTATCCGACAAGGCAAGCTAGACAACGCCAAGGGTATGCCATCCTTTGTTTCTCTCATGCACCGAGCAGCAGCAGCAGCAGCAGCAACCTTCTCTCCTCGATTTTCCTAATTTCCATCTCCTCTTCAAATTGATTGCTAAACGAATTCCCCACGGTTTGAAATGATATCCTCCTTTGGCGCGTCCTGTAGAAGCAAGTTGAGATGCGATGTCGTATATACCATGGCTACGCTGAGCTGAGCTGAGCTGAGTTGAGTTTGGTTGTATTTTCAGAAGCGGAAAAATAAGAAAAGAAAAAACTCGAACCTCGAGCCGCGTTCAATCCACCGAAGCAATTGACGATCAATCAATCAATCAAGCAGGCAAGCAAAAGTCATTGTCATTCTCCTAGCGCTCCTCGTCGTCTTCCTCGATCGGTGCGGGCGTCCTACGCTCAACACGTCTCTTCGGTCGTCTGTGTCGGGAGCTACTAATGTTGCTCGCCGAGTCATCCGGCATCAGCTCGAAGTCGTCCAGGCCCCACTCATTGTCGCTCGGCGGGTCGCCGCCGTCGCTACCCGGCGCCCACGCCGGCCGCTCGGTGCCGGGGCTCTGGGATCCGCTCGACCCGGGGGCCCCGAGGACGTCGATTCGCCGCCGCATCTGGAGATTCTGCATGAGGCCTGCGCTCCGCTGCCTAAGGGAGGTGCGCACCGCCTCCGCCTTCAGGTGGAGCTTCTCGAAGGCATCCTCCAGGGCCTCCATGCCCGAGTAGATCTGCCGCTCGATCTCGGCGATGGCCATGATCTCCATCTCCTCGTCGTTGGACACCGGCTGGCGGCTGGCGGTCACGCCCGATGAGGCCAGGCTGATGAAAGACGCCGGTGTCGCGTTCCTCGAGTAAGGCGAAAAGGGCGTCGTGGCTCGGGACCCCATCACCGACGGACCACGGGAGATCCCGCCGCCGGGCACCAGGTCCTCCGCGTCCGCGCCGGACCACAGAAACCCATCGAACCGCCCAGAGGTGAGAATCTCCCACTCCGAGTTGTTAATGTTGGACAAGGTGACGAGCAAGTCGTGGGCTCTGTGGTTCTTGATCAGATAGATGGCGCACTCGGCATCCCGGGGAACCTGGGGCAGGCGATAGAGGCGCTGCAGCGACAGGCCCGTCTTGACCAGGAGATCTGTCCGCGACCGTGAGATGGGAGTCGGGGCGCGCGTCGCGGGTCTCAGCTCCCTCGAGCCGGACAGGAGCGCATTGAAGTACGGCCGGTCCTCGGGCTCCAGGTTGGTCATGATGGCGAAGCACAGCGTCTCGTCGTCCACGTCCTGCGGGGGCGGCACGGGCGTCTCTCCGGTGGTGCTCAGCCACCTGTCCACGGCGGACCTCACCTTCTTCGACTGCCGCAGGTAATGCTCCCTGAACTCCTCGGCAATGTCAGGGTCGAGCTGCACGGGGGAATCCGGTCTCCGGGGCGTCTCCCCGGATATCTCGGCGGCCTTGGTGCCGATCTCGGCCAGGTCGAACGGCGGCCATTGAGGCAGCTCGATGCGGCCGCTGACCCATTCCAAGACGTCGCCCCAATTGAGCCCCCGATGGACCTCACCACTCTTCTCGCATATGATGCACGAGCATCCATGCGTCGGCAGGTCTCTCGAGAAGACGTTCTCCAGGCGGTCCAGCAGGCGGCGGGCTATCGATCGATGGCCGGTGGCAACCGCAATGGAACCCTGCTTGGTGAACACTGTTTGGTACTGATCGAGCAGGTGGGAGAACGGCGTGAACAGGGTGTCCACGCCGGTCAAGGGCGGGTTCGACGGGCGGGTGGCGCCGCCGCCGCTGCCGCTGCTGCTCGGTGGGGGCGGGGGCAGCACCGACAGGAAGTTCCTGGGTACCGGCTGGGGGAGGCCGCCGTTCTGCAGCAGGTAGTCGACCCTCGGTGCCTCGTGGACATCGATGGCGGGCGGTGGGGGCGGCGCGGGGATCGGCGGGGGAGGATGGGAGGGCGGCGCGGGTGTGGCCGTCTTGGAATTGGACTCGGGGTCGGGCGCTGACGTGGGGGATCGGGTTCGCTTCGAGTACAGGTGCGAGGGGAATTGGGGGGCTTGGGTCGGTGTCTTGGGGGAGTTGTCCTGGATGCTGGAGGGCGAGGAGTCGACCTCGATTGGCTCGGGTTTGCTGGAGGGCTTCTTGACGCTGCGGGTCGACGCCGACCGCTTGGTGGAGTGGTGACGCGAGGCGGACATGCTCGATGATCTCAGCACGGAGGAGCGGATCCTATCGTGCACCTTGTTGCTTGAGGATCTGAAGAAGGTTGCCTGGCTCGAGGAGGACCTGCGACTGACTTTTGACCTATCATCAGCCAGAGATGTGGATCTCGATACGTGCTTGGAGGACCGGATGTGGCCCTCGAGCTGCCTCTTCTTCTCGGCGGCGAGGTCTGTCTCTGGAGGCGTGGGCGGTCGGGCAGCCTTTTTGGAAGAGGCTAGTCGCCGGGGTATGTCGTCGGGTCTGAGGTGCTGGTGGTGCAGGCTGTGGCCGTTGTTGTGGTTGCTACTGCTGCCGCCGCCGCCGCCGCCGTCGTCGTCCTTGTGATTACTGCTGATGTTGATGTTGCCCTCGTCACCGAGGTCTGTTGGTTCCGGGGTGAGGGGATGAGACTGGTGCTGCTGTTGTCTAGTGCTCGTGGACGGGGGGGCGGAGCCGTCGTCACGGCTGCCGATGTTCTCCTTACTGTGGGCCTTGTTGAGGGCGGCGGCAGGGTAAGGCAGCGGGATGCGGTCCTTGTCTAGCGACATTCTCGAAAAGTCATCCAGCGGGAGGCTGCTCAGCGAGGCGGACCGCGCGCGGCGCTCATCGTGCCTCTCCCTGTCCCTGTCTGCTTCCCTGTCCTTTGTCGTCGCTGTGGTGGTGTTGGCAGCGGTGGCAGTAGCAGCGGTGGTGTTTGTGGTTGTGGTTGTGGTGGCTGTAATGGAGGCCCTCTTCTCCTTGTCGGAGGAGTCCCTCTTGGTGGCGCGGTGCTTCTTTGTCGTCGATGACGAGACCAGCGAGGCCAGGATGTCGCTCCCGTCACCTATCCTGCTGCCGCGGAGGGACCTAGAGGAGCGGTGGGGACGATCGCGGTCAGACTTGCGCTCCGACTTGGTGCGGCGCTGCTTTTCGCGTACGAGGCGGCCGTTGACGTCGACGTCGACTTCATGTTTCTCGGACGGCATTGTCGACCATTGGGTATGACGATGGCTTCTGGGAGGTGTGAGGCTGAATCGTGCAGGGGTGGGCGCGAGGGAAGGGGCCCAGAAAGAGAGAAAGAAAGTAAATAAGGGGAGAGAGGGAGGGGAAAAAAAATCCAATCAAGCAAGAGGTGCGTGCAGGCAGGCTGCCAGGTGTTTGAAGAGGATTCGTCTTTGGTCGTGCGGCGGGTCTGAATCGCTGAATCTGTACTCGTAATGTTTGATGTATGAAATCGGCAAGGCGCAGGAAAAGAAACTCTGAGGCGGGCAGGAGAGCGCGCGCGATAAACGACCAAGACCGCAAGGCGGAGACGGTCGAGGAGACTGGATGATAGGAGGAATGAGTCAGGCGCAGCAATATGCGGAATAGCAGCTCTGGGAATATCGATCGGTAGAGAGTTGAAGTTTGTATGGGAGAAGAGAGAACGAATGGCGGGCGGAGTCGAGGTCAAGATGAACGATGCGCAGTGGGAAGTCGAGAGTCGAGAGCAAGTCGGCGTGGTGGTCTCCGGCAGTGAGCGCCCTGGCAGCGTCCACGAGGACAAGCAAATTCTATTGATGTATGGGCAGCTTCGAGAGAGCGCTGGAGATGCAAGCCGGCATCCATCAATCACTCGATGGATCAATGGCAGGCTAAGGCGGAGCCGACAGAGGCGCTGGGGCTGGGAGGGCTTGAAAGAGCTGAAAGCGACCCTCCGTGTCTCGGAATGGAGGGGTCCTTGGCGGCGATCGGCTGTACCAAACGTCTTTTGTGCGAGTTGATTGTTGCTGTGGCAAGGGCCGCTTGAATACGGAGGAGGCCAGCCTGCTTTTCATCGTCATTCTCGCGTCGAGCGCTTCGAAAGGGCAGATGCAGGCGATCTGGCCGGACCTGATGACGATCAGCAGATGTCGGTGAGTCTCGCGATCGGTTTGTACAAGCATGTGGTATATACTCCGTACTAACATACCTGGACGCCAAAGGGGCATCTACCGATATAGTAGGGACTGTCAATCCTTCGTGGAGGTACGGAGTAGTAGTACAGAGTAGGAGCCTTTCCCGTTCGAGGCTGCGCAATCATGGGCTTGGGGATAAATTGCATCGGATTGACTGATCCATCAACGTCCATGGATCTTTGAGGACAAGGCGGCGCCAAAGCCTCGACCTCGATTGGCCTCGCCGTGTGACGGCGGGTGACCAACAACCCTAACCCTAGCCAGGCTCCTTCAAGGGACCATGGAGACGTCAATTTGGACCCGCGCCACCGACAAGTTCCCCCGCACTGTGCCTCGCCTCCCGTCCCACCCACTGAAGGGCCGGCCCTTTGCCACTAGACTGCGCTAACACATCCGCAACACCATTGCCGGAAGCACAGTACTAGCTGCGGTGGTGTGCAACTGTGCGCGATGCGCTCACCATTAACGACTCCAGAAATGAACCTCCATTGATCCAAACCCAATGTTCGCTCATCGAATGACACAGGGGGACGCATTGTCCCTTGTCGCTTGTCCCTTGTTTCTTGTTGGAAGGGCTCGGCTGCATGTGATATTTCATGGAATCGCGCCTTGGCACTGAGGTGACAGGCACAAGCAATGCCCCGCAACCTCCACGCAGCGCCGGGACTGCCTTTGAAGCCGCGGGTGCATCTTGATTGAAGATATTGATCCATCCTTGAACCACTGAGAGGGGTAGTGTTCTAGCCTATAGGGATCTCACTTAGGCTCGACAATCTCCATGGTTCGATCATTTCCACATTCAAGTGTCCATCCCTTTCAGGCTTTTGCCGCCATGTCTATCCCGATTGATGTTTTCCCTTCAGGTTGTCCCCCCAAGATGCATTGCATCCAATATATATATATCCAAAGAAACGATAAAAAAAGACTCATAACCCAAGGAAAGTCTCGCCCTTGTCCTAAAATCCAAGACACTGCTCCAAATGCTCTCATCTTAAACTCCCGTTCTCCCATGCGATTAAAATCTGTCCAACAACCCTCGGCTCTCGAGCAGGAGAATAATCTCGTGCACAATCGACCGAACGCTCTGCTGAGACACATCGACGGTCAAGTCCGCCTTGTCAGGGATCTCGTAAGGGTCATCGACGCCCGTGAAGCCCTTGATCTCGCCAGCGCGTGCGGCCTTGTAGATGCCCCTTCGGTCCGTCTTCTCGCAGTACTCGAGAGGAGTGGCGACGTGGACGAGGAAGAAGGGTCCCGACTTCTCGATCAGCTCGCGGCTCTGCTGGCGCGCATCCTCGTAGGGGGCAATGGGCGCGGCAATGACGGCAGCGCCGGCCTTGGTAAGCTCCGAGGCGACGAAAGCGATACGCGAGATGTTGCGGCGGCGATCCGCCCGGCTGAAGCCGAGCTCAGAGGAGAGCTCCGCTCTGACGGTCTCGCCCAGCAACAAGGAGACGGGGCGGCCACCTCCCTGGTTCAGGGTCGCCTGTAGGGCCTTGGCGATCTGATCCTTGCCACTATTCTGCAAGCCTGTCAGAAAGACTGTGAAGCCCTTCTCCCGAGGGAGCGGGTTCTGCTCCCGAAGGACCGCGACGACTTCGGGGTAGGAGAACCAGGCGGGAATCTCCTTGCCGGTCCGCAAGCGGTTGCGCAACTCGGTTCCGGAGATGTTCATGGTGCGAGTGCCCTCGGGGATCTCGTTGGCGGGCAGGTACTCGTCGCGGTCGGGGATGTAGATCATCTCCTGAAACTCGACCATCTTGATGCCGAGCTCCTCCTGGTACTTCTGCACGAGCAGTTGGGCGTCGTAAGGGCCGTAATGGTCCTTGCCGTTCTTGTTCTTTCCCGGGCCGGCGTGGTCGCGACCGACAATGAAGTGGGAAGCACCGTGGTTCTTGCGGATGATGGCGTGCCACAGGGCCTCTCGGGGTCCACCCATTCGCATGGCCAGGGGAAGCAGAGCCAGCGCGGCCATGCCGTTGGGGTATCGGGAGATCAGGGCTCGGTAAACGCGGACTCGGGTGAAGTGGTCGATGTCACCGGGCTTGGTCAAGCCGACGACGGGGTGGATGAGGACGTTGGCCTGCTGCGATCGGGCGGCACGGACGGTGAGTTCTCGGTGGGCGCGGTGCATCGGGTTTCTGGTCTGGAAGGCTACAACCTTCTTCCAGCCAAGCTTGTTGAAGTGCGAGCGCAACTCGGCCGGGGTGACTGATGGCAACCAAGGTCAGCTCTTGAATCATGCGCTAAGGGTGGTTTCACCTAAGGAGGAAGGCCTCGGTCTCAATAGGCATCACTTACAGCGCAAGTCCAGGAAATCGTAGTGCTCCAGGCGGTTGACGGCCTCGAGCTTACCACCAACGTAGAATTCCTTGGCGGTGTTGAACAAGTACTTGATGCCCGGGTGGGTATCATCATCACTGCCAAAGACTTGCTTGGCCTCGAGAACCCTTTTCAGACATTAGCCTCACGCCCATAACCCACACGGAGGAGGAGGAGGAGGCGGGAGAGATGGGTGAGAATCCGCACGTACTTGTCCGGTCGGTAGACGTCCTCCACGGTCAAGATGGCCAAGTTACGGTCATCCCGCAAGTCGCAAAGGGTGATCCTAGCACCAGGCTTGATTCCCAGGCTGTCAATCTGCTGCTGGTCGACATCCAAATTGATCGGCATGCTGAAGAGCTCGCCGGTGCTCAGACGGTTCTCTGCAACGACACTAAATAAAGGCAGACGGGTGAGAGTGGTTCGGATGATAGTGGGGAGAGCATCGCATCGTGGAATAGACAAACCCGTTGTAGTCCTTCTCGGTCATGAAACCTTCGAGGGGCGAGAAACCGCCGTTGAGGAGCAACTCGAGATCGCAGATGTGACGCTCGGAGAGAGTCAAGCAAGGCAGGGTCTGGGACTCCTTCAAAAGCTCTTCGTGGCGCGGCAAGTCTCGCGCGAAGAGGTCCTTGAGGACACCTCCATGAGGGGTATTGGCCATGGCTGAAGTTGAGGGCGAGGGTTTCCCACTCGATGATGGCAGGGAGGGCGAAAGGCGTCGGGTTGTCTAATAGAACAACTTGACGTCGAATTCCAAGACAGCCAAGGAAGAGCACAAGCTTGAAAGAAGAGAAGATGAGGAGGATGAAGTGAGGAGAAGGAGGATGATGAGCAGAAGAAGGAGGAGAGAAGGAAAGAGTTAGAAGAGTAAGACGGAAGTCGCAACTTCAATGACGACGGCGCCTTCCCAGATTTATGCCGAGATGGTAATAGCTTCCACAAAGGGGCATTGATTCCTTTTCACTTCAAGTTCTACGGAGTAGTAGTACCGGTACGAGGAGGTACGATCTAGTAGTGCATCTCATCCCTACCTCGGAAGGATCAATGGGCGCCCACAATATCGTTCTTTGCCTTTCTTTCGAGATTCGATCTGTCTGACCAACAATCATTCCGAGCAGTCCTAAAACGAGGGAGAAAAAAATCCCGATTGAGGCCATAAACCGACTCCAAGCTACCCCCTGCGGAATGAGAGAGCGACGAAGCGACGATGACGTGCTCGAGGTGCGATGCCCCAAAGTGGCCCCGAAACAGGGTGACGGGCCAATCAGGACCGAGCCAACCCGGGGGACGGGGAAACAGGGGAGCCAGGGCATGGAAGGCGCGATGGTGTTTCAGGACTAGCGCCGATTGCGAAATTCGGGCCATCGGCCTTAGCTCTGTCGCTCCTTCCTTGAGCCATTTGTCATCCGCTGCTTCCCTTCCAGAAGATGGAGGAGTGCAGGCAAGGCCTCACGCACTGTGTCAACACCTTCTCAAGATGCCTTGTAGACGTCTGAATGAAAGTCTCCAGACAGTGTCAATGGAGTCCTCGACGCTCATCACGATCCGACTTCCAGGCTTCATATCTCCATCACCTCGTCAATTCTGGCCTCACCATCTGCTTTTCTACCTTCCAAACCTCCAATCCTCATCTCTTTTCCATGCTCCCCAAGGCTTCGAGTGTCACAACAGGGCACTTCCCGGCATGCAGTCCGCCCGGAAGTCGGGGCCTCACTGACCACTGCGGGCCTCCACCCGCCCCGCCCCCCCTCCGCTGCAGAATCCACTTCCCAGCTCCCAGAGCCCCTGATCCCTTCTCCTGGGTTGCTGCAGGATGAGAATCTTGCCTGTCCCCCGGCCCCATTTGGGATGGACCTGTGAGAGAAGAATCCAGGTATGCCATCAACTGCTTTGTCATGCTGCTCGGCGGTGCGGAGCACTCCGTTAACAATGCTCCGCATTCATTCAGAAATCCTCGGAACTAAGTTGTCGCTTTCGCAGGCACCGGGAATCAAGTCGTCGAGCCATAGTCTCGTGCGATATTCTCCTCAATATTTCTCTGATGTGTGGGTCGAGATCGTCGGCGTCCTCGCCGCGGCCGTGCTCTTCATGCCGATCCCCAGCAGGATGCAAAGTCGGATGGACGCGGGCGGTACCGTCCCAAGCATCACGGTCCAATCATGAGCGGTCCAATTTCCGAATTGCGACCAGACAGCCCATCCGCCGACGGCCTCGATGGCGCTGAGGCAGTAGAGCAAGTCGCTCAGCACCATGGCCGCGCAGCACATCCGCCACAGACGCAGATCGTCGTAGGCTCGCATCACGACCGCCTCGATAAAGGCAAAGTGCAGCCATGCCCCCGCAATCGTCGTGTACAGGAACTTGGTGTCCGAGGCATAGGCCCCGAGGCCCTGCGTCATGAGCTCCGTGTAAGAATGGGGCTTAAGCAGGCAGATAGCAGCCCCGGTCACGGCGGCGATCGGCTCGACGGTTATGAGGGCATGGCGGAAGAAGCCGGGGACGACTTTCGAGGCGGGCACTGCCGACATCTTTGCTGGAAATGCGGGGTGCGACTTGCGATTTTGAGGTTTCGTTTTGCTCAAGAAGTCTGATCAACCTTGGATATGGAGAGGATCATACTCACTGCCACTGTCAGACCTGCGTGGTATGGGCTGATGGCGCACTTTATATGCCGCTCCACGAATCCCGCGTCCTCAGCGTACTACACAGTACGTAGGGGACGTGGGAGGCACAAACCATGCGGTCGGCACCTGGGAGTCGATGCCGAACATGTCATTGGCTTTCGAGGCCTATCATCCCAACAAAGACCGGTTCAAAGCCATGACATGCAAAGGCGTTGAAGATTGTGGCTTGGGACGCGATGTAGTCATATCCTGCACCACGACATGAGGATGTGCATCGTGGGACCCCGGCTGTCTGAGTAATACAACGCTGGGTTTCTGAGTCCACGTTTGCAACTTGTACGTCAAGAATCAGCATACATACTCGTAACAGCCTCCCCGGCTCCCCCTTGTATTATGAAGCGGAGGACGGATAGAAATGCCAATATCGGAAGCCATCTGTCAGTGCGGAGTAAGTCTTCAAACACACCTCCTTTCATTTGTATTCGCCTGCAGAGCGCAATTTGAGTCTTCTTTGACTGACATCAGACATCAGACATACATATGTACACGAATCGCCTCATCAATTCCAAACAAGAAAGGGGAGAAGGGTCGCCGGTGTGAGGTGACAGAATGCAGTCCGGATGCTACTTGGACTTCACCATCGAAATGGCAAATCCATCGCCATGTGGGACGACGTGGAGACGATAAAGCTTCAAAAGGCCATTTATCGGCCTTTACCCGGAGACGTTGCAAAGCCTCCCTGGGACTCCACGATCGGCATTTCCCACAACCGCTTCAACGGCCATTGCACATGTCAGCGTCCAGCCGCGAGCATGCCGATGTGACTCTGCGTGTCCGACCCTTTCTTCTGCCCATTAACCGCGCCCTTTCTCCGAGCCAATGAATGCGGGACGTTCTCCGGATACTGTGTGGCTCGATGATGCGCTTCCGCGGGAGGAGCCCGGATGCTTGTCCTTCTTTGCATTATACTCGACACCTCGGGAGCCGTACTTCTGTTCCCCGTTCACTGCCATCTCGACTTCGCGATGCTCACCAAGCCCCCGGGAGGTTACGATGAGGGAGAGCAGCCTGGCTCTTGCAGGGATGAGGCGGACCGCTCTCAGTGAGGCTTCCGGATGATCTTGAGACCAGTCATCTTCCTCAGGCAGCCTGCCCGATGTGATGGCACATGGGAGACCATCCTGTGTAACGCCGACAAAGAAGTAGATGAGAAGCGTCTCCCACCTGCTCGCACGATTCGATCCGGCACCATCACACCACTTGTGATCGCCATATAGTGGCCGTCATCGCGCCTCGACTCGTCAATCGAGAACACCGATCCCGGTTCCTCTCTCCTTATTTGCCCACGCCCTCATCGCCAAACCTTCCAGACAGTCGCGATACAACCATCTCGTCGCCTATGGATGGTCACAAGCAACTCGGAAGGAAAGGACACAGCCACACCCTCAAGACATTGGAATCTGCCCTGCTGACGAAGGGGCCCACGCAGCGTCTGGCAATGGATGATAAAAAAAAAAGGGGGGGGGGGATGGTTCGCGTGTGCCGTCCGATTCAAGCGGTCCGACTGCGGCTATATCGCAAAGCGACCAGTTCCGGAATCACGATGCATCGGAAAGGGTCCTGCAGTGTTGAAGAGGGCAGCCGAAAGCATGCAAGGCACCAAACACAAGGTCATACTAACTTGAATATACATAATCCATATACAAGAGAAGATGGTACACAGCAGAATTATCCGGCTCGGTCTCGAATGCCGGCCCTTAGAGCTCCCCCCGGCCCTCCACTTCTCCCGCCCTCGCCCATTTCATCGCCTGAAGGCATTGATGGCTTTGAAGGACATGCCAGATGATGCCCGGATGGAGGTCCGGCTGCCTCACCGCCAAGTCGAAATTGTCTGCGCGCGCACCTCCTGCCCGCTCGGAGTTCTGGTGATGACGACGATCAGGACTATCGTTCCTCCATAGGCAGCATCTTCCTGCCCGGGGGGCCAAGAGCCATCATCTTGAAGATCTTGCGCCTGGTCACTCCTGCGAGAGGGTTCAAAATCAGCATCTCTCTGCCGTGAGAACGAGCCAACCATGGCATCTGTCAGGCAATGATCAGGGGCGAGGGGGGGGAGACGGGGGAGAGATGGCTTACGCAGCGCAAGTGAGGCATTCGGAGTATGGCATCGACGCAGAGATGAGCTCGCCACAGCCGGGACAGTGAATGAGATCCATCCCGAATCTCGCGTCATAGTCTCCCATGCCGGGGGTTTGGAGCCAGGCGTCACGCGCCGATCCGCTGGTCAACCAGATGTGATCCCGTGGTCCGATGATCTATGCAGCCAGCGTTGAAACCCGTCTGGTTGTGGTGGACCGAGATCAGCCCTCTCTCAAGGGACGCGCAGCGAATCGTCCCAAACGCAAAGCCGAAAGCAGGGAATGCACGTCGCGAAGAGCCAAGCTCGAGTCGAGGAATATCCCGTGTCGAAACGCTTCGAAAGTGTCCTTTGTTTCCCCTCTCGCCATTCAAGAGACAAAAGAAAACAGCCCACTAACAAGAGGATCGTTCTCACTCTTATACCTCCCTCCCTCCATCACGCAGACATACCTCCCGACCCATACCGGCCTCACCAGCTTCTCCAAGCCGGAGCCATCAGGCCCAACACGGCCGCGCCCGTCCCCGTGGTATATCTCACGTATCCATTTCGCCTCTCCGTGAGTCAAAACACCCTCACCAGCGCCCAGAAAACAACATCAAGAGCCCGCCTCCCATGATACGTCGCGATGCCAGTCCCACGGGGCCCTCGCGTTTCACATCTCAGCCCCACCCACCCCCCCATCCTCCCGCACCACACTCCCATCTACCCATCCCCTCCCACCCCACCTCATCACCACTCCACACCCTCCCCAGAATACATCACCTCTACTCATCCTCCCAATCACGCCTAATCTACCACAACGCA
>NQYS01000001.1:5692370-5720211 GCA_003055955.1 Escovopsis sp. AC | reverse complement strand
CCCCCTCCCCCCCTCTAGTCACTGATCCCCGGCACAAAGCCTGATCACATCATCCACTACGATAGCCCCGTCTACTCCGGCCAATTCTCAGACGACGGCAATTTCTTCTACTCCTGCTCCCAAGACTTCAATGTTCGCATCTACGACACATCGAATCCTTACCAGTGGAAGCACTACAAGACCTCCAGCTATCCCTTCGGCCAGTGGACCTTGACAGACGCCTCGCTGAGTCCGGATAACAAGTGGCTGGCCTACACGTCCATACAGAGCTCAGTCTCCATCACCCCGACAGACCCTCTCGACACAGGAGACCCCTACTCCCTGGACCTGGACGACGGGCGCGGCCCCAGGCGGACGTCGTGGTGGCAGAGCAACGGCTCTTTCGGCATCTGGTCCGTCAGATTCTCGGGGGACGGAAGGGAGCTTGTGGCCGGCACGAGCGCGCACTCCATCGTCGTCTACGACATCGAGTCAAGGACAGTCTTGCACCACATCCAGGGCCACGACGACGACGTCAATGCCGTGTGCTTTGCGGATAAATCATCGCCTCACATAGTCTACTCTGGGTCCGACGACACGGTCATCAAGGTCTGGGACCGGCGGTGCATGGTCGATAACCGAGAAGTCGGCGCCTTCGTGGGCCATATCGAGGGCCTTACCTACATCGACAGCAAAGGCGACGGACGGTACATCCTCAGCAATGGCAAGGAGCAGAGCATGAAGCTCTGGGATCTGCGGATGGCCATGTCGACGAGTCGCCTTGCCGAGGCGAACATGAGCGTCTCCTCGCGCCTCGGCCAGTTCGACTACCGCACCGAGAGCTACGACGAGGACGACTGGTACGTGCACCCCCACGACAACTCCGTCGTCACGTTCAGGGGCCACAAGGTCCTCCGCACGCTCATCCGCTGCCACTTCTCGCCCCCGTCGTCCACCAACTCGCGCTACGTGTACTCGGGCAGCGCCGACGGCAAGGTCTACATATGGAACCTGGACGCGACGCTCGCCGGCGTCATCGACGTCAAGAAGGCGACCAAGGGCACCAGGATAGGGGACAGGCCGAGGCGGATGTACCTCGACAGGTCTCAAGCCGACAGCTGGGCTACGTGCGTGCGTGATGCAAGCTGGCACCCAAACGCGCCCATCATAGTTGGTAAGTGGCTCCCATCCAACATGAAGGGGAAAAAAAATTCAGGGGTTTAAGATTGTCATGCTGACGTAGATATATCAAAGCCTCGGCCTGGAATGGATGCAGTCGGGCGAGGGGGACCTGTACGTCCCACTCGTATCGCGATGCCGGCCAAGACGAGAGCGATGTGGCCATGGGCCAAAGCGTGGACGCTCTTTTGAGGCCAGATCCGGAGTTCCTCCTGCCGACACAGATGTAAGGACATCAGCGACTCACGCTAGATTTGCTCACGACGCTGTACACTTAGATGGCTTGGCTGCAGGAGCTGTTTTTGAACGGACAGTGGTCAACTCGCGATATGAATGGAAAATGAGCTTCTCCGCTCTATGATACATATGAGGATTGTATATAAGAACTGCTACGATTGGAACGAATTCAAGGGCTCGCGGATTCTGATTTTGCTCAACTGGCATTGTCTTTTTGACCTTCAATTGTTTTGGACAATGTGATGTGATCGGTAGATTTACGAACTTGATTTTCAACTTAAGATTCCTCAGTCATATTCCATCCGTGATTCACTGCATCTTGAAGGTGCTGTGAGCATCACGAGCCAACCCTGACCCTAACCCTGGACTGACAACCCTCGGTCGTCCACATTGGCAACCCGCGGGTTGCGTCGCTCTTTCTCTCCACGACAGGAATATTCTGTCGAGACGAAAACACCAAACAACTTGAATTCAACTTGACGAAAACAAAGCATCAATTATCTCATCTACTACAAACCAATTGTCAATTCTCCTCCGACTCGCGTGCAGTCTCCCCAGCCATCGTGTTCGTGACTCGGAGGGCGCTAGCAGGCACCTGGGCCCGACCGAGCAGCGATATTGATTGATTTTATCAAGGCGTCCTCGAGGCAAAAGCCTGCTCCTCACACCATCGCTCACCCTGCCGCCGATCGTGTTCATCGCCTTCGGCGCACACTCATATCATAGTAGATCTCTCTCGTGACCCAGACTGCAAGCATGGAATCCGACATTGATGAGGTCCTGGACTGGGCCAAGTCGAGGGGGACATCTTGTAACGGCATCCGCCCTCAGGCCGTGGAAGGGCGCGGTATAGGGATATTCGCAGCCCGCCGCATTGTGGTAGGCGTCCCTGGGCCTCAATTCCCCCCTTTCCCTCTGCCGATCTCACTCGCTGACATTGGAAATCTATGATTGAATTGCCATTGGCGGGGGAGAAATCAAGGCCGGCGAAGTCATTCTCCAAGTTCCTGCGCGCATGCTCCGGACCGTTGCCAACACCCCGAAGGATGTCGTCTCCGCGCTCCCGGGGGCCTCGACGCACGGCATCCTCGCGGCGTCGCTGTGCCTCGACACCTCCGAGGACCTGAAGACGTGGGCGCGCCTGTTCCCCTCGCGCGCAGACGTCCGGGCCGTCATGCCCATCTGCTGGCCAGAGGCGTACCAGGCGCTGCTGCCCGCGGGCGCGAGGGACATCCTCAAGGCCCAGAAGGCCCGGTTCGCCAAGGACTGGGCGCTCTTCGCGCCGCGCTTCCCCAGCGTGTCCTCGGATGAGTACCTCTACCTCTGGCTGCTCGTCAACACGCGCACGTTCTACTACAAGAACGCCGCCGGCGCCGGCGGCAAGTCCGACGAGAACATGGCGCTGCAGCCCATCGCGGACCTCTTCAACCATCTGCCGGGGGACCACTGCGAGGCGGCCTTTGTCCCCGGCGAGGGCTTCCGCTTCACCGCGAACCGCGCCTACGCCGCCGGCGAGGAGCTCTACGTGTGCTACGGCGCGCACGGCAACGACACCCTGCTCGTCGAATACGGCTTCTCCCTGCCCGGCGAGCTCAACGCCTGGGACGAGATCGCCCTCTTCGACTTCCTCGCGCCCCTCTTCTCCGCCAAACAGCGCATCCTGCTCAAGGAGGCCGGCTTCTGGGGCAGGTACGCGCTCGACCGCAACTCGGCCTGCTACCGCACCCAGACCGCCCTCCGCCTGCTGTGCATCCGCCCGGACGCCTGGCTCGACGTCGTCGCCGGCGACCGCGACGAGGACATGGACCGCGAGGTCGTCGACGCCCGCTGGAGGACCGAGCTGTGCAAGATCCGCGCCGAGGTCAAGGCCATGAGCATCCACGTCGACACGTCCAGGTTCGCAACCTTCAGCGACAAGGACGTCGTCGGCGCCACGGCCATGCGCCTGCTCAGCCAGCGGTGGGCGCAGATCCTCGAGCTCATCGACCTCGAGCTCGAGAGGCTCGAGAATCCCGACGACGACGACAGCTAGGATGGCGCAGGCGCAACGCCCGACAAGACCCCCGACGAGCCTCTACCCCCCCGACGGTTCCGGGAAGATAATCAACGTGGCAGTCCTACCCACGCGGTAATGGGCATATGGTGGATCCAGCGAAGCTTTTGCATTTTTCTGTCTTGTACAGCATTCTTTCTTGTATACTACTCCTCTTTCGATACCTTCATCGCGAGCCGATCATCACACCAAGATGATCCCGCTCGCCACAGCGCTCCTGGATAGATGATAGCATGTCCAGCGAACCAAGAGATAGAATCTATTTTTTCCTTTCAGCATAGAAAAAGCCATCAATGAGAGATACCCTTCCCAAGTGTTGATTACCAAAAAAAAAAACCATATCGGAATCACGTCAAGGCTGGGCTGTCACAAGTCAGTTCAGCCAGTCCCTTCAAACGGAGACTCCACAGAGTAAGAAGACAGGCCGATTCAACGCATAGAGAGTCGAACTGAATCAAAGCATAGAGTCGGACTAAATCAAGGCAACATCAAGCAGAACACGACAGGGCAAAAACAAGAGAAAACACAAAGAAAGGCCCAGAATGCCCTCACGGCGCCGAATACAATTTCCTAAACATCAATATTCGCCCCCTGCCTGATCTATCTTACATACATGAAAAAGGGGGGCAAAGGAAAGAAAAGGAAAGGAAAGGAAAGGAAGGAAAGGAGAGAAATTGGGAACAAGGAGAGTAAATAAAAGAAAGAACCTGAAAGCGGTAAGAAAAAAAATCCCCTCATCGTCCTCCTGCAAGAAACTGAACTCATTATTGCGGTCTGGTTCGTGCCATATTTTCCTTTTTTTTTCTTGCTTCTCCCACGGGGACTTGGGCTTGGTTGTGCTCGATCGACGGCAAGGGAAAGGCTTCAGAGCGTAGGGAGGGTTGGTCCTCTACTCGGGTCGTGGCCTCTTGGCGCCGTGGGGGTTGCCCCAGTCGCCGCCGCTGTTGCCGCCCTGGTTCTGGTTGAATCCGAAGTTGCCGCCGAAGTTGGGGTTCATGCCTTGGAAGCCTGGGCGTTGTGAGCATGCCTGGATTACTCGGCTTGACAGACGTGGGGAGAAGGAGGAGAAGAAGAGGAAGAGGAAGAAGAAAAAGGTAAAGGGTGGAAAGAAAAGAAAGATGTCGTACCTGGCATTCCGCCGCCCATCATGCCCATGCCCATGTTGCCTGGCATCATGTTCATCCCCCCCATGGGGTTCATGCCCATCATGCCGCCCCCTCGGCCCCGCATGCCTCCCGGGTTGCCCCGCATGCCGCCTCCCATGCCGCCTCCCATCATGCCGCCGCCGCGGGGGTTGAAGCCGAAGTTGCCGCCGCCGCCGCCCATGGGGTTCTGGAAGCCGCCGCCCATGGGGTTGAAGCCCATGTTGTTGTTGTTGAAGTTGCGGTTGAAGTTGGGGTTCATGCCGCCGCGGCCTCCGCCCATGCCGCCGCGGCCCCGGAAGCCCCCGCCGTAGCTGCCCCTGTCCGGGTACGGGCCGGACTGCACCCGCTGTGGCTGCTGCTGCTGTTCCTTGGCTCGCATCGGCGCGTCCTTGGGGAGCGTCTTGAAGGGGTTGATGCCCGGGTTCCAGTACGAGGTCGTCGTCTTCTTCTGGCCAGGCTGGTTGCTCTCCGCGGAGAGCTGGTCGATGTATCGCTTGGCAGCGGTCGCGGCTTGTCGGGACTCGAACTCGACGTAGGCTTGTCTGTCACGAAAGCGTCAAGGGATTAGAGGACTGTTTCTCGCCCCACGACCGAACCTCGGGGCCAGGTTCGGATGAGTGCTTCTCTTTTGCGGCTCGAGAACTCACCCCTTGCTTTTGCCGTTGACCTTGTGCTCGCTGAACGTGAGCTCCTTGACCTCGTCCTCGCTATTGGCCTTGCGCAGCCATCCTCGAATGTCGTCGTCGGTCATCCACCAGTTAAGCTCCGAGATCATGATCGCGGACGTCCCTCCATTATCGACCGGACGGTCCAGGTCCTCCGATTTCCTCTTAGTGCCCTGGGCAGGCGGCGCTTCGCCCTCGTTGCCACCGTGACGGCCGCCGGCTTGGCGGTTCTCGCCTGCGTGCTGCTCACCGCCATCGTGCGCTCCGTCGTGACCGCCGTCGTGCCCGTTGCCGTCGTCGTGATACCTGTTGCCGTTCTCTTGGTGGCGGTCGTAGTCCTGGTCTCTGCTCTGATCATTGTTCGCATCGCCATAGAAGTCGATCTCAAAGTCAGCTTCAGCCATTTTCGGGAGATGTCAGCGTCTGCCGTCGAGACGAAAGACTTGAGTGCTTGTGAGACGATATTTGTTGTATTGCGACGCAGCTGGTAGTAGAAGAAATGTTATTAATCTCTCGAGATACAGGCAGGCGTTGCTTAGTTCTTGTTCTTGTTCTTGTTCTTGTTCTTGATCTTGGAGAAGAGCCATGATCGTCCATCAAACACCTCTGGCTGTACATCGTCTCAGGATCAGGAGATTCGCGCCCGGCACGCGAGGCAGCGGGCAATCGGGCAGCGCCGATCAAGAGCAGATGCAAGAGGTATCTGCGACAGGCAAAGGAAGGAAAAGAAGAAGAAAAGAGAAGAAAAGACAGGAATGGAAAAGAAGCGGAACAAGAAGTATGCTGATACGTACAGGTCCCTGAGAAAGACACGAGACGGGACTGCTGAACCCTGAGACCTCTTCTTTCTCTCTCTCTCTCTCTCTTTCTCTCTCTCTCTCTCGCTCTGTATCTCTTCCCTTCAATCTCTCAGAAACGGTGGGCCAAGGAGCAGAAGACGAAGCTCTGTGCAATCAGTCTTCCCCTTGATGACCCAGCGGAGGGTGTCGGCCCAAACAAAGAACGGTGCGATCTTGAATCTTGGAATACAGTAGTAGGGTCGAAATCGTCCACCACGAGAGCGGCAGCGGAAGCGGCAGCAGGTGATGGAAAGAAGAGATCGACAACACAGTGTACAGGCTTCCTCCGTTTGCCAGATAGCGATAGCTTCTGCGCAACTCGGATGGTGAGAGCACTGTTTTTTTCTTCTTTTTCTTTCTTTCTTTCGTTGTTCCTCCCTTTCTCTCTCTTGACTTTTATTCTTTCGATTTTGTTTCCTTTTTCTTCTTCTGTCCCGGCTGCTCGATGATTTCCACCCCTCCTTGCAGCGGCTGGGTTCTCGTATTGCGTCGGGCGAAGGTGATTCAATGGGACAGGCAGCGGAATCGGTTCGTTATGGGCAGGCCAGGTCGTGTGGCGTGGCTGCGGCAGGAAGCTCTTGGGGCGCGGAGAGTGGGCTTGTGTTCAGTTCTGGGAAAGCCTTGCAGCCAGAGAACCGGCGAGTCGGCGAAGAGGCCTGGAGTTAGTAGTAGATGTGAGAGGGACTAAGCCGTGAGAGGACGACGGATCCAGGAGGCCAGACTCAGGAGGAGTGAAAGGCAAGAATCGGCTGTCGAGGGCGGCGTCGCGAGACACGTGTGTTGATAGAAGATGATTGGTGGGGACGTGACGTGTGGATTGAATGGATGGATGAAGGGGAAGACGATGGATCGACTTTTCGGGGGGGCGGGCGGGTTGTAGGAGGAAGAAGAAGAAACGAGTCCGTGGCAGCCTGTCGAGGCGATCAATCAATCAATCAATTGATTCCAGTCCTGGATCGTGCCAGACCGGGCGGATTGACAATTGAAGGGCGGGCGCTGAAGGTCACTCAGCGGTCGTTGGGGGGCTCCAGGCGGTTTCAGCGGGCTCGGAGCGGGGGGGGCAGCCCCCTAAAGATGCAGCGCGGGGGGTCCCAAGGGTGGGCAAGGCTGAGCGCCAGGGGGTCGAGCGTGGATCAAATCCAGTTTTCCCAGGGTGGATTTACCTCCCGAGTGGTTTCAATCAGGTGATCCATGAATCGACGGGTCGCTCCAGGTTAGCCGAGCACAGACGCCAAGCGGCAGCCTGTCGTGCGGGCCAATAGGGGGTCTTGGCTCGACTGCGCCTGCCGAACTGCACCCTCCATCGGCACTCGAGACGGAGGTCGGAGAAAGGATCGGCCGTGATGGATAGCTGCATCTGATTCATCTTGATAAAACGATATTCCTGAACCAGAGTATTCGTATTCTTGTATGCGATCCTTTTTTTCTCGAGTCCTGATCTGGAAACAGATGAGACGGCCAAGCAATCAACGGCGCTTTGCACCCACAGCCTGATCGCGACAGACGTAGTGAGAGCATTCATTCGAGATTCGGCAATGAACTTCAATGTTTCGTGTCTATCCGCTACATTTTCCCGAACAAGATGATCGACATACATATTCAAACGCTCCAGAACTGCCATCCCAATGCGAAGCAAGCAAACAATCCCACTAACGTTGACCAGATCATCGAAGCCGACGACGACGACCACCTCCTCCGGTCTGTCCTGTCGAATTCCCACCAACAGGCTCTACCTGTTGCTGGCCCACTCGTCCAGGAAGGCAGCCATGCACGCTGCCGCCGTCGCCGCCGCGTAGTTCTGCCAGGCCTTATTCTTATGGCTGTCGGCATAGTCGCAAATGCCCTTCATGACCAGGCACGGGAGCACCTCCCACACTCCGGCGCCCTCCATCTCGAAAGCAATGATCTGCTCCGCTTGGGCAATCCGATCGCGGTCCTCGCCGGACTTCATCACGCCGTCTCCGGATGCGAGAGACCCAAAATGGATCATTGGCTTGTGCTGGGCAGGTGCCGAGCCCGCGGAAGATTCCACCAGCCGTCTCCGGGGAACGATTCTTTGGTGGCCGCACTGGAGGGTCTCGCATTGTGAGTTCCTCGCTTGCTCGCAGGAGCCATTGGGCGTGCCGCAAGTCCGCGCCCAGTCTCGACACATCCGCGGCTCTCGATGCCGATGGATGTAGGACGATTCGTAGAGGATGTCCTTTTGGGCACCCGGGTACGTCGCATTTTGGCGAAAGTCTCGGTCGTTTTTCAGAGTGCAGAGGTGTTCCCAGGTCGATTCCTGAAGCTCATGGTGGACACGTCGGCCCTCCAGCTTGGCGAGAAGACGTCGGAGGTCATGGCTCAGACCGCGCAGATTGTCTTGAGCGGAGGTTTTGCGCTCGAAATGCCCGGGGTATTGCCTGCCAAAGTCGTACTGGACCAGACCATTGCTGATGACAACATCGCCCAGCACCCTCTCTGTGCTGCCGGTCACGTTTGCCGGGACACCACCACAAATGCCGACGACCAGAGCGATCTGGACTCCTCTGTAGCTCATGCGGCAGTTGACTGCGGCATGGGCGGCCGATCCTTTCCCCATGCCGGCAAGATGGACGAGGACAACATTACATTTGCCAACGCATCCGAGCGTATACGTGTTTATGTCCCCGGGTGCCTTTCCGTAGCGTCTCTCATCCCAGTGATGGACAAAGAAAGCGTCGACAGCGTCAGCTTCAATGGGGAGGGCGCAGAAAATGGCAACGGTAAAGTCATCGCGTGTTTTTGGCTTCTTGATATGTCCAAGAGACACGTTTGCTGCTGATCGAGGAATTGAGGCCTGGACATGGGATGACGACCTCAGGCCAGCCTGACTAGAACTTGATGGTCGACTGAGGGAAGCTGTGCTCGCAGTTGATCGGAAGGGGAACCCCGATCGAGCATGACCTGCGGTTCGGTTCATATTGATTGTGTTCAGATCGAAGGAATTTATGTACGAGTAAAGATGAATCGAATTCAGGAAGGTACATCGGCTTGAGGAGCTGTAGTGGACTATCGAAACGAGGAACCCGTGGGCTCATGCTCCTCATATACATATGGGAAGCCGGCCGGTGCCTGGCACATCGCCATATCTTGGCGAGTCCCTCTGTGAGGCTGAAATCGAACGTCCAATGCATCGATATCATCATTTGTCACGCATCGATTGGCTGCCGTCCAGGGATTGGAGAACAGAGGACTTGGGAATAGCCAGCAAGCGCTGGCCGGGCCCAACAGGGGCGCTTCATGTTGATTTGTAGACTGCGCCTTCGTAACGGGGCAGAGGGGCACCGTTATCCCAATTCGTTGGTCGGCCGTTTTGCCTCAATCCAATGGCCAGGATATGCCTGTACATAGTCCTTGGACTGGAGTCGTCTAGACAAGCCAGGCTGCGCCATGCTTTCGATTCGGCATTGCTACCGGGAGAGGACATGAGGCGGAGGAGTATCTTTCGAACGGGTGCGAGGATCATCAGACGAATTGCCGCCGGGAAGAGCCAAGCGTTGGGCACAACGGATCAAGCCCCTGCTCACCAAAAGATTAGGCGCCTTGAGGATGATGCGGAGAACTTTTGAGTGGACGAACACCCCCGGGCCGCCTTTGGCGGCAAACCATCTCAGTGACATTTGAGCTTTGCTCAGGAGTTGAAATTCGTTTGGTCATGGTCATCTTTCTTCCTATGAGTGCGGAGGTGGTGTTGCAGGATTGGAGATTCCCTTTTCGAGATGATTGGGCACGTTCAAGAGAACATACATACTTCGTATATCCCTATTCCTTGCTTAATGTCAGCGAAAGACGGCCCGTAGGGACTCGAAAGAGGATAAAGGATTCGATAGCTCGCGGCGAAACATCTCGAGTGTGTACGAGTAATCTTGATCATGTCTCCCGCCAGTTGAGGATGGATTGCTGCTTGCTGATGCTTGCTGATGCTTGCTGATGCTCGATGATGCTCGCTGATGCTGGTGGGAAGAGTCGTCATCCCTCAAACCCTAACCCTAGCCTGACCCTCTTGAACCGCTTGCGAGTGAGAATATAGATTGATCTTCAACTTCAATCGGCCATCCTCCTCCTTGAGAGCCCCTCCTTTAAACCCCCAGGCAATCTCGATCGTCGACTTGATATCGATTGCTCGATGATGCGCAGAAGCCACACCCAATCAACCGCGCCGCTCACGATGCCTCGCAATCTGCACTTTGAGCTTTGCCACTCTGCAACCTGCAGATGATCCTCCACCGTGGCTGGAACCACGCCCGACATCACCGACGCATCCATGGGCCTCCAGACCTCTGCCCGGTCGCTGTCTCGTCGTGCCAGCCTCGCACATAATCGTGGACGGTACTCGTGCCTGTGCTCGTGCCCGTGCTCGTGCCTGTAATCGGCTACCTGTGTCCGCGAACAAGAGGCCTGAGCTCCCTCAGCTCCTCCCGCGAACCTCTGCAAGGCGTTGGTCGCATCCGTTGACGCATCCACCAGACGCATCCAGAAGCCATGGCGCTCCGAGGAGACGCTCACGCGGCCCTTCGCATGTCGCCGGCATGCAAACATGCTTGCCATGAATAAATTGGCCTCGCATCCTCGCATGAAAACCACCAGGCGCTCTCCCGACGATCTCTATCTCTCTTCTCTTCTCTTCTCTCTCTCTCCCCCTCTCTCCCTCTTTCTCTCAGTCCAATCTGGCTGATATACATAGTAGCGCTCCCAGAGCATCGAGGATAGCCGCCAGAGAGTGATTCTATTTCGTTCATGCGTCCTCTGATCGCCGGCCCGAGCCGCGTTGGGAACACAAGAGACTGCCATCCTCCGGGCATGAGGACTGATGCCCAACCGAGAGGCAGCGCTGGCATCTTCTCGCGCGCATCCAGGTCGACGCTCAGGCTGGTCCAGGTAAATCCCGAGCCGCTCTGTGCGACTCCATACTATGCACATCAATCCATTATCTTCAATCACTCTGCCCGCCGTCCCGTCTTTTCCCGTCTACTACTACTACTCCTACTGCTACGAGTGTGCTTGAGTCCCGTGCTGTCTGACGTTGGAGAGAAAATCTGATACCGTTGCTGGTGCCATCGTTGCCTGTCATCTTTGCGGCCGTCTCCTATAGCCGCAGTTACCGCCTTTCTCCAATCCGATGCCCAGGTTTCCCCTGGACGACGGAGAGGATGACGAGATCCGTTCCGACTCCAACTGCGGGCAAGACGAGAAGCGGGAGGGCTTGAAGGCAATCGGCGGCGGCAAGGACAAGGACAAGGACAAGGACTCGTCGGACGGCGGGAGCGCGCCCTTCAACATCGACGAGCTCCTCCCGGCCTCGTTCCGCAGGGGCAGGTTCAACGAAGGCCTAGTCCCCGCGGGCCAGGACGT
The DNA here is from genome assembly GCA_003055955.1 of Escovopsis sp. AC. Taxonomy (NCBI): domain Eukaryota; kingdom Fungi; phylum Ascomycota; class Sordariomycetes; order Hypocreales; family Hypocreaceae; genus Escovopsis; species Escovopsis sp. AC. The sequence goes on along the minus strand of NQYS01000001.1, from coordinate 5,708,741 downwards.
CCTCGAATGCATCGACAGCGAGCTCAACCTCGACCGGCTCGCCGACGTCCTCGACTGGCTGTGGCTCATCGGCGAGCCCACGCCCCCGCGGCCGCTCTACCACCAGCTGCTGCTCTCGCGCGAGCCCACCCTTACCCAGCGCATGGACATGCACCTCGTCCGCACGGGCGACCGCGTCTTCCTCAAGCCCATCCCACGCTTCCTCTTCGAGCCGCGCTTCTGGGCAGAGTACCTCGCCTGCCGCCCCGCGTGCAGCTGCTCCTTCTCGCTCAAGCCCGCGAGCGCCTCCTCCTTCGACGTCTTCCGCGGCGAGCGCCCCTGCACGCACCGCAAGCTGCGCAAGCGCGCCTTCGGCTTCCTCCACTCGTACACGGCGCTCGTCGCGCACGAGAGCGACCTCGACGTCGCAAAGGACAAGCGCCTCGTGCCCGCCGAGCTGACCTGGCAGAAGTGGCGCATCTTCGTCGAGGAGCTGCTCACCTCCGACGACATCTTCCGCAACGTCGACGCCCGCTTCCTCTACGGCGAGCTGCGCCTCACCCGCCTCAACGCCGTCTACATCCTCAAGGGCCGCGGCTTCTACATGAGATTCTGGACACAGCCGGGCGACCTCTTCACGTCGGGCCTCTCCATCATCGCCTCCTCCACCATCTACCTCGCCATCGTCCTCACCGCCATGCAGCTCGGGGTCTCCGTTGATCCCCTGCGGTTCAACACCTCTTTCATCTCGGCCTCGTACGGCTTCGCCGTCTTCTCCATCCTCGGGCCCCTGGTATTCTTGGCCGGCGTGCTCATCGTGTTCGCGGGTTTCCTCGTGTACAACATGGTCCAGACGGTGGCGTATAGTAAGAAACGGTTCCGGGAGATCAGCGCAAGCTTCGAAAAGAGCTGAGCGTCAATTCTGTTGCATCGATTTCCCCCTCTCTCCTTTGCCAGCGTCTTTTGCTTTGCCTTCGAAAGAATTTCTTTTCCTCCTTTATATACCTGAATTTGATTTCACCCCTGTTCCCTGCCTTTGGTGGTCGTTGAATCACGGTGTTTCATCATGGATGGGGTCTGGATCCTACACGGGAGGATTCAGTGTTGCCTCGTGCCCCCCCAAAGTCAGTCATAGCAGTTTGGAATCTAGTACCCTCTTCCCTCTCCCTCCTCCTCTTCCCATCAACGCCTTTCACTTTCCACGCAAAGCTCGCAGATCAATTTCTTCTACTTTTCTCGAGCCCCCTCGCACACAGGCTACGAGCATCAGGGGAGGCGCCGCGTCTCAGTAATCCGAACAACCGCGTCAAGCCAACACATTTGATAAACCAACATAGACCATCTCACAATTCGATGCTTCCCTTCCGAACTCGCCTCGTAAGCCCTATACACACAAGGCAATCCCATCCCGACCGAAGATCAAAATAGAGGAATCCACCTCGCAGACCGCAGCGCCGCACTTTCTCGACTAGGTAGTAGCTGTGTCCCCTCGTCTACCCTCGGGGGATCAATAGAAGGAGCACTCGGAAGCGAAGCGATCCTAAAGCCACGGATGCGTGATCACCTTGAGAGAAAACGGCGAGGGACACGCACCGAGTGGTCGTGAGGTCAAGCGTGATGAAAGCCCTTGGGATCTGTCACGGACCCGATGACTACGAGACATACGAGCACACAAATACTAATTCATCCCCCTCCTCTCGAATGTAGGTTGGTCCTTTCTGAAACTCCTCCACGAGAGACCCTGCTTCTTGAAGCCACCTCTTCCAGCCCAGTATCGCCTTGCGAGCGGCCTGGGCAGTTTCCTCTCACAAAGCATCCTCAGTTCCAGCGTCCTTCCCTCTCTTGCCCCCCCCCCTTCCCCTTTATTAACTCTTCTCGCACTCCTTCCTCCAACACAAGCCATCTTCAGCAAGTGCATAGCTCTCCCCAACTGGCAAGGACCCGCCCGTCGATACAGCCTCCCCTCGCAAGGCCCGGCCATCCAGCGCCCCGAGAAGAGCGGTCAGTCACGCCAGGGTAACACCGCGGGAAGGTCCTCCCCGACAAGATTCACGGCCGCTCCGCCCCCCGTTACCCGAGTCCCACCACAGCGTCTCACCTCCTCACCTTCCCCCAATCCATCAGTCCCCTTGTATATCTCGTTCTCGTTGCCCTCAAGTGTCTCTCCTTCCCCGGCACTTGAGTCCTCGCCGTCCTCGTCCCTGCCACTCACTACGAGCCCTTTACTGAGAGAAGAGATTATAAGGGTGAACAATATCGATGCCCTCGTGATCTCTCTCCTCCAACTCCGAGATCTTTCTGTTTCTCCATCTTTGTCCATATCTCCTCGAGTCACATCTTGGCATTCATATCCCTTCTTCATGTTGCACTTCATATCCTTCTCTTCTCTCTAAACCTCTGATCTTTCAACATCTTAAACATACATCACTAGGCTCCTCAGACAATGTCTTCTCCAGTCGCATCTCCTCGAGCGTGGATCTCTCCCGGATTTCGGACATGATGGCTCGCAGTGTAGGACAGTCTCTTGCAGATTCGCTCGAGTCGAGCACAATATCGACAAAAGTTGACTCATCTTCTGGAGGCTCGATATAGCCCCTGAGTAGGTATGAATACAGATCCTCGACAAGGATAAACCGCCCCTTGGGGGACTTCGAGAAAGGAGAGACTACCTAGTGTTGTATTGGGTGACTGACACACATCGGGAAGACGTCAGCATTTTGATCCGACCGAGTTGCACAATATGGAAGACACTCCGATGAGCATCTCTGCTCTCTCATAATGTTTGCTTCCCCGGGAACCAGTTCTGACTTTGCGTCACACGAAATTGTCCATTCCTCGCAGGATATCTTTGGATTCATCTTGGTTCCACTTCTACCCATATATCGCCATTATCTTTTCGTTCTCTCAATGCCATCGACATCGTGCCTTTGCCTGGACCTGCAAGTCTTCTGCAAGCAAAAGCAACATCAAATCAAAGATTGGATCCCTTCATTACTTTCGGACAAATTCGGCTCATCCCTCACCCTCATATCTTCCTACCAAGGTTGGGACTTTAAAGCGGTCACAACAAATCTTTGAGGTCATTTGCAATGGTCTCGGCGACCATTCGGCATCCTGGATCATAGACTGAGTCGAACTTGCAAGCGGATGTATGATCTGCATAAATGGGATACTGCTTCTCCATGTAATCGGGAAGGCCCAAGGTAGTGTCCTCCCTGCCAACAAGCTGATGAAATGTCAGCAAAAGGCTAACAGTCCAGCCTGGCCAAGAGACCTACCACGCTCGCAGAGCGATGGGGATTCGTCGCGTGGAGATTGATGACCGAACGCCCGTTATAAAGGCGGCTGAATATTTCCCATGGGTGAAGGCGTTCGGCATAGCTGCTGCACTCACGCACCAGCTTGCGGACGACGGCCTCCTGGGGAGAGACGAGGGCGGCTTCAGCAATTATCCGAGCTGCGCTTGCTGGCTCACGGTGAGGTGTGTTGAAAAACACAAACATCTTGGTGGCATCGAAGGTGGCCTTGAAGCTTGGGATCTGGGACGTTCCGGCTCTCATGACAGCCTGCAGAGAACAGCGTCAACAAAAAACCTCAGCGCCACAGCCCACCAACAGTGGCAGGAGCACTTCAACTCACTTCCTTGACCACGAAACCACCGATATCCTGGCATATAAACACCAGGGGTCTGTTTGGGCAATGGTGCCTTTTCTCATTGAGAGCCATCAGGAGGCGGAGGGCGTGGCGGGCGAGATAGGTGTCATGCTCGACAATTCCGCGGCCAATGTTCCAACTGAAGAGCATCACGCGGCAGCTCTGGTGAAGAAGGTCTGGAAGGATGTCCCTTATCCAGAGCACATCATCCTGGGCCCAGGTGTCGCGGTGGTGCACCAGATTGTCCTCAATGTTGAGGCCATGAACGGCGACGATGCTGTCAGACTCTGGTGAGCATGGGCACGTCGATCTACGGACAGAAGCAGTGGGTCGAGGGGTTGGGACTCACTCGACATCAATCAGCCTTGCAGAGCTGGCTTGGAGAGGATCCGCCGGGTAGACGACCTCGAGATCATATGGGTCTCGGTCCGGGACGACGACCCGCATTTTGAATTCAGGACGACGCGATCTCCTCGGCGGGAGGGACTCGAAGACGACGACGACGACGACGACGATACTGCTGTTTCCTTTTCTAAGATTGATCAGACCTGATCCTGCGATATGCAGAAGAGAAGTGAGGGCTCAAGGGAGGACTTGCCTGGCAGAGACGACGACGAAAACGGGATTTTTGGGGAATTTGGGGGAGAAGCAGGGCAAAAGGAGGGCGGATGGAGCGGCGAAGAAGGCAAAAAGAGCAACCGTGAGAGGCTGAGTCTGTTCACATCGCAGGCTCCTTCCCTCAGTGATTCATGGCAGAGGGTGTCTGGTCGCACATAGGAAGGAACTCACGCCGCCCAAAGCCAGCATGGAGCAGGCACGGGGGCAGGACCTTCCCCACCAGCAGCATTGGCAGTGGCGGCAGCAGCCTGTGGCAGCAGGTGCTACTGGAGAGTGCTCAGTGGTGCAGCAGGTACGGCCAGCATCCTGCCGACATTGGATGGACGGATCAATCCAATGCTGTGCGCACCCCCCGAGGCCTCAGGGTAGGAGCGAGGCATGGCGAGCACGGCAGGGTGCAGGCGGATCGTCGAGAGAGGCCTTAAGCTGTTGCTGCGATTTGGAAGAGGATCAATGAGGAAGCTCAGCTTGTCTGGGCAGAAGCAGAGATGCGCCGCACGGGTGTCCATGGTGCGCTCCGGGCTGGAAAGCTGGGGAGCAGGGCGTCTGGAAGACATCAAGGCACGTACCCGCGGGTTCATTCACAACGGGAGAACGACTTTGGCTACGGGTCAGGTTCCACGGCAAGAGGCAGGCGTTTGAGCCTGAGCCTGCGCCGTGTTCGCAGTTGACAGATGATCAATCACCCGGGGGTCCTCTTCTCTCTCCTCTCCAATGATCGATTTCGACAAGGGGGAAGCGGATGCCTCCGAGACGATCCCTGGTGGGCAGACAGCATGCGGCCTATGCGGCCAAGGAGCTTTGCATTCTGGGAAGATGGGGCGGCATTCATGGATCAATGCACCCAAGCAGGCAGCCTGGCATACAGGGAATATTTGCCTAGACCTCTGGGGAGTGGCATATCGCAGGAAATGGAAACTGACGTTGATCCCCATCTGACTTAGGAGTACTTACCTCTTAGGAGTACTCCGTATATGCGTGCAGTATGGACATGGCAGATGATCAATGGGTATTGGCTGACGACAGCGTACATGGACGGGTGTGGAGGGAAGCCTGGGAGCAGGGATGATGCCGCGCCTCACGCTGCCGGCAGTGCCTGCATGTTGCACGCTGCCGAGGGCTCCTTGGCAGACGACGGCTGACGCACGTGAGAGCGTTGTTGATGGAGAATCTGGAAAGGTGCAAGCCGATGATGGTGTTGATGGAGATGCGGGAAATGCAACGGAGCCAAGCGGAAGTTGTCTCGTGTGCTCGTATCGACCAAGCCTGGGAAGACACGATGGCTTCAATCATTGCACAAATGTGAGCGTACATGTATTTTTTTTGATCTTCGCAAAGCCTCTACTACTGTACAGGTAGGTACCAGGAGCTCCTCATGCGGCACAGACTTGATCAATCAATTGATGCCTTTACTACCCCGGGTCTGGCGATGCAAGGTACAGCGGCGGACGAGGCGATGGGCGTGAGGCTGCTGGGCACGCCCCTGTTGGTCGCAGCAGGTAATAAGACAGGGTCCAAGGCGCCCCTCCATCTCCATCATGGATGGATTGGATCAATCCATAGATCAATCAAGCCCGGGATCAATCAATTTGAGCACCTTCAGAGGCTAACGCGGCGCAGCCTAGACCATCCGCCGGCAGAACCACCCGATTGGCCGCCGCATTTCATCATCATCCATCAATCCATCCATCGAAAGTTCTCTACGCGGTATCGCCCGAGCTGTCTCTCGTCGTGAAGCAAGACAACCTCGCCAGGCAAAGTCTGCTCCATAGAGCCGTTGAGTCGAATCAAAACCTGTAAATCCCTTCTCGCCAATCGTCTCGACGCTCCGCGCCTCTCGTTTCTCGCGCGACTGGCCGGCTTCTCCGAAACCTCAGACCGTCATACAACGCATATATTTCTTTTTCTCACGGCGCACGACAGCTCGTCATCTGCGTCGTCGACCAGATATGGAAACGTCCCTCATCAAGGCTCGGCCCGTGCTCCAGTCGCCCCGGCTGCTGCGCGCTGGCTGCGCGCTCTGCTCTTCTCAGTCTCCCCAGAGGCCGTTCTCTGCGCTCAACCGCCCCCCGCCCAACTATCCCGGCCATGTGCCTCTGACCAGGCTTGAGCGGGCCGGGATGGCCATCGGCTCGAGCCTCATCTCTCTCTTCAACCCGCGCCGCGCAGGTCAGGGACCTCCTTCTCCTCCTCCTCCTCCTCCTCCTCCTCCTCTCCCTCCTCTTCTTCTCCAGAAACCAAATTAGCGAACGGACATGGACTGACGACTTCGGCCCCAGACCTGATAGCTTCCCTCGGCGAAGCCACCGCGACGCCCTACTTCATCTACCGCCTCCGCGACGCCATGCTCGCGCACCCGACCGGCCGCCGAATCCTGCGACAGCGGCCCCGGATCACATCCAAGTCCCTCGACATCGCGGCCCTCAGGCAGCTCCCCGACTCCACCCTCGGCCGCACCTACGCCGCCTGGGCGGACCGCGAGGGCATCTCTCCCGACACCCGCTCGCCCGTGCGCTACATCGATGACGAGGAGTGCGCGTACGTCATGCAGCGCTACCGCGAGTGCCACGACTTCTACCACGCGCTCATGGGCCTCCCGACCTTCCGCGAGGGCGAGCTCGCCCTCAAGGCCTTCGAGTTCACAAACACCCTGCTCCCCATGGCCGGGCTCAGCCTCTTCGCCGTCGCCACGCTCAAGCCGGCCGAGAGGCGCCGCTTCTTCGACACCTACCTCCCCTGGGCGGTCCGCAACGGCGCGCGCAGCCAGGAGATCATAAACGTCTACTGGGAGGAGCTGCTCGAGCGCGACGTCGACGACATCCGCCACGAGCTGGGCATCGAGCGGCCGCCGGACCTGCGGGAGATCCGAAGGCGCGTCAGGGAGGAGAGGAAGAGGCGGCAGAGGGAGGAGATGGAGGCAAGGCCGTAGCTGGCCCTTTCATCATAGACACTGTATATCAAGACATATGAATACAAATAAAAAAAATCGCAGCTTGGAGCATGCCCAATTTCCCGCCGACCGGTTTTCTAAACCCCCCAATCCCTAAGAGACGTTCCAAAAAAAAAAAATCAAGCCCTCAGATCAAAAAATGATGCGAACCGCACCCATTCCAACCTTAAAATCGATGACATCCACGAACAGGCCTCCGTCTCGCGCAAAATCATCTCATGATTCGTAACCGCACCAATCAGTTGATCGCGCGCGCGCGCCCCTCACCCCCCCCTCACAAGTCCAGCAAGTCGTCGTCGTCGTCGTCCCACCCCTTGCGCCTGCTCACGACAATCTTCTCCTTCTCCCTGTCCTCCTTGTCCGCCACCGCGGCGAGCAGCTCCTTGAGCTGGTCCTCGGTGACCTTTGCGCGCAGCTGGCCCGACTGCGCGAGCGCGATGAGCCTGTTCTCGATGGTCGCGGCGCGCTGCTCCTTGACGAGCCGGATGCGCGCGAGGCGGTCGGCGGCCTCGGGGTGGAGGATCTGCATGAGGATCTTCTGGCGGGCTTCGTCCTGCTGTCTGGGGTTTGGCGCGCTGTCAGCCTTTGCCGTTCTGAACCAGTACTCGTACTCCGTATTTCATCACTCGCTCCACGGCGGGAGTGGGGACAGCGAAAAAGAGAAGTAGAGATGGCGGGAAGTGAACAGCGAGACAAAACAGCGAGGGGGAGCGGTGGGAGGCGAGATGGGCAGAAAACGAAGGGCGACGGGGGGGATCGAATCATATCAAATCGAATCAAAGCAAATCCATCGCACGCACTGGGATTGCTCGCTCGAGGCGCCGGGGCTGCCGCCCCATGAGCCGCCGCCGCCGCCGCCGCCCTGGCTGGCCTTCAACTGCTCGAGACGAGCTTTTCTAAGCTGCGGCGGGTTGGTCAGCGCGCTGTCCGTCGAGAAGTTGGGGAGTTGCTGCTTGACGACCGTTGCGCCGTGCCGTCGTGCTTGGCTTGGCTCTCACCTGCTCCAACTCTGCGTCCTCCATGTTAAATCTGGTTTTTGCTGGGATTTCCCTTCCAAAAGCTTTCTTTGTATGGTGAGATGCCGAGAAACAGGAACGAGTTGAGAAGAGATCTGGAGTGCGCTGTCTTCTTTGTCGTTGATGGCGATCCCCGCATGACGGCGATGGAGGAAGCTCTACTCCGTACGTCGTGCGACATGGAGGGGAGCTTCTGGGCACGTGATTTGTAGATGAAGCTTGACGTCAGAGCTTGCATCTGATGAGGGAGTATAAACAGAAGAGGGCATTTCAAGCAGCATGCATTTCAAAATTCAGGGCTACGAAATTCACGGCGAAATGCGAGATCAAGCAATCGCGAGCATTCAGAGTGGCAAAGTATCAGGTTTGCGCCAAAATCCATCTCTTGATGATGGCATCTGTGGAATGCAGGAATGAGAGAAAAATATACCCCCAACGCCGGTCTCTACCCCTTCTCCACAACACCAGTGCAGTGAATCTGCATATATCCATGTACATGATAACCACGCAAAACGACGCATGTCCAAAAGCCTGACGCGCCATTGATGCACCTTAAGTCCTCCCACTCTTTTGAATCCGTGTCCCTCTTTTTTGGGGGGAGGAGGCTCTACTTTTGAGGAGGCGATGTTCGATATCTGAAGTGCTGAGCACTGGGAATGGAGATCTCTTCCATGGGCACGTATGAGTTGAGCCGCTCTATCGCCATGGACTGCTTGGCTTTGATCAGGTCCGTCATCAGGTGGTGTGCCGGCAGGTCCAGCCCGAAGAGGCGTCCCTGGCGGAGGAAGAAGCCGTTGAGGTAGTCGACGTCCGTCGGGAGGCCGTTCTCGATGCGCCTGACCAGCGCGCTCGGGTGGGACCGCTTCGCGAGGATCTGGTCGTACATGTTCCTCCGGATCTTGTTCCCGCGCAGATAGTCCCGGATCACGGCGGAGCCCTCCACCTCGGGCAGGCAGTCGACGACGAGGACGATCTCGTCGAGGAGGCGGTGCAGCATGCGCTGCGCCGCGGGGTTCTGTAGGAGGCCCTGATAGGGCATCTCGAGGAGCACGCAGACGGGCTCCACGACGGAGTCGAAGATGACGGACGGGAGCTTGAAGCGCAGCCACTGGTCGTAGGGCGTCAGGGAGGGCTTCAGGTCCTGCACCTGCTGCATGTTCCGGACAAAGTTGAGGCGGGATTCCGCCCTGTCCTGGTCCCGGACGTGGGCCGTGTCCATTGTGAGCCGCGTGACCCCGTGTCTGAGTTCCCGGACGGAGTCGTACGCGCGGTTGAAGGCGAGCTTGTGGCTCATGTGGCCCAGGAGGAACGTCGGTCCGGCGTCGTGCGTGCCGTTGAAGACCCTGCTCCTGACGTCCTCGAGCACGCCTAGGCCGTCGTTCATTAGGCACACGGTGGTGTCCTCGGTGATGCGATGCTTGACCGACTTCATCGCGGCGGTCGCCTCGTAGCCGTGCCCCGTCACGATGAGCTGGTCGATGTGCGTGTCGTCGTCTCGCGCCAGGACCCGTGGCGTCACGGCCAGGGGCCCGACCTTGGGCGGCCCGCGGTGGTTGCTGGGCCGCAGTCGTTCCAGGTTGCGATACCTCGGTGAGACGGTCGCTCGCCACCCGAGCCGCTCGACCGAGTCGTAAACCCCTGACAGCGCGTGCGCGATGAACCGGGACCGCTCGTCGTCTCCGAGGATGAAGATCTTGTGAGCCCCTGGCGCCTTGGCGGCCTCTGCAGGCAGCAGCACAGAGGGGACGTAGTACCGCGGGGCGGGCCGCGTCTGGGCCGCCTGGGGTGGCTCAGCGGCGGGGGGTGGGTTCATCCAGGGTCTCTGGGCAGGCGTCGCTGTCGCCGTCGCCGTCGTCGATGTCGTTCCGCCAAGGAAGGCCTCTTGCGGGCCGCGCTCTTGGTGGTGCGGCGGGTGCTGCGGGTGCTGTCGCGCGTCGGTGCTCGTCGTGACGGTTTCGTATCGTTGAGAGGCCACCCGGCCCGGGGGAAAACTATCTCGGACGCATCGCGAGGGCGTGTGACGTATGAGTGCGGAAAACCGCAGTCTTGTTGGGCGAGCCACTTTGAAGGCTGCCGGCGATTTCGGCGGCGAGTTCGAGAATGCTATGAGAGTCGCCTGACGAGACTTGAACTCCTGGCGGGTCACCCGGCGGGTGCGAGCATTGGGTCGCGGACAGGGGAGGGCGTGGAAAGTTTTTTTTCTTGGGAGGAAGGCGATGGGAAGGGGGGCTGTGATGCGAATTGTCGGTTTGCCTCAGCTGCTTGAAGCCACAAGGTCTCGAAAAGGGAAAAAGTGATGACCCTTTCGGTGAGGCAAGTGCTCCGTATCGGTGTAGATTTGAACTCACCGAAATGAGAGATTATGTAATCAAGCTCCTCGATCTCCCCTTCGCCTTTGGCGCGACCCGATATGTGCATAAACTCGGGTTAGCAATATTGAGGCCGGAGAAAAATGACGGGCCTCGCCTCACCGAGACCATCAGACGCGTGAACGTCACAAGCAGAGAACCTCCTACGTGGATCCAGGGCATAATTTGTCGTGATTCTCATCGAGAGACTCTCAAAAGCTCACTGACTCACTCACAACGCAGCATTTCCAAAGTCAAAAATGACAGACGTTAAGAACATCGTCCCGGACCTTGAAAGGCTGGACTCGCAGCTTGACGACCTGGAAGATGCCCTGGAGCCGCTGCTGAAGAATCTGGACGGGATGGCGTCTGAGCTGCCTCTGCTTGACAAGGCCAAGCTGTATTCTCTCACAGCGTACGCCATCGAGTCATTGCTATTTTGTGAGTCCTCCCTTCCTCCCTCTCCGACGTGATCTGAGAAATTTGTCATTGCGACGGAAGCTGATGGATTGGCGAAATGCAGCATCGGTGAAGCTTCAGGGTGCTGATGCGCAGAACCACGCCGTGTTCACAGAGCTGAAGCGTGTCCAGCAGTACTTCGGCAAGATCAAGAAGGTGGAGGAGCCGGAGGCGCAGAGGAGTCTGACCGTTGACAAAGAAGCGACCGCCCGCATCCTCAAATCTAACCTGGTACGGACCTGCTCCTTCTCTCTTCTTTTATTCTTTCTGGTCCTTGATGTCAGGTCCTGAAGAAAAGAAAAAGAAATCTAGATCTGTACACTGACACGTCCCTCAGGGAGATGACAAGACCCTCAGTGCCAAGCTGGCAGAGAAAATAGCAGAGGAGCGCGCCAAGGCGCTTCTGAGGTCTGTTGAGAAGACGGAGAAGAAGAAGAGACCCGCGGAGGATTCCGCGCAGTCAGCGGCCTCGGCGAGCAGCAATCAGGGCGGCGGCGTGAGCAAGAAGGCGAAGCACAAGGGCAAGAACAAGAAGAAAGGCAGCAAGTGAGGCTGATGGCGTCCAGAGTGTTTGGCTCAACCCTCTCCGCCTCCCATTCCAACGAGCCAGAACGGCCTGGAAATGATGAGTGATGGCGAGTCGAGTCTGAGCGAAGAGCAGATCTCTTTTCACCAGGCCTCTGTGCCGAATTTCTCTGCCCATGAGGCTCGACCGCAGTATGGATTGGGCCTCCAGGTTTTTTTTTTTTTTTTTTTTTTTTTTTTTTTTTTTAGACTACGGCGTTCAGGGTCTGCATGGCAATGATTTCATAAGAGGGCATTCAAGGCGTCACCAGGATAATAGAAGGGTTCTCATTGTTGAACAAGGGAGAAGAATATTCAATATCAAGTCATCAAACCTCATCCGAGATCAAAATGATCGTCAAATCGATCGTCTCCGTAGAATCATCCAGAATGATCCTCGTCATTCATGAAGCTCTCCAAGTTGTTGGGATTGACCGCGTGCAACTGACAGGCACTGACCGCCTGCTGTTTCGGGGCAGAATCGGCAGCCGGTTTTTTACCGCGGCGGGACGGACTCGCAAAAGCACCCGATCCATCGCCAGCATCGATCCTCACCATCCATCATTGATCCATCTTCAACGACCGCATCACCACCACCACCACCACTGTCCACCTGCTCTCCCGCTCAACGACAACTACCTACTTCCTAACCCAGCCGCCGCAATGCCTCGCCAACGCTCCGTCGCCCGCGCCCCCTCGCGCCCTACCGTCTCCAAGCCCGCGCCCGCCCCTCAGCAGCAGCGCCCCGCGACGACATACGCTCCCCAGCACGCCGCGGCTCCCCCCGCGCCTGCGCCCGTCGCCTCCCAGGGCCCCGGTCTCTTTGGCCAGATGGCCACCACCGCGGCGTACGTTTGCTGTGCCTCGCGTCCCTCTCTTTCATCTATGCATGCCCTGCGCAATCCGATTGCCCCGCCGGCCCCGCCGCATCCTCGCTGACCATCCCATCACTAGTGGTGTCGCCGTCGGCTCCGCCATGGGCCACGCCATCACCGGCCTCTTCATGGGCTCCCCCTCCGAGCCCGCCCCCGCCGCGCCCGTCCAGGCCGCTGCCCCCCCGCAGGCGCAGTACTCGAACAACAACAGCACCAACAACTGCTCCGGCGCCGTCGAGAGCTTCACGCGCTGCATGGACACCCACGGCGGCGACATGAACATCTGCAACTGGTACCTCGAGCAGCTCAAGGCGTGCCAGGCCGCTGCGAGGCAGTACTAGAGCTTCGCAACTCGGATTTGGAGAAATGAGGAATGGAAGGGCCGCGGGGGACTGGCTTTGCATGAAGCGAGATGAGACGGCGCGATTGCGGGTTCACGTAGAATGAGGAGGAAAAGGGGAGTGGCCCAAGAGCAATACCGGGAACTCGACTCGCTTTGTGAGATTGCATCTGGCCATTGGATTTGTACTATACAGGGAGAAGAAGAAGAAAGAGAAGAAGAAGAAGAACAGACAATAATGGCATGATATACAACAGGATTGAGGACAAAAAAGACTGGTCCCTGGACCGAGTTCGTGATCCAAAATATAACGGATGGTTGTATTCTGTTCACTGCTGCTTTGACTTTCGGCAGTGCATGTTCAGTGGACAATGGTCTTTCAATCATCGTCCTCCAATGGCCGTGGCTCGAAATTCAACTGGGAATCATGTTGTTAGGATGTCTTCGGTAACGGTCCCTCTTCGCAAAATCTCACCATACGTACCGAGTTGCCATTATATAATTGCTGGTCGCGCCGTCGATCAGCCCGATTCCGCAGATCTCGGGCCTGGTGATTAACGTCTCGGGCAGATGCCGTGGCCTCATTGTCCGGTTGTCTCGGCCCAGAATCCTCCTGTCTGGATCCTCGCCCCGTGAAGATGTGGAACAGGCCGGCCAGCCAGCTGAAGAAGGATAAGATCAGAGCGAAAAAGCCAAAAAAACCGAAGCCCCCAGAAGAGCCCCTGTCGTAAGCAGACGAGTGTCGTTGAGTGGGAATGAGCACTAGGGTCGAGGATGGCATGAGCCCGAGCTCGCCCAGCGTCTTGCGCTCCTCAGTCTCGTCGATATTCTTGTTCGGAAGCGGGGTCAGGACCTGCTTGAAGGTGTAGGGGAGCTTGTTTGCGCCCTTGTTCTCGTCGACCCACTGCCTCACGTCCAAGAGCGTCATCGCTGTCTGGAAGCGCGACCGGATCGTCGACCCGTCGAACAGGCGGACTTGCAGGGAGGCGATCTCGGTGGCCCTGGTCGTGGAGGGCAAAGCCGTCCGGGGAGCGCTGGTGAGGGCGGAAGCGACATCCCCCACCTGCTGGCTGTCGATCCTCTGCTTCTCCCTGGCGCTTGCGCGCAGCCGGCGCTCTTCCTTGTCGGCGTCAATATTTCTGAGTATGCGCTTGCGTTCGTCGTCCTGCTGTTTTTTTCTCCTCTTGGCCTCCTCTGCCTGCTTCGCCTTGCTCGGGTCCGCCGCTCTGGCTCTTTCCGCGGCCTTTGCCCGCTCCTCCTTGGCCTTGCACTCGGCCTCTTCTTTCTCCGCCTTGAGCCTAGCGACTCTCTCTGCGAGGACACGGTTGACGGCCTCTGACCGCCCGTCATCCGGTACCGGTAGTGGTGAGGTTGTGGTCTGTGCGGCGGTCGCAGCATGTGGCGAGGGTGATCTTCTGATGGGCACGAAAGCGGCGAGGCCGTTTGCTAGCGAGGACGAGGACGAGGACGACGGCGCGGCGGCCGCTGATGGAGACACGTTGAAAGCGCTCTGGAGTCGACGGAAGAAGTCTTCCTTGCTGGTGCCGGCGGAGATGTATTCCTTGAGTTCGCCGTGCTTCATGATGACAATGGTCGGTGTCTGGGGGAGGGGGAAGATCTGTGCGAGGTATCCAGCCTCTTCGGAGCCTGCGATCAGCCGCAGAGCGACGGCTTGGTTCTGGATGAGCCTTCGCAACTGCAAGGGCCTGGTGAGAAGTCGTGTGATTTCAGGGGACGACGGGATGGGCGTGGTGGGGGATCTGCACATACGGAATCATCACCGAGGTACTCATTCTCCCAGGTCCGACTCTCTTCCATGTCGTCTGAACAGCAACGAATGTCAGTCTCTAAAAAAGCGGGCGAGCGATCAAGCAGGTAGCGATGGCATAAGTCGTGCGACTTGCCTGTGACGAAGCAAAGCACGAGCTTCTGCTGGCCGACGGCCGAGGAGATGCCCTCCTGCAGCGTTCCCTCGTAGAACATGGCGGGCAATGGAATGTCTTCGATTGTGCCTGTGCTCAAGGTATTGGATATGAGGCGTCCGGATGGATGCGCATGCGAGGATGAAGAGGAGTAGTTGCGACGGTGATTCGATCTTTGGAGCGTAGTAGTAGGGAGTGCGTCAGCTACCTCAGAGGTAGGTATCAATCTATGGATGCGATGGGGCGAGTCAGGATCGGTATCGCGCGCTACCGGATGAGAAAGCTGTGTCGTCTCAGAACCGGGAGAGAAAAAAGGGCCTCTCGACGCTGCGTTCGACAAAGAAAAATGTTGCCAATTGGATGAAAAGCCGACTTGCGACCTGAAGTGCAATCTGGCAAGGGCTCGTGTGAGGCTCGGGCGTTGGTGATGATGGTGATGACGAAAGGACAGCTTCAAGTTCCCAAGCGCTCGATGACGGCGGGAGGCCAGAAGTTGTTGGGCAGGTCCGACCTGGAGTGAGTGAGTCCCTTTGTCGGGGTACAAGAAGGTACAGAGTACGGAGTTCTCCGTACGGAGTACGGAGTACATGGACATGGACGCTGCAGGTATGAAGCTCGGGCAGGTGCCGAAGCCATTGATCAATGGCTGCGCCTGTCCCGCCGGGGTCGCGAGCCGCCTGGAAGGGGGGGAGAGACCCTGGCAGCTGCTGCCAAGTGGGGGACTTGGAGCTGCATTGGCGCGCTCTGCTTTGGGAAGGCGGTGAGCCATCTCTCCGTACATCCACTGTGCCAATACTGCCTGGAAGTGTCCTTTTGCCTCGAGGAATCTGACATCCATCAAGATATTCTCTGAAGCATCACATGTGGACTTGGACGGTGATTATAATCTATACTACTCCGTAGTCAGAGGAAGGCTGATAATTATGTTATTTTTATTACTCCTTGGTTGGCCGCCTGATTCCTCTAACATTCGCATTTGTGCATGCGAGTGGATGCTACTCCGTACCGCTGCTCCAGTCGAGGCGCAACGGGCAACGCGCATTGCATGGCATGGCATTTGGTCTCTGACAAATACTACGAAATGCTCAAACAGGAAAGGCCCAATCCCCATATCCTCGGAGCCTCATCCAAAATTCACGCTGCCCAAGCTGGTAGCGCAGGATCTTGCCTGGCCCTGCACCATATGACATTGATATCAATTCCATTGCCTCAGACGGTTGAGGCGAGGTTACGTAAGTGCCCACTTTGGCAGGCGGTCAAGCCGTCATCGAATTGCCAGATCCATCACCACCTCCAACTTCAATCCACCAAGCCCTGCGACGGCATCGCCTCGCGCAACTCCCCGTCCTCCATCGTCCTCTTCCCATACTACCCACCCGCGTGAATGAGATGTCGAACTGTACATACTCCCTCCTGAGAAGCCTTCGGGCCTGCCGCCCCCCGCGGGCACCGCAATGCGCGCCCCCCGTTCGCCCCTCCGCCCCACGATGCGCTCAACCGCCCAAACCTCGATCCATGACCTCTTCCGCGCCCAGGCCGCGGCGCCAACCCAACGCCGACGACCCTGACTTTGTCTCCATCCTCGATGCGCCGCCCCAGATGACCCGCACCGGCCGGAAACACGGGCCCGGCGTCCTCATCCTCGG
>NQYS01000001.1:5662934-5687552 GCA_003055955.1 Escovopsis sp. AC | reverse complement strand
GGGGGGGAGGTGGGTTCTAAGCGAGGGTCGGGGAAAAAGAGGTGCGTCCCGCGAGTCTCAACCTGGCATTGATTTGCTGATCGTCCTCCAGGGGTTTTGCTTCAGCCATCGAATCAATGGATCGATCCATCTTCTTCCATCAACTTCCAGACCACTTGAGGGCCCCCCAGGGGGGGGTTCCGCGACTTCTGACCCGCTGCCCCTCTGCCCTTCTGCCCCTCTGGCTCTCTGGAAGGGGAAGGGGCAGCGGGAAGCGCTGGAGGTGCCTGGAGTTCCTCGTCTTGTCCAATCACAGGTGAGGGATCCCTCGCTTCGGGAGCGTCTGGCAGGTCTAGGGCTTCGCCATCGATCAGGTCACGGGGCGAGCTCGCTTCTTCCGAGTGTGGGCGCACAAACTCCGGGTGCAAAAGGGGTGTGTGTCCCTGTTCGCCCGGGGGGGGAGAAAGGGGAGGGGGGGGGGGGGGGGGGGGGGGGGCTGCCCTCAGGCTGCGAGTGAGATGGACTGCGTCTCGGGTCATAAGGAGATGGACCTGGGCTTGGCACATCGACACGTGGATTGGAACTGATTCTGCTTGCGAACAGCTTGCCTGGAGAATTGCCATGGATACAAGCAGGTTGTTTGCAGACATCTGGGCTGTCACCCTGCACCCCTCTTCCGCCGCTGCGAGAAGGCCTGATCCAACATCAGTCAATCCACATGGCAGCAAGATGATGTTCGCCTCGTTGGAGAGAGACATCAATATCACGGCCGCTCGACGGTGCTTGTGGGTCTCACTCGCGACGGGTGGTTGCATGATGGCAGTCCCAGCATTCCCGTTCCTGGAAACCCGGGGGCTTCTGATTGGGACACGAGGCAGCGCTATGACAAAGACTTGAGGCTGCGATCCTCCGCGAAAGTATGTACATTGATCGATTGCATGTTGATTTATCAATCTCTACGAGTACTGTGTCATGTCACTGGAGGCGCTCGCGACGCCAGACACAACCGGTTCCCCGTCAGATCTCGGTACGACACGCGATCCGGCCACGCCCCCCTCCCTTGTCTCCCCAGTTCTCAGCTCCCCTTTTCCTGGTGTCATGACAGACAGGACCCTAAGTGGCCTTGCGAGACGATGGCAGCAAGGTGAGACCGATCGGGAAGACTAGAACTGCGGGACTCAAGCCCCCCAGGACCAGAGGGTCTATATGGAACTCCTCTCTGCCTCGTACCTGGAGAAGACTGATGGTTTGAATCGCGGGTTTCAAGGGGCAGATGCTTGTGCTCGTGCTCGGGCTCGTATCTGTATTCTACTCGTACCGGTACATACATACCTCGCGGATCGCGAGAGTCGAGGGCGCATGCGGCGAGGACGGACCAGGGACTGGCGGCGGCACCCCTGCAGATTCTGTGGAGTGCAGGGGTTGTTGGGCTCACGATGCGGCCCGAGGCAGACATCCCGATCTTTCAGGGAAGCTCTGAGTCCATGTCTGAGGGGCAGAGGCCTGGCAGGAGTCGTACTGGAGTAGTCGTAGTCGTACGAAGTGATGATCCCGAGTGCCCCTGGACACCTCACACCTCACGACTTGGACTCTGCTCACATCAAGTGCTTGTACTCCGTACTGGCTCTCACAATCCCTTTCGCTGCCATTCACTTACCCGTCACCATCACCTCTACTTGTTCGCAAGGAACTTGAATGAAGAATGATTCGGCCTCGCATCGTCCTGACTCGCAGACTGACCCATCAATCGTTCAATAAAACGCTCGTAGTGGTCAATAATTCCATGAGCCAGACCCCGGCCAGACGCGAGGCCGCACCGACATTTCGCTTACCTAAGACTCCGAGAGAGGGGGGGGAATAAATAAATAAAGAAAAATCAAATCGATATCGAGATTCAGGGGATCGTCTGGGCCTGGAAACTTCATACCGAGACGAGGGAAGAATCAATCGATCCATTTTCTCCATCCATCATCTTTGCCATTCCGGGGCAGCAATTCTTACAGACATCAAAACTCCATGTTCACCTTCGACACCGAACATCCGCATCCATTGATTCATTGATTCATTGATTCATTGATTCATTGATTCATTTGATCCATCCATCCAGGATCGCTTTCCCACCTTCAGGGGCTCCTATTTCATGACTGCCCCTGTCCCGCCACCCGCGAGTCGCAGCATCATCACTTGACCTCTCCTCTGCCTCTCCATCGCGCGCAGCCATGTCGAACCTCTTTTTTGGGATGTGAGTACTCATCCTCGTTCGTGTATATTTTTACCCATCTCGATCGGCTTCAGCTCCCTCCCTCCCACTCTCCACCCAGCCTTGATCACAACGCACAAACACAATTCAACACAACTCAACACGTCTACTACCTCAGCTAATCCCAAACGCAGCAAGGACCGGGTGCGCGGTGCTAAGGTCGCCGGCCCCTCGACCAGGACGGGCCATGACGCCACCCCGCCCCGGGGCCCCAACACGCCTCACCACGCAGCAGCAGCAAATGCCGGAGCAGCATCGGCATCAGCAGCGGGCAGGGCCGCCGTCGCGCACCTCAGCACGCCCCAGTACGTCTCCAGCCCCGTCGTGTCGCCGCCGCCGCCGTCGCTGCCGCGGGTGCCCATGCCGGAGACGCTCTCGCTGATCAAGGCCATCGAGGGCGCCCCGCCGACGGTGGACCTGCCGCGGCCGCTGCCCATGTGGCTGAACCCGGCGTGCGCCAAGCACATCGTCAAGGGCAACTTCCTGACCCTGAGCACTCGCCCTAAGACGGTCGAGCGGGGCGAGTGGGTGGCCCACCAGGGTGAGTGGAAGACATGATGGAGGGCTTGAGTGGCGATGAGTGCTGACCGTCGCAGTGGTGGAGCACTTCCGAAATCTGTGGAACTTTGTGCGCGTCGTCCACGAGAAGGAGGAGGACGGCACGTCCATCTGCAACCCGGTCTCCTGTCCCAAGATGTCCGCGGGGAGGTGAGCATCTCGTCGCCGATCCATCAGATCAATTTCCTATGGCGAGGTCCCCCCCGTCCCCTAACATCGTCCCAGATCCCACTCGTACACCTGGCTCAACAGGAACCACGAGCCCGTCGAGCTCCCCGCGCACGAGTACATGACGCTCATGCACCGCTGGATGTCCGGCAAGACGGACGACACGGCCATCTTCCCCACCGACGCGGCGACCTGCTCCTTCGAGCCCAACCCGGACCTCGGCGGCGGGCCCGGCCCTGCTACCTCCGCGTACTCCAACTCCTCCGCAGCCCCCGCCGAGTGGCTCGGCCAGCGCAGCGGCTTCCCGCAGGGCTTCTCCGGCACCTGCCAGCTCATCTTCCGCCAAATCTTCCGCGTCTACGCCCACCTCTACTGGGACCACTTCGTCGAGCCCTTCCACCACCTCAGCATCGAGCGCGCCCTCAACAGCTGCTTCAGCCACTTCCTCCTCACTGCCACCACGCTTGACATGCTCAAGCCCGCAGAGCTCGAGCCCATGCAGTACCTCATCGACCTGTGGGCCGCCGACGGCACGTTCCCGCCCGAGTCGCGCGCCTACTCGTACGCCAACGTCGCGAGGGGCCGCTACATCCTGAGCTTGAACCCGGGGGCGTGAAGAAGTCATACGAGATTTCCATCCGGGGGCCAGCCTCACGACAGCTCTGTTCAAATCTCTACGCACGACAACCTACGACCCACGATGACGACAAGCACTCGCAGATGATCGGGCCATGATGCCCAAAGTGATTTCTTTTCCTTTTGTCCTTCAGATTTCTCTCCATGTTGCTTCTTGCTTATCATGAGAAGGCGCTTACACTGCATTGTAATACTAGACGCATGCTTCACTAGAGCACGGCATGTTTGCTTCAAGTTGCACGTTTCTCTCTTCCTTTTTCTGGTGTCGAGGACACCGCCGCGTTCAATATTTGTCAATGGACATCTGTAATAACTCGAGGCAATGCAATATCACCTCGAGGCAATACAGGCAATACAGGAGTTAACTATTCAGGCAATACACGGGTCACATAAATCGTCAAAAAAAGAAGAGTCTACATTCGAAGATTTATGTATTCGTGCTCGTAGGCCCCAGTGGAAACAATCAAATCACCCTAGTAGGTATTTGCCGTGACGCCCGACTCCGCCAGCAGAAGATGCCGTAAATCAGATGAAGAAATGTCAGGGACAAGATTAAGAGAAATGCAAGGAAAAGATATCATGGGTTTGACACTGAGCTCTCTGCC
This sequence comes from Escovopsis sp. AC, assembly GCA_003055955.1. Classification (NCBI taxonomy): domain Eukaryota; kingdom Fungi; phylum Ascomycota; class Sordariomycetes; order Hypocreales; family Hypocreaceae; genus Escovopsis; species Escovopsis sp. AC. The sequence continues at coordinate 5,683,346 of NQYS01000001.1, read as the reverse complement.
TATTTGAAGCTAGGTATCGCCCTCCGGCTCCCAGAAGCCCAGCTTGCGCGCGACGACTTCCTCGAGGTCTGTCGTCGGCCGGACCATGGGGTGCACGCGCTGCCTCGCCCGCGCGCCCTGCTCGAGCGCGGACCCTATGCGCAGCAGCGCGGGCTCGCCGAACTTGGGCCCGACGAGGCTGACGCCAAAGGGCCTGTTGGGGGCGACGTCGACGAGGCCCGGCCAGGGCGATGGCTGTGCGGGCGTGGCGTCGGGGAAGCGGCCGAACGGGACGGTGAGGACGGGCAGGCCCGCGGGCGCGGCGAGGCAGGCTGCGACGGGGGCCGGGGCGAGGACGGCGTCAAGGCGCAGGCGGGCGAGGGCGCCGGGGAGGCCGTCGTCGCCGTCGAAGGCGCAGAGGCGGGCAAGGAAGTGGCGCTCCCACTCGAGGGAGAGGGCGGCGGGGGACTTGCGCAGGGCGAGGGCAGCCTCCCAGGCGGCGGTGTCGCGGTCGCGGGGCCGCTCGTCGGGGGAGGCGGCGCGGGTGAGGTGCAACAGGCGGTCGAGGCCGTCGACGGCGTCCGGGTTGGTGGCGGCGCGGGCGAGGTAGCGGGAGGGCAGGTCGGCCATGAAGCTGACGGCCTCGAGCGGGTAGTGGTCGTCGCGGGCCAGCCAGGCGAGGGGGCCGGGGAGGTCGAGGCCCGGCGCGTCATCGACGATGACGGCGCCGGCGGCGCGCAGGACGTCGAGGGCGGCGTCGAGAGCGCCGGGGGGCAGGGCGTGGCGCTTGCTGCGCTGCATCACGGCGGCGATGCAGCGGCGAGGGACGCCGATGCGCTTTCCCCTGAGGCTGGAGGGCCGGCAGGCGGCGACGTAGTCCGGAGGGCCGTTGGCGGTACCGGTGGTGCTGTTGATTCTGTTGTCTTCTTTGCTGCTGCCGCTGTGTCCTTTACCGCCAGCCCAGGGGATCAGGCTGGTGTGCTCGTCGCGCGGATCCGGCCCGGCGATGGCGGCGAGGAGGTGGGCGGCGTCGGTGACGGTGCGGGTGAGGGTGCCGACGGTGTCGAGGTGCCTGCTGACGGGGATGACCATGTGCCTTGATACGAGGCCGACTGTGGGCCTGAGGCCGACGACGTTGTTGGCGTCCGCTGGCATGACGATGCCGCCGTCCGTGTCTGTGGCGACGGCGGCCCATGCGCAGCCGATGGACGCGGCGACGGCGGCGCCGGAGGAAGCGCCGCGCGGGTTGTGGCGGGGGAAGTAGGCGCCGAATGTCTGCCCGCCGCGGCCGGACCAGCCCTCGGGGACGTCGTGGCCGCGGAGGCCGGCGAACTCGCTCATGTTTGTCTTTCCGAGGACGATGGCGCCGGCGGCGCGGAGGCGCAGCTCGATGGTGCTGGGCTCTGCGGGGCGCAGGTCGCGGAGGACGCGGGAGCCGGCGGTGGTGCTCATGCGGTCGGCGGTGGCGATGTTGTCGTTGAGGAGGAGGGGGATGCCATGGAGGGGGGAGCTCGAAGGGTCTTCGGAAGAAGGTGCGGATGGGGAGGATGAAGGGGAGGGGGAGGGGGAGGAGTAGGAGGCTTCGAAGCGCTCGCGGTCGCAGCGCTCGGCGATGGCCTCGGCGTCCGGGTTGAGCTCGATGACGGCGCCGAGCTGCCTGTTGACGTCGACGATGCGGGAGAGGTATGCCTCGACGAGGTCGCAGCTGGTGAAGAGGTGGGCGTCGAGGCCGTCGCGGAGGTCCTCGAGGGTGGCGTCGAGAAGGCTGGGGACGGGGAGGTTCATCTGCGATTCCCGGGTCCCTGGCATCTTTGGGCCTGGGTGAGAATCAATGTGTAGAAACAAAAGGCAGGCAGGCTCAAGCAGGTATTATTGAATTGATCTATTGAAATGTCAGAGACGAGGTTCCAGAAGAAGAAGACGGGGGAGGGGGATGGAGGGTGGAGGGGGACGAACGGGATATGGGGAGGAGGAGGAGGGAAGCAGGAGGAGGGGAAGCAGGGCAAGGAGGAGGAGGAGGATGCTCAGCTGGTTGGCTACACGGCGATGGAGAAACGGTCGCATACACAGATGTATACATACTCCAGCGGGATCAATGAATGTATCAATCCATGCATGTGATTGATGTGTACATGCACATGTGCAGATTGATCGAGGGGGGGAGGGAGAAGAAGAAGAAGAGGAGGAGGAGGAGGAGGAGGAGGAGGAGGCGGAGGAGGAGGAGGAGGAGGAGGAAAAGGGGAGGGAAGCGGGAGGTGGAAAAGAGCCTGAGGTAAAGGCATCAAATCAAGATATCGATCAGATCAGATCCATCCATCCATATCATGGCAGATCAGATCGTGACATCAGGCGGGCGAGAGAAGACGGCCTCGCCCAGCCGCAGCGCAAGGAATGAATCCATGGCGATGAAGGGGAGAAGAAGGAATTAAAAAATAAATTGAATTAAACAAATTAAAAATAAAATAAAAATAAAAATAAAAATAAAAATAAAAATAAAAATAAAAATAAAAATAAAAATTAAAGGATTAAATAGAATCTATTGATAATGCGAGGAAAGAGCCGAGAGGAAGAGCGAGTAGGTGCGAGTGACGCCAGGAAGGTAATAAATAGAATAAAAGAAAATAAAAGAAAATAAAAGAAAATAAAAGAAAATTAAATTAAATTAAATTAAATAAAGAATAGAATAGAATAATAAAAACTAAATTAATAAAATAAAATAAAACAGAATAAATCCATCGACTCGGGCAAGGGATTTAATGGATTGATCCATCCATGGATTAATCGATCATGATGGACTCGACGCAACCCGCATCCAACACTCTCCATCCTTCTCCATTCTCCATTCTCCATTCTCCATTCTCCATTCTCCATTCTCCATTCTCCATTCTCCATTCTCCATTCTCCATTCTCCATTCTCCATTCTCCATTCTCCATTCTCCATTCTCCATTCTGCATCTGCGTCTACGTCTGCATCTGCGTCTGCATCTGCGCATCTGCGTCCGCCGACGAGCTGTACGAGTACTCGTACTCGTAACCACCAGCGCATATCGACGGATCAATTGATGAATGGATCAATGCCTTTGACGAAGCGGTCGGCCTGGCCTGGCACTGCCATCGACAATGTTGATTGATGGGTTGACTCGACCGCCCTCTATGCACCATCTTGCCCTTTCGGACGCTTTCCTCTCGGACGCTTTCCTCCTCGCCGCCGTCGCCGCAGCTGAGCATGAGCATGAGCCCAACACCGAAGCCCGAGCCATCGCAATCGAAAAGATTCGATGCATCGAATGGATCGAATGGATCAAGCTACAGCCCGCGATGATCGCCGTCAAGGGGTCGTGCGACAGACTCGCTAGGCCAGGCCCGCGCGAGTCAGCATCCCTACCAGCATACGGAGTACAGCACCCACCCTCAGCTTCTTCAGAAATAGAATATCCATCAATCCATTGATGGATCATGGATCATGGATCATGGATCATGGATCATGGATCATGGATCATGGATCATGGATCATGGATCATGGATCTAGGATCCTTGAGCCAATCTATCCCGGCTGCCTCCTTCGAGTACTCTATGTATGTGTGTGTGTGGCCGCTCCTCGCCGACGGCTGGTTCGCGCCCAATCCGCACCAGCCCAGCCTCGCCGCACGACATGATGCCGCAAATGCAACAAGTCGTGATCCATGGATGGATCATCTACGGAGTACCCTTCTTCAGAATCATCATTCATGCCATTCATGTCCAGCGAACAAGACGCCTCGAGCTCAGATCATGCCATCTTGCCATTCGCAGCCCTCAGCTCGCCAGCGCCAACCCAACAGCCCCGGTCTGGAAGGATTCATTGATCCATCAAACCCGGACCCGGATCATGCCATGCCATGGATCAATCTATCTGCCCGCAAGGCCAAATCGAAACCTCCTGCCAGGCCCTATCGACGGATGCACCGACGGACGGATCCATCTTCCCAGGCTCGCAGTAGTTGTACTCGACAAGCATCGATCGATATGGTACCCGTAGCCCCCCCCCCCCCCCCCCCCCACAAGTCCCGCCGCAATGGACCGCGATCCCAACTACATACATACAGCACACAACATGCGCGAGCATGCATCAAGGTCCCGACGACGACGCACCATCGAGTAGCTGGCTGTACATACATACGAGTATGACTGCGGAATACTATACTCATCGCTGAGGAGTATGTACGAGCACATTCATGGCCCATGCAGGAGGCCATGCTCAGCATCCATCTGGATGGCACTGCTTAGCTGCCACGGGATCCATGGGTTCGTCAGGCCTCTCCTCTCCTCTCATCACCTGCGAGCAGTACCCCTACGGGAAGGCATCAATTTCAACGTCTCCGGGCCAGGTCGAGCCTCTCCCGCGTTCCTAACAGCACTAGAGTGTCATCAACTATGCTACCTCTCCTACTCCTACTCCTACTCCTACTCCTACTCTACTCCTACTCTACTCCTATACACTACGGCTCCTACCCCATGGCAAGGGATTGAACAGCATCAACACCTCATCCTGCCGCAGCACCACCAGGCACATCAACCTGCCCTACTCGCACGTACATGATGTCTCTCAGCCTCCATCCCACTATCCACGCCGCTCACCGTCCTTTGACCTCTAGCCCACCCGCCCCAGCATCATCCCTCACCTCGAGCCTCCTCCTCCTCCTCCTCCGCCGCCGCCGCCGCCGCCGCCGCCGCGGCGTCCATCCGAACCCCCAGAACCTCAGCACACATGTACGAGCATGTACGAGCATGGATGACTACGTACGACTACACCCATTCCCTTGCCCATGCCCATGCCCCAGACACACTTGTCAAGCGCTCTTCGACAAGGGGAAAAGGGGTGGGTTCCTCCCAAGCCTTACCAGTGCTACATACAAGCACTCGTATGTACTCGTACCAAGCCAAACACCCTTCTTCGTCTTCTCTTCCCCTCATCCCCCCAGGCCCACTCGTCATGCACAATCTTCCCGGTTTCCCTGACATCCTGGTAATCTGATCCATCACCAAACTCCCTTCACCCTGCATCACCTAGCTCCGTCCCCCCCCCCCCCCCCCCCCCGGGCGAATCGCATCGCTTCGTGCACGCATACATTCATGCATGCTTGGTTGTGTGTACTCGTATGTACGAGTATGTGTGTGTGTATGTGTGTGTGTATGAATGGATGTCCTTGTATTCTCCTCCCCAATATCAGGTATTACCTGCCTTGCTTTCCTGGCTCGTTCACATCGCTCTTGTCCCGATTCATCTTGGCCGCTCGACGGATCTCTCCTACATGCATACCTGGATCAGTACCAGTAATTCTGGACCCTCTTAGGGTTCGTCGGCCTCGCGACCAGCATCACCGCCTGGTCCTTGACCTCGCGCGCCCCGCGACCAAAGTGCTCCCTCAGCGCCGGCCCAAACGATCTCCTCATCTCCTCCGCCCGGGGGTGCCCTGCGTACCAAAAGTCCGTGAGCACCTCCGCCGCCCGATCGCACCGCTCAGAGACGTCCTCCTCGGGGAAGTCGCACGTCGCCAGCACCCTCGACAGCGTAATGTCCCCGAACCCGTGCCTGCTGAACACCCTCGCCGCCGTCGCCAGCAGCAGGCCCTGGTGGTCGCGCGGCGCCCCCTCCCCTGCCGCGATGGGGATGCAAACCCGGTTCAGCAGGTCGACCAAGTCGTTGTCAGGGGCGCCCTGGATAATGATGAGCCGCGCGTTCGGCGCCGCCGGGTCTACCACGCGCACCATCTCAGTCAGTGCGGCCTCGAGGTCGTCCACGTAGTGGAGGATCCAGAGGGCTACTAGCGCGTCAAACGACTTGTCGCCGTAAGGGAGGCTCTCCGCCGTCCCCTGCGTGATCTCGACGTTGGACTCGCGGCCTTTCTGGGAGATGATGTCGTTCCTCTCCGCGTTCGGCTCGATGGCAAAAGCTTTGCCGAGCTGCTTGGCGATGAGGACGGGTAGTTCTATCATCCGAGTCAGTCACTTCTCTCTCCTTTTGTTCTTCTCCTTCAACTTTTTCTTGCTTTGAGAACTTTCTTCTCCTCTCTTTATCATCATCATCGTCATTTCGTCCCTTCTTCCTCCTTACTTCTCCTTCTTTAAATTTCTTTGCCTAGTCGACGAGCTTTAGGTGAGGGCAACTTGACTCACCACCATGTCCGCTTCCAACATCGAGAACCCTCTTATTGGATTCCAGTGCCTTGAGCACGGCATCGAACTCGTGCCGCGTGAGCCGCGACGCGAACGGCTCCCATCCGCCCTGACTGAGGAGATGCGCCGGTCGTCGTTGGAGCGGAAGAGGCCATGGCCCGAAAAGGGGCTCGAGCCACGTCCTGCGAGCCGTGATGAAGATCTGGCTCTCCGTGCCACTGGCAGGAACCCCCTTCACCTCGAGCTCTTCCCGCTTGACATTGAGGATCAACAGCCCGGCCTGCTGGACGATGCCGAGCAGGCCCGTCGTGGTCACCAAGGTTGCGCGGCACACGCCCCCCATGAAGTCGACCTCATGGTCCTCGATGTAGTCGCCCGTCATCCCCTGCAAGGCCGCGTCATCCAGTATGCCGTCTGCAGGAACGGTCCCGATGACTAGCACGCCGCCCGGCCGCAGCCAGGAGGCCATGCTGTATATCATGGAGCAGACGTCTCGGTAGGGTACCTGGAGCAGGGAGAAGAGAGAGACGACGCCGTCGAGCGACTCGTGCGGCTCGAAGGACCTCATGTCGACTTGGTGGAACACGGCGGGAATGTTCTTCTTTCTGCATTGGTCGATCATGTTCTTGGAGATGTCGATGCCGGTGACCTGGAAGCCCAGACTGGCCAGGTGGGCGGCTGGCCCTCCAGGGCCGCAGCCGACATCCAGAACGGACGCCCCGGGGTCGAGGTATCCCGTCAAGCTGTCCAGCGTCCTGTTGAGGCTTGTGTTGTGCCCATAGGCGTGGCTGTACTTATCCGCCATGAGGTCGAACAGTTGCTCGGGGGCAAGACTGGAATAATCGGCGGGAGCCATTGGTGACGGTGGAGGCGGAACGGCGCGATGCTGTCTGGCGAATGATGATGTGGGAACGGGTGCGATTGCTGGAGGGTCTCCTCATGTCGAGGAAGGCGAAACGCTCGCTATTCATAAAGGGGCGCGGTTGCCCTCATTGCCTCTAATCCCCCCCCAAAATTCTCCTCCCCACCTTCTTCTGCTTGGGTCAATGAATGCGAGCTACTGTTCTCGGCTGTCAAGAGCGCCACGTCGATTGGTTTGTTCCGAGACCAGCAAGGCATCGTAGGGCGCTGCACTGAGATCCTGGCCATCACTAGGGGTACTGATTGTGGTGCGACTAACGCATGCGCCTGAGCAAAGATGACCCAGCCCTTGAATGTCGGTGAAATGGCCCAGGCCAAGGAGGAGGAGGGGTGTAGCCGCAATCCAACATACAAAGCCGTACAGCCCTGCAGGAGAGTGATGCCATGTTCGAATTCACCCACTTTGTCATCGCTCGATGTGGACTTGCCGTGTCCGTGGGGCTCAAATTGCGGCTCTGGGAGTTCGTTAGTAATTGATACCCGGGGAATTCCAGCGTCGCAACTTCAAGCTTCCATGCTATCGGATGGCACGACCTGGCCTCGCTCCCCCCATAGCAGTGCATACCTCGGAGTAGCCTCACCATCTCGTGTCACCGGCGGCAGTGCAACGGCGGATGCAGGGAGGCGGGATCGTTTGCTGTCAGATGGGCGACTGCATTGAATGCGCGAGGCGTCTTGTGTGTCAAGACGGCCATGCCCATGCAGGTCACACGGAGCGTCAGCAGCTGAAGGGCTGCGACGTTGACCGACAAGGAATCACTGTCTGCACCTGGAGAGCATCAGGAGGCGCCGTCTCGAGAAGTTGGGAAGGTCAGAGTCGACACGACATGAAGCTGCCAGTCCATGCAGTCTCGACGCATCTTGGTGTTTTCCAGTCCCAAAATCCCTTTGCATTTCCCCGTCCCTCTGGAGGATCCGCCCCCTTTCGCATCTCTCGAGGTCATGTGATACGGTCTGGTCGCTCCGCTCAATGCAGGTGCCTGCCTTGCCCGCCCAGTCGAGTCTCTTCTGAACGGAAGCAGCGATCCGAAGGTTGCGACGGGAAGGAGCCTCCCAGCGCGATCGTCGCGAAATGGGAAACCGCTGCCCTGCTGCTCCCCGGATGGAAGGCGCGATCACAGGAAGGATTGATCATCCTCCTTCCGCGCGATGCAGGTCTAGGGTAGGTGCGAACCTCGACCCAAAAATTGAAACACCAATTGACCCCTGAAACCCCTGAAGCCTCGATGCAGCAGCATCAATCGGATCAATCAATTGCATCATCCACAGTGAGATTCACAGTCAGGGAAGATGATGAAAAAGTCTGCCGCCGCCGAGAGAACTCGTACTCCGTAAAAGATTCAAGCTCGATCATCTACGCAAGCCAATCCACCGGCCCGCGTTGAGCGTACGGCTTCTCCGTGCTCCATGTGTACGTCCGAGCTAGCCTCGGCCAACCTCGGCGATTGCATCTACGCCCTGACACTCGGTCCAGGCACGCGCACTCGCTTTCACATTCGGACTGCTGGCGTCATCATCCCGGGAAGCGAGGCGCTGCGGAATCATCCCAGCACAGTTGATCCAATTGATCAAATGGATTGATACAGGTAGTACGAGTATAAGAAGGAAGAAAAAACCACCAAAAAACCCAACGCTGACACATTTCGCAGGCGGCAGTCCGAGAAGCCTCAAGACATCAAGAGCGGAAGGCATTGAGCATACGCGCGCTCTGTATCCGTATACTCGGACACGCCTCCGTACAGCATACGATAGAGCGATGGATCACCCCCGGGAAGACGGCGGAGGCGGCGGCGGCTTCGTCTCCCGCGCCCTCGCGGAGCTCGGCATCGTCACGCTCTGCAACAGCCACCGCGACGTCAAGAACCTCTGCGCCCAGCGCTTCGTGCGCCTCTTCGCCTACGGCTCCTCCACGCTCGTCCTCGTCCTGCACCTTCAGGCGCTCGGCATCTCAAAGACCCACATCGGCCTCTTCATGACCCTCACCCTCTGGGGCGACGTCCTCATCAGCTTCGCCCTCACCCTCGTCGCCGACGCCGTCGGCCGCAGGGTCATCCTCGCCCTCGGCGCCGCCCTGATGGCCGCCTCCGGCGCTGTCTTCGCCCTCTGCGACAACTTCTGGGTCCTCCTCGCCGCCGCCATCGTCGGCGTCATCAGCCCGAGGTACGAATGCCCCTCCGACCCCCTTGAAACTTGAATCACCACGCTGACAAGTCCCAGCGGCAACGAGATCGGCCCTTTCAAGGCCATCACCGAGAGCGCCATCGCTCACCTCACAGACGCCCCCTCCCGCGGTGACGTCTACGCCTGGCACACCCTCGTCGGCTCCGCAGGCTCCGCCCTCGGCCTCGTCGCCTCCGGCTGGCTCGTCCACCACCTCTCCGCCAACCTCGGCTGGCAGCCCGTCGACACCTACCGCCTCGTCTTCGCCGGCTACGCCCTCGCAGGGATCCTCAAGCTCTTCCTCTCCCTGCTCCTCTCCCCCGCCATCGAGGCCGACAGGAAGCCCGCCAGGCCGCGCCTCACCCTCTCCGAGGCCGCCCCGCTACTCGCCCGCGCCGAGGACGACGGCGACGACGACTGCCAGCCCCCGAGGCCGAGCCGCCTGCGCGCCCTGCTCCCAGACATCAGCCGCGAGAGCTACAAGATCGTCACCGCGCTGTGCCTCCTCCTCGGCATCGACTCCTTCGCCTCGGGCCTCGCCTCCTTGTACGTCCCCCTTTATTATACTTGATGTATCTGGGCAGTTTCAGACAGGCCCCCGCTCCCAGCCAACCCGTTCCCATTCATCCACTCCATCGCGGCCTGCTGACTGCCCTTCCCAGGTCCTGGCTCACCTACTTCTTCCACTGGCGCCACGGCATCGAGGAGGGCCAGCTCGGCTCCATCTTCTCCCTCACCAGCGCCATCGGCGCCCTCTCCATGCTCGCGGCCTCCTCCCTCGCCAAGCGCTTCGGCAACGTCCGCACAATGGTTTTCACCCACCTCCCCTCCTCCCTCTTCCTCGCCCTCGTCGGCATCCCCAGCGACCCACGCCTCGCCCTCCTCCTGCTTTTCCTGCGCGCCTGCACCCAGAGCATGGACACCGCCCCGCGCACCGCCTTCCTCGCAGCCATGATCCTGCCCCAGGAGCGCACCGCCGTCATGGGCGCCGTCAACGTCGTCAAGACCATGGCCCAGAGCATCGGGCCGCTCATCACGGGTGCGCTGTCCGACCAGGGGCTCTTCTGGGTCGCGTTCCTCGTCGCGGGCAGCCTCAAGGCCTGCTACGACGTCGGCCTGCTTGTCACGTTCAAGAACTTTGAGAGTCGGGAGAGCGAGGATGAATGAAACGCCTGAGGGCGTCTATATTCCTACCACAGGCAATTAAAGATGAGTCTATCTTGTATAGAGACAAGAAGAAGTAAACAAAATCACTCTCGCTAGACCCAGACATCCAAACGCCGCTTATGATGCCCCAGGGGTATCGAGTATCGAAACACCAACCTACTGACAGAAGAAGTGTCTCTCTTGCTGCGTACATATGTATTATAAGAGAACAGTTATCGTACTGCCAGTAGGAGGATCCATACAAGAAACAGCCCCGGCTGAATGTGCTTCCAAACATATGCAATGGTACCTACCAAACAATACCCCCCCCTCTTTTCTCATTTGATACTTAGTAGCTTTGTTTTTTTTGTTCTATCTCCAGGGGGAGACCCCCCGGAACCCGACCCCCCGGAACCCCCCCTTGCTCTACAAGGCCTTCCTCCGCGATGCCTTCCTTCACGATGCCGCAGTGCCTTCCTCCGGAAGCCTTGCTTCGCGATGCCTTTTTGCATAACAAGATCGAGTATCGTGAAATTGATTTTATAGGAGAGTATGTAAGGACTCGCTGGAATCGGTACGTGGGCGGTTAGACAGTAGAATTCATGCACAACCTGTCAATCAAAGAGCCGTATCTACTTACCAGGCAGGAAAAGTAGAGGAAAAAAAATCTACTATATCAGTAGCAAGTCAGACGCTTCGCTATCGCTTCAGATACGTCGTCAGCTCCGCGCTTCGCTTGTAGAAACAAGATCAAACTCTATAATCGAGGTTTTTTGAAGTACATGAATATCGAACAATAGTTTGCAAACAATTCCTCGTCGAGCTGCTCCTCAGTGCATCCGAGCGGGGCCTCACAAACGCGCTGCTTCAGATCCGAACAAGACACGGTTCGCCGAACAGGTTTTACCCTGTCGCGGTCATCACCCAGCAGGCTGTCGTTGCACACGGAAAGCGGGAAGTTGAATCCCACCCGGTCAAGATTGCACTCGCTCCGCGTGCGTTGATGAAAGGGCCTCAAGAAGTCGAATATCGCACTCGGGTCTTTGTCTGCTGTTGTCTTGTCCGCGGCGTTCTCAACCGCGACTGTCATCTCAACCGCGACTTGCTTGTCCACGACTTGCTCGTCCGCAACTTTGACGTCCGCGGGCTCAGACACTGAACTCACACTCTTGCTTGGGCGCCCTTTGCTGATCGTGCTGTGACCGATCGAGTGGCACTCCACTGAATCGTCATCTTCACTGAAGGGAGGAGTCACAATTTGTTGGATCGTGAAGACCTTACACCAGGCAACATTCGGTTTCCCCAGAGGCTGTTTGTACGTAGGCTGATCCTCCGTAGGCTGTTCTTCCGTAGGCTGTTCTTCCGTATTCTCCTGGATTTCCGAGGTCCTGTGCTCTCCTTCACCTTTCCTTGCCAGCGCGCTGCTTGTGCCACGGCTCGATCCATTCGCAATCAACGGCGAGTCCCTCGAGACATCTGCCAGCTGCGCCAATCGCTCCCGTGTTTCCCTGAGTTGCCAACCTCTGGATTTGTTCTCGCCATGAACAATGGATCCCAGCCAAGGCTGTCCCTCCCATGGCGACTCGTGAAGCGGTGGCCAAGAATCGAGATAAAAGGGCTCATTCTTGATCTCGGGGGCCGGCAATGGCTGAAAGGGGGGCAGCATAGGATCGAAAGGAACCGGCATAGGCTGGTAAGGATCCAGCATGAGCTGATAAGGATCCTGCATGGGCTGGTAAGGAGCTGACAAAGACTGGTAAGGATCTGGAGAGAGTTGGCCGGACATGCGATCAAGACGGAGCATGTTGCTTGGCGGCAGGCCAGAACTGCCGTCGCGAGCTGGCCAAAACCCTAGCAGCGATTGTCCGGAGAAGGGGCCGGGAGGAGTCGGCTCGGGACTGAAGCTGCCGCATCGCGACCAAGATGCTTCGCTGCTGGATGGTGTCGTCGAGAGGCCTCTATGCCAGCCCTGATCCCCATTGTAGGGTGGCGAACCAACCTGGGGCCCGCTCGGCATCATCACTTGCGCGTTGTGATGATGCTGCTCGACGCCTGGATGCCTGAATGGGGACTGCCCACCGCTGTCCTGGTTGGTAGGATACGGTAGAACAACACCAGCGGCAACGTTCAATGCCTGGAACGCATTAGCTTCATGATCCTGGAAGCCACCGTCCGCGGGGGGAAGATGGTAGTTCTGGGAAAAGGCTTGGGCTTGGATCTGGGCATGGCCGTCGGGGCCATCGTCTGGGTGCGAGGCATACACTCGATTGCCATGGTTTCCGCGTTTGGACCAGTTCCGCTGGCGCTTGTGGTTGATCGTGAAGTGAATGCGCTTCAGCGGGTCAACCACCATCTCATTGGCCATCAGACCGGCCCGGTGAAGCTCGCCAGCGGGCGTGGTACAAACTTGGAAGACATTCGACAAGTCAGAGATTTCCCGGAGCTCGGGGAGCCACCCGCGAACGTATTCCCCTTGATTGTCATAGTCGTGGGCCTGCTTGACAGGATTGAAGACCCTCTTGTCCCGGGGGTCGTTGCCGACGCCGGCAACATATTGCCAATTAGCCCAGTTGGAGGCAGGGTCGTAGTCGACGAGCAAGCACTCGTACCACTCCGCCCCGATGCGCCAATCGATACTGAGATGCTTGGCGAGGAAGCTCGCAACGTTCTGCCGAGCGCGGTTCGACGTGAAGCCCGTGTGGAAAAGCTCTCGCTGCGAAGCGTCAATAAGCCCCATGCCCGTGGTTCCCTTTATGAGCCTCTCTATCATTTGAGCCACTCTCTGGGGGGAAGGGTTCTGACCCGGGGCCGCCTCCCTTGCGTTGGGCGTGAGCCAAGGCTTCTCATACCCGGACCCCTCCTTGAACCCGTGCAAGTGGAAGAGCTTATTGCCGTACTTGATGGCGCTCAGGCGCATGTAATCCCGCCAGAGCAGCTCATATCGCACTGCAGCACTGCCTCTGGTCTCCCCCTCGCCATAGCCGCTTGCCTTGGCGTACTTCTCGTCAATTCCGTCTTCGAGCTTCACGAGTTCTGCGTGGACCTGGCGGGCGGTGATACAGCCCAGAGCCAGGTACGCGCTTAACTTGGAACTGGAATCGGTGCCTAGAAGGCCGTTCCGAGTCTCGTGGTAAGCCGTGGCAATTCCGCGTTCGATGAAGTGCGTCAATCGCTCCAGAGCGGCGTCTTCGCCTCCGAGGAGCGAGTGGACACTGGTAGCTCCCAAGGGCATGGGGCCCCATTCGATAGCGAGTTCCTTCAGGGGACCCTGCAGTCGAGCCTTGATATCTGAGAGGCAGTCCGTCATGATGAAGGGATGCGGCTGTGCCGGGATTGAAGTCGCATCAGGCATCGTGGGCAGCGAGAACTTCTCAGGTCGTGGCACTGTCTTCCGCGGCTTCTCTCTGAGGGGCTTCATCGAATTGAAGTAAGTGGTAAAGACAGGCGGGAGATTGTCCGGATTCTCGAAGCCAACTTCCTCGCTATTCCAAATATCAGGGGTCAGTAAAGTGTAAGCCGCCAGAGGGGATTAGCAGCAAAGAGAAAAGGGGAAAAAAAGGTTAAGAGAGGGGGGAATAAAAAAAAAAAAAGGGGGGGGGGGGGAACAAAGTCGAAAAGGCAGGGACACATACTCGTCAATGAGATATTTCTCGTCCTTCCATTCTTTATAATCGATTTCCTTTCTTATGCAGAGTTTCTCGAGCGCCTTCTGGTCTTTGACCTCCTCGGTCGCGTAACCTGCGGTGAGCCACACGGCACCGATGGTTGGGTCTTGCTTTTCGTAGTGGTCTATTAGATGGCGCACCACCTCGGCAGGTTTTCCAATCCTCTGGATAAGGCCGCTGCCCAGTTGCTCGAGATTGATCTTCAAGTTCCAGACAGCCTCAGCTGTGAAGTTGACGCGATGTGGACCAGTGCGCCAAAAGCCGCCGACCTTGCTGCGAGCTTCGGGGTACGGTGATTGTTCGTTGGGCGCCAGAAAGCCAGATGTTTCGATCTGGACGGGGTTCCACACGTAGACCGGGAGGATTCTAGTGAAGCCATGGTCTTTGTCAATGGCCAGGTAATGAAGTATGGAATTGTCAGAGACCCTCAGATCCTTATTCAGCAGGTACAAGGCAATCTTTTCGGCCGGCGGACCTGAGGGCTGAAGACTGGCAGTCTTCAACGACATGGGCGGTCGAGCTGTTTTAGGAGTCAGTGTCTGATCCTGTTGGACGAGGTCCGACCGTGTGAGACAGCTGAAGCGAACTCGAGATGACGTCGCTAAGTTCTGGTGGATCGGGAGTTGTGTCGTGCCAACTGGCAGATTCAGTGTACTTTTTTCTCTCCTCATCATGATGTCAAACACTGCCCAGCTTTTGCTTTCCTTGCAAGAAGCCCAATCGTGGCAAGTAACAGTGGCTTTAGAGCCGCGAAAAGACGCTCAGGGAACGCTTTCAAGAGGGTAGAGGAGGGTGAGAGAACGAGTGAAACAACATGCGAAGATTTGAAAGCCAGAGGAAATACTGGTCATGACAGAGATAGCGACACAATCTGATGGAAAGGCAGAGGCAACGGGGGCGAAACAAGGCAGGGAGATAACACATCAGAGTGATGACATATTTGGAAAGAGACATTACCTGCGAAGGATAAAGCGATATCTTGACAGAGATCGTCGTCTGCGTCGTTGAGAACGGTGCCGTCATCACTCGGCCTACCGTTTCAACGAGACGCTGGAGGTTGTGAATATGGATATAGATATAGACAGGGAGGAAATTGCTCGGCGGAGGTTGAATCAAGGCTCCTATTTATGGCTTCTTCTTTTCCCTCCCAAAGCTTTGCCGACAATCCTCCTATAAAGATTCGCGAACAAGATCGTCATGGGCCTTTAGCTTCAATGGAACAATCGTCATGGCCTTAGCGCCCTCCATTTTCGCCTTTCTTGTTTGGGCGTGGGGCCCTGAGGCAAAAGAGCGTAATGTAGGTGCGAAGCTAGAGCTCGAGTCTTGAATCATCATTGCGCGAGGCGTTGGCAGACGGGACGTCCCGAGCGGGGAGAGAAAAAAGTCCACGTCTAGAGGGGCGTTGACAACGGGAGCAGACACGACACCAGGTCGATGTGATGGATGGTGGGCCACAATCTTACTCCGTAGGAGGTAGTTCGATATCTGTCTCACCCGACTACACGGACTTTTCCACTCCTTTGGCTGACCAGTGCCTTTGCCAGATCGGTTTCTCACACAACTGGCCGATGGCCAGGGACGCTCCACACCTGTCGAGATCGGAGCGTTATATGTGGCTGGATGATTGATCCCTCCTTTTTCTGGGCCAGCTTCCATCCCACCACATTAGTACATGCATTGCATATGTATGTATGTACCTGTACTCACTTCAAACAGACTTCACTGTCTTCGTCGAGCGCAGGTATCGGTACCAGTGGAGTGGAGGCAGATCTCTGCGAGTACGCACCGGATCACCAAACTTCTCGTATGAGTACATACTCGTGGATCGTCCGGGGCGTGCTTGTGCCTGAGGCTCCCAATCGTTGACGAACGATTTGTGGTGTCGGGGTATCAACGCCGGAGCCCCTGATGCTGGACGGCTGTCGTCGACAGCGGAGCAAGGACGTGCGCCGCCAATCAGCGGCAAACGCCACGCTCCATCTGCTGTGCTTCCTAAGGGGAGCTGCACAAGAGATGGAGTCGACAACGGCCCCCTCCCCCTCTCCCCCGGATGGATCAGACCGTAGGAGGGTGGCTGCAATTGGCGGGCCAGCTGCCTCGTGGAGCAGGTCGTCACGGTTGTCGAAGGTCTGAGGACTTTGCAGTACCTGTAGGATAGGACTGATACCGGAAGGGGATTGGCCACTGGGCGGTCGTGCTCGTACTCGTAGACGCACTCGCGCTGGATGTGAGCATACATTCGAGCATGGGCGGAGTACATACTCCGTACTCTAAGGATCATCTGCAGACGCATGCAGGCGCTCGATGTGTGCTCCGTACTACCTGTAGTAGACACATTGATCCATCCAATCCAATGGATCAGCGGGAGATCCATCTATTGGACCGCCCTAGGGGAGGACGAACATCGGTACTTGTTCCTATGGAAGCTCGAGCAGAACCCGTTAGCGGAGCCCTCCTGCGGCGTGTAATCCATAGGACGACGGCAATGATATACCGTTTACTTAGTAGGCACCTGGAGCATCCAGGGAGTTGATGGATTGATGGATTGATAGAAGGTAAGGAGGTAGATCAATAGCAGACATCGCGATGATGGGTGGAGCACTCAGGTTTGGGGTCTGGATTCAGGCTCCATCTTCCGTGGCGGCTCTCGAGTCCGTCAGGTCTTCCCTTGCTTCTCCCCTCCCCCCCCCTCTCCCCCCTTTTTTTTTTCTTTTCTCGCCGCGGCGACGACTCGGTGAAGGAGGATACTGCTGCCCAGGGCTGAACGGCCGGATGGAGACTCAGTGTCAGCGGCTTGGATCAATCTCACAATATCCAAGAATCCTGGCAGATGCAGACCAAGACCAGCCGGGAGGAGGTGCGAGATCTTGATCGGCGTTGATTGATTGATTGATCCATCCATGATCCCCGTTGAGTTGATGATTGTGAGTCATTCTAGAGACCCGGACAACAGCCGGTTTCACGAGGCAGCAGCGATGCAGCGTGGCGAGGGTCTCGAGCTCCTTCCCCGACTTCACGAGACAGATTGATCAATGCTCAGGGTCGCTGCTTCCTTCCGAGCTCATATAGGGCTTGGAGCACGTGTTCGCTCACGAGGGGTCACGATGACCTGATGAAGGCTCGAGCCATTCCCTGAATGTCGAAACCCCTCGAGCAAGATCTACTGATATCTTGAAGTCTCCAACATCGACGGAGTATCATGCTCTCCTACCTCGGGTCAAGATCGAACGGCATCGGGCTCGGATTCGGCATCGTTGTCGTCACCACCACCACCACCACCACTACCGTCATTGTCACTGGACGTCTTCTCAGTGCGACGCAGGTCTCGTTGCCCGCATCGTCCCGACGCTTTGATGCTTTTGGCTCGTGCGTTTTGGCCTGTCATTGCCCGCCCGACCCCCTGATCGCCACTGATAGTTGGTGTCACAAGGTGAGCGAACGCCGTCTGCCGGCCGCGTCGGCAAGGGGGAGAGCAACAGCCGCAATGTGGCAGCAACTCTGCGGCAGCTCTGGCTGCTGCAGTCCGACGATATTGGGGACCCTTGTCTCCACGGGTGAAGGATGCACCTCTCTGCTTGCCAAGCTGCCTCCCGGCGTCGTCCTGCTTCTCAGACCGAGGGTCACACAGGGCATTCTGGCATTCTTAGCCCCCGAGAGTGCAGAGAATGTCTGCACCAAGAAAGCATAGATGCGCGTCCAGGTTGCATGACCGCGGTGACAGATTGCCCACGTTTTACTCAGCAGGAATCGAGCCGTGGCCCTGGCGAGGGGATGATGTTCGTTCTTGGCCATGCATGGCTGTGATTAACACAGATAGCCTTCCATCGACGCTTGTCTGCTATGTATGGCGTGTCGAACGCTTCTTCGTCCTCTCGCGGCCGATGCTCATACATAGAGAATCATGTACATATACGAGTACGCTGCGTCGGCGACTGGGGAATCGGGGCAGAACAGCACCCCTGAAGATCACGAACCACGCGAATCGAAGCCATGTCGTTTTGTTTCGCTATGCACATATTATCTGGAAGTCTCGAAGTCGCCTAGGGCGTGTGGATGGCTCACCGCGGTCGATCCTCATGCCCTCGCCAGACTTGTCGACAATACAGCGATGCCTGAAGACAGAAACTCTTGACGGCCAAGGGGCAATGCATTGGAACGCCCCTCGTGACTTGTCCTTTCCTCGTTCTCTTCTCGTCGAGAATCCGTGCTTCATTCGACCAGTGGGCGCTGCAGGCAGCAAGCCATGCTCAGCGATGCGAGTTGATGCTTCTGTGACACAGACGATGACGATTGCACGGATTCGAGGGAGTACCAGTAGATTCAAGAGTTGTCGTGGAACCAATCGGGGAATTCTCAGCAGCAATTGGGGGATCCAACAAGTACGAGTAGCTCGGAATCTTGATGCTCACGAATTAATTTGATCCATGACGTCCTCCAACTCGTATGCCAAGGGCATCACCATGGAAGTCCCAAAAAAGCTGGAAGCATCAATTGATCAAACAATCCATTTCATCGTTGCCGCATTCCAAGCTTCACATATCAATGCCATCAACAATGCCGCCTTCTCCGACACTTTCTCCTGGTATGTGATGAGGATGAGGACGACGCCCTTCTAATCCGACTTGACTTCTCGTGGCCTGGCGGCCGTTGGTGGAGACGCAAGCGGCATGCGCCGGCTTATCATGTCCTGCATCTAGACTGAAGCCCCCATTTAGGAACCAGACCTGCTCGATTCATGCGTCTCTCTCGGCATTGAAGCTCCTTCTCTCTGCCAGCTCTTCCTCCAGCCGTCCATCCCACCCTAGTACGAGCTCTTTTCTTCCCCCCACATTCAAAAAGGTCGACAAGGCCATCTTGTTAGTCCCCTCTTCTTCCCTCCCTCCCTTTGGAATCTGCGGAAAAGCCAGAGAGCGAGCTCCCAGTTGATCGTCACCAATTCAGCCATGTCCGCCGTCGCCCGCAGCCTGAGAGTGGCATCCAAGCTTCGTCTCCAATCACGCGTTACCGCCTCTGCGTTCCCGGCTCTTGGTCGCTCCTCGGCCTCCATTGGCGGCCCCATCACGGCCGCTACGACCCTGCGAGCTGCGAGCAGCAAGTTTTCGACTTCCAGCGCGAGACTCTCGGGTGCGCCGGTCATGGCTTCGTCGTCGAGAGAGTACGATCCTGAGATCAAGGACATTGCCGACTATGTCGCCAACAAGACGATTGATTCGGAGCTAGCTGTAAGTTGAGAAAGAAGAGGAAGAATAAGAAGAGGTGGTTGAGGAAGAGAAACAAAGACGAGGGCGGGGGAGTGGGAGAATAAAAAAAGAAAATGAAAATCGGGACGGACCCGAGACCATCGGATATATGAAAGATACCATCAAGTCGGAAGACAATCCTTCTGACGGACTTTGTCTCTTTCCTTCTAGTTCGACACTGCTCGATGGATCCTCCTCGACACCCTGGGCTGCGGCCTTGAGGGCCTCCGATTCAAGGAGTGCGCCAAGCTGCTCGGCCCCGTCGTCCCCGGCACCGTCGTCCCCAACGGCACCAAGGTCCCCGGCACGCCCTTCGTCCTGGACCCCGTCAACGGCGCCTTCAACATCGGCGCCATGATCCGCTGGCTCGACTTCAACGACTGCTGGCTGGCCGCCGAGTGGGGTCACCCGTCTGACAACCTGGGCGCGATCCTCGCCGTCGCCGACTGGATCAACCGCACCAACAAAGCCGGCGGCAACCTGGCCGGCGGCAAGATCTTCACCATCCGCGACGTCCTCGAGGCCATGATCAAGGCCCACGAGATCCAGGGCTGCCTCGCCCTCCTCAACTCCTACAACAAGGTCGGCCTCGACCACGTTGTCCTCGTCAAGGTCGCCAGCACTGCCGTCGTCTCCAAGATGCTCGGCCTCGGCGAGAAGCAGATCGCCGACGCCGTCACCCAGGCCTGGGTCGACGGGCAGAGCCTGCGGACCTACCGCCACACTCCCAACACCATGTCGCGAAAGTCGTGGGCCGCGGGAGATGCCTGCCAGCGGGCCGTCAACCTTGCCCTCAAGGTCATGAAGGGCGAGACGGGCATCCCCACCGTCCTGTCCGCCCCCGTCTGGGGCTTCTACGACGTCCTGTTCAAGGGCAAGAAGTTTGAGTTCCAGCGCCCCTACGGCAGCTACGTCATGGAGAACGTCCTCTTCAAGGTCTCTTATCCTGGTACGTGCTGCTGCTGATTTGATTTGATTTGAAATGATTTGATTTGATATGATCTGAGCATTTTTCTTGGATCTTGCCA
Organism: Escovopsis sp. AC; assembly: GCA_003055955.1. Lineage (NCBI taxonomy): Eukaryota > Fungi > Ascomycota > Sordariomycetes > Hypocreales > Hypocreaceae > Escovopsis > Escovopsis sp. AC. The sequence goes on along the minus strand of NQYS01000001.1, from coordinate 5,663,051 downwards.
CTCCGCTCTCTCCCCCCCGCATTCTTCTTTTTTTTTTTTTTTTTTTTTTTTTCTTCTTTTCTCTTTCCTTTTTTCTTTTCCCCTCCTTTTTCCTATCCTCTACTCTCTTCCCCCGAT
>NQYS01000001.1:5651014-5662909 GCA_003055955.1 Escovopsis sp. AC | reverse complement strand
GCGTACGCTTCATTGTTCCCTCTCTTGCTTCGTTGTTTCTCTGTTTTGTTTTTGTTTGTTTTGATTTGTTGTTATTTTGTTTGTCTGTTTTTTTTTTTTTTTTTCCCCCCCCCCCCCCCCCCCCTTTTTTTTTTTTTTTCTTTTTTCCCTCGATTTCCCGATGAGAGGCTTACTTTTGTGCTCCTCCAGCCGAGTTCCACTCCCAGACTGCCGTCGAGGCGTCGGAGAAGATCTTCCACCAGCTCAAGGCCATGGGCAAGTCGGCCGCGGACATCAAGGCCATCACCTGCCGGACCCACGAGGCCTGCGTGCGCATCATCGACAAGCAGTTCAAGCCTATGGACAACTTCGCCGACCGCGACCACTGCATCCAGTACATGTGCTCCGTCATGCTTACCTTCGGGCGCCTCGAGGCCACCGACTACGTCGACGGCGGCGAGGCCGCGACCTCGGAGCTCGTCGAGTCCCTGCGCAAGAAGATCAAGTGCGTCGAGGACCCGCAGTACACCAAGGATTACCACGACCCAGCCCTGCGCACCATCTCCAACGCCCTGACCGTCGAGCTCAACGACGGCACCGTGCTGCCCGAGGTCGCCGTCGAGGCTCCCCTGGGCCACCGCCTGCGCCGCGAGGAGGCCAAGCCCGTCATCCTCGCCAAGTACAAGCGCCACCTCGCTCCCCACTTGCCCGCGGCCACGGTCAGCGAGCTCGTCGAGCTCGGTCTCGACAGTAAGAAGCTCGAGGCGATGACTGTGGACGAGTACGTCGACAAGTACGTCGTGGAGAAGAGCGAGTTCTTGTAAGCGGAACAAAGAAGAAGAAAAAACTTGAGTAGCGGGTGCCCGGATCAAGGTAGTTGCGTCATATAGTACTATCTTCTATTCCATCAAGAGAATTCATCAAGCCTAAAAGTCGGTGACCTCGTAAAATGTCCCTCTGTGTTTAGGCCCCCAAATGATGATCTGCCTCAAGCCGTGCTTTGATGCTGGCGGTGCTTGTGGTCCTCGCAACGCATCGGCAAGCGACACGAGCTGCATCGAAACACCAACATCTGGATCAAACCAGATACCACCTTCTCAAAGCCGCTGTTGGACTTCTAGCGGCCAACGTTCCGGAATCCATCCATGACATTGATCGAATCCACTGCCGCATTCGCCCCCCTGCCTTGCCTAGCAGCCCGTACATACATAGTCGTACAGGTAGCGTTTCATCCATTTGATCCATTGATCCATCCATCCATCCATTGCAAGGATCCGTCGCCGGAGCCCCCCAAGAACCCGAGCTCCAGTGGAATTCTCCACCGTAACTCTCAGACTGGATGGGCGTGCAATGTCCAGTGTCTGGGCGACCCGTCGTAACCGCCTGTGGCTTAGATCCAGCGAGCGGCTCTATCGACCATCCCGTAACGGAGAAGCGTTCCGATGCATAGCCCCCATACGAGTAGGCCCCGTCCCCTCCATCAAATCCCATTTCCTGGTCTCTCGAGCGCAATTTGGGCGGAGCCTCGGTGACCGTAGCCTCTTGTTGAAGTGAGGTAGCCGTCGCAATTTCAGCTTGAAAGTGGCCTCTTGCAACGACGACATTCTTTCCCCCAGACTTCTTCCTTCCAACATCATCTCAATATCATTTTTAGAGACCACATCCACGCACGACGTCTCAAGCGCTTGTCTTTATTCCAAAAAGTTTAAGACTCAGGCGCGACAGAAGAACCCCGATTGCAATTCATACACCGAAACAGCTACATAATTCCACGCGCTCGTCCGCAGCAAAAGTCGAAGCCATGGATCGCCAGACCATCATGGAGACGAACCGGTCGCTCCGCTCCATTAAGACGGTAGGCTTGCACCAAGCAGCACCCTTCTCGTGACAATCGCAGCATGCGTTGCTAACCCCCTTCCTCCCCCTCGCCAGGAGCTGGAGAACCTCCTCGAGAAGGGCGTCATCACCGACGCCGCCTACGACGCCATCCACGCCGCGCTCCCTGCCGAGACGCCCCTCCGCGGAGCCACCGTCGCGCGATCCAACCCCGCGACGCCCTCGCAGTCGTCCGCCGCGAGCACGCCTCCTCCCGCGCGCGCGCAGCCCCAGGGCTTCCCCCACACCAGCCAGCCCGCCGCCGCCGCCGCCGCCGCCGCCGCTCCCCCCTCCTACGAGGACACGCCCGCGCCCAGCCTGCCCACCCGCGCCACGGGCAAGCCCATCCTCTCGCACGCGCGCGCGCTGTACCGCTACCAGGGCATGGACCCGCGCGACCTCAGCTTCGAGAAGGACGACGAGATCCACGTCTTCGAGCACATGAACGCGGACTGGTGGCTGGGCCGCAACGCGCGCACAGGCCGCGAGGGCATCTTCCCGCAGAACTACGTGCTCGTCGACCCGGCAAGCAAGGCGGCTGCCGGGGGGTACGCGCCGCAGCAGCAGCAGCAGCCCGCGTACGGCTACCCGGCCCAGCAGCAGCAGCAGCAGAACCCGTACAACTCAAGCGTGCCGCCGATGGCGGTGGCGGAGGGCGGACAGGCGCAGGGGGCTCCTGAGGCTGGGGGCCAGGGCCACGGCAAGGTGGGCGAGTACGGAAAGAAGTTTGGCAAGAAGCTGGGCAACGCAGCCGTGTTCGGCGCGGGAGCGACGATCGGTAGCAACCTTGTCAACAGCATCTTCTAGCCGGGGGGACCCATTCGTCTTGCATTCACGTTGGTATTACGCCAGTGCCTGTTTTCCGACGCTCGGGAGGCGTTCGTATTGCTTTTGTCTTTTGCGTGTCACAAGGCGTTCTAGGGATTGGCGTTGGGAGGAGCTGCGCCCTGAGTTTATATTGATTAGTCTACATACGTTGCCTATGAGGATTGGTGGAATCTGAAGCCCCTCGAGAGCTCTAAATTGATTTGCGATTTTCAAAACACTGTCAAGGACATAGTGATGTTCGCCATCTTGTAGAGAATGCGCCTCCAATGTGCCGTGTCCGAGTCGCGTCATCGAATGCAACCCTAACCCGGAGAAATACAGTGCGGTCATCTTTGTGCACCGTGCGCCTCTGACAAAAATTCTCCATCAACGGCCAGGCCTCCTTGTCACTCATCCCATCTCGATGTCTTGATTCACTCAGACAATCTTCACTGAACAGAGAAAAAGAAAGTTGTGCATCTTCTAAGCAAGAGATCGATCCTGAGCTCGTCATACTTTTCAGTGCGATCCACAACCATCGAATGTCAAATCCAAAGAAGCGCGCCGCCGAGGATGCGGCCCCGGTAGCGAAGAAGGTCAAGAAGAGAAAGGCGAAGCACCCCGACGACCATGACGACCTCAACGCCGAGCTCGGCCTCAACATGCTCTTCGCCAAGATGGACGGCCCGCTGTTGGCGGACCATATTGCGCAGAAGCTGGCCAAGTTTGGGGGCGATTTGAGTACTGTCGAGCTCTCGGACATGGCGCTGTCAGGTATGATCGAGCCAATTCTCTTCTCTTCTTTAAAAAAAAGACACAAGGCCAGGAATATCTTCACATGTATTCTGCCTAGTGTGTCGAAGCGAGGACAGGAATATTCATGTCGTGATCTAATGCTGACATTTTTTTTCACAGCGAGTTGCATAAGAGATACAACTTCGTGGGAGGAGACAAGGAGCCTGGAGAAGCTCCCTGGTTTTATCGAGAAATTCTCGGAGCACCCTGAAGAGTTGACGAGGGTTCCCAAGAAGACGGGGGCTCCCCATACCATCATTGTGACTGGTGCGGGTCTGAGAGCAGCAAACATCACGAGGTAATGACTGTCCATGATTTCCAACCTTGAGGAGATGCTATGCCTGTCTTTCACTGAGTTCAAAACTGATGTCGTCGATTAGGGCCGTACGAAAGTTTGGGAGCAAGGACAATGTGGTGGCGAAGCTGGTAGGTCGAGTCATCAGCCCGTCAATGGGGTTGAGCAATATGTGCCTTGAGATCCAGGATATTGGTGCTCATACAATCACAGTTTGCAAAGCACATGAAGGTCGAGGAGCAGGTCGCGCTGCTCAAGAACAAGAAGACGGGCATAGGTGTCGGGACGCCCGCGCGTCTGGCCGAGCTCATCGACAGCGGTAAGTGCTCTGGAGACGATACTGATGCTGCGCCCGCACCTGCTGCTTTCCTCTTGACACGAACTGACTTTGGTTTGTAGGCGCGCTGTCGTTGGACAAGCTGTCAAGACTGGTGGTGGATGCCTCGCACATCGACCAGAAGAAGCGCGGTGTCATGGACATGAAGGACACGATGATGCCGCTCGCGCGGTTCCTGACGAGGAAGGAGTTCAAGGACCGATATGCGGACGAGAAGAAGCCGCTTGCGCTGCTCTTCTACTAGCAGCAGCTGCTGCTGATTCGACGCGGTCCCTGGTTGATTCTTGGACGCAGCGATTCGCGAGAGCATATTGTGTGTGCATTTTGATTTCCGATGGCGAGAAGAGATGGATCAAATACTAAAATGAAGAGGAGCTCGCTCTTTCCTCGAAGATAATAGAATACCTCATGATTCCTGCCATGTTCAGTGACTCCTGGCACTTTCCCTATTTTTTCTCTAACTTTCATGGTCGATGCGACTTGCCAAAGATGGATGATCGCGGATTTCGAGGAAGGAAGGAGCCTGAGAGGGAGCTCGCGCGTGGCTTCCATTCTTTATTTCACGATCTACGTGGCAACATCCAGCTTCACGAGATCCGCCTCCTGCTTGCTTCATCATCATCATCTTCTTCTTCATAATATAGCACTCTCCGATCTTACCTTTTTCCCTTAAGGCAATCGAGAGGCTCGACGCCTTTCCATTATGCCGCCTTGCGGCTGCTTCATGCTCTCCGGGAAGGAAGTTCCGCCCTACTAGTAGTTGCGTCGCCATGGAGATGGATTCGCCAGACCTCTTGATATTCTCCTCATCGACGGACTTCACGTTCCTATATTGGTTCTCTTTCTCCTCCTATCCCTCCTCCTCTCCTCTTGTTCTCCAGTCTTCTCTCGTTAGACCCTGATTCCACATCAACGCACATCTCAAGCCTACATTTTCTTGGAACACATCACACTGCTTCTTTTTGGATTTGCTATCCATACCCATTCTTCCCAAATTTTGGTGACTATCGTTAACTGCGACTAGACCTACCTCGTCCATCCGGCCTCAGTGTTCCACAAACGTCCTGACGCACGCACGCATTCGAGGACGCAACGCTCTCGCTCCCATTCTCCCTCTCGAAACGCGGCACAGACTCGACGGCCATGAAGCGCCAGGCAGCCGTCCCAGCTCTAGCAGCTTCCCTCGCCCTCTGCCAAGGCAGCCTTGCGAGCACGCTGCCATCCGGTGCGTGCTCGCCCCTCCCCCCCCCCAATTGAGCCTTTGACTGTCCGCTGACCACTGATTGTGACAGATTGTGCCGTGCAGTGTGCCGCTGCGGTTGATGGTCACACTCCGCCTGATATCAAGGGCACCTGCAACGACCTGTCCAAACAACGAGTGAGTCGTCTCCTGCTTGTCTTCCTTCCTTCCTTTTCCCATCTTTTTTCTTTATTCTCATTATTTCTCTTTCCCACAATCATGGTCAATGGCAGTACATTATTCCTCCTCATCTTGCTAACACACGTGCCTACAGTCTTTATTTCAGTGCCTCATCACAGCTTGTGACACTCGAGATTACGGCCCAGCGCTCGCGTCCACAATCACTACCTGTTCCAGCCTGGGTGCCATCATTGGGCCCATGCATCCTGTCGAGGTTCATCATGTCAGCCTTGCAAAACGAGATGCTTGGGTCGATGACTGGACACCTCCGTCATACGGCGGATATCCTGCTCCTCCTCCTGCTCCGGCTGGCGGCTATTCTGATGTTCCTCCCGCCTCTGACAATTCTTCTCCGCTGGGCTCTGATTCTGGGGATCCTGGTTCTGGCTCTCCTAATGATCCTGGTTCCGGTGGTTCTGGCCTTCTTCCTGGTGGTGATGCCCCCAGTTCTGGTTCTGATGCTCCTTCTGGTCCAGCTGGCAATCCGAATTCCGGGCCTCCAGTCCTGAACCTCGCGCTCTCGCTCGGGATATCGTGTTCTGCAGGCTCCGATGGGATCGTCACCGTGTCAATGCCCGCTCCCGCGCCATCGTCTCCGCCAAAAGATGGCGGATTGGGCGGCCCTAACTCTGGCAACGGAGCTGGTAATGGAGGCGACGGTGGTGGAGATGACTGTGAAGACGATGGCAAAGGCAACGGAAACGGGAATGGAAACGGCGACGGCGGCAATCCTGCATCAGCCCCGACGCCCAACCCACCATCACCGCCGTCGTCGACGCCGTGTGACTCGACAACCGCTGCTCCTCCAGCAACCCCGGCGGGCAATGGAAATGGAAATGGAAATGGAAATGGAAATGGCAACGGCAACGGCAACGGCGCTCCAGCAAAGACGTCCTGCCCGGACTCTGCCGAAAACAACGGCGCTAGCACCTCGCCGACGAAACCGGCAGATAATGGCAACGGCAACGGCAACGGCAATGGCTCGCCATCGAAGACACCGTGTCCCGACTCTGCTGCAAACTCTGGTGTTGTGCCTCCCGTTGCCCCGACTCCCGCCGTCCAACCCACGAAAGCAAGCGCCGTCCCGAAATCGAACCCATGTCCTCCTTCATCAAAGGCTGCCCCACCGCCTGCTCCTCCTCCTGCCTCCACAATCCCATCGGTAAATGGCAACACGGGTGGCGCACCTGCCTACCAAAAGCCCGGAGCTGGCGGCCCATCGAAGCCTGCAAACCCAAATACGAAAGGCCCTGGCGGGGACTCTGGTGCCGGAGCGGGTTCATCCTCACCCTGCCCTCAACCGACGCCGGCCAAGCCTCCGAGCATCCCCAGTTATGGGAACGGCAATGGGGGACCCAAACCATATGCCCTTGTGAAGCATAACAGACAGCAAGCCGAGGACGAACCGAGCCTTGAGCCCCCCATGCCTGGGCGAATTTATCCCCCCGGCTTCGTCGACTCGATTGTAAATCGCACATTCTTCACCTCCCGGCCGGTTCCATCTCACGTCACCGTCATATCCGATGTTAGTCGGCCTATTTTCGGAAGGGTGTCCGTTCAACCCGTCATCGGAGATGGTTCCAGGCCACTGGCCTCTCGGCCGGCGATGGGTTGTTTCGCCTTGTTCGCAGCCTTGTGGCTGGCAATATGATTCAACCCCTCTGCTTGTCCATTGATGTCATGGACGTGATCCTCTTGTTAGCTGAGGGGGAAAGCAAGGTCAATTTCATGATATAGTGCCGTTTATGGTGGATAATATGGCTTGAAGGATGCCATTCTTAGTCGCCTTTTATTATGTCTAGGGAACTTAGTGGTAGATTTAGCACTAGGAATAGGAAGAAGAATCGGTCAGTCACTCCGTCTTGAGAAGAGAATGAAGCAGTGTCTGGCTGATGAAGCTGCAAGAAGAAGGCGAGGATCATTGTGCGAGCAGCGTCTGAGTCTGCGTCGACTACTACTTAGTTGATGTAAGTCCGAGGGACGTTGACGTCGCGCGTTGCGATACGGAGGGTAAGAAAAAAAGAATGCGGAAGACGCGTCAAGCGGCCCGTATCTTTATCTGTATTGGTGCTTATCGGCGCCCCACGTAAATTTTGGGGCGCAAAATCTGCTCCAGTTTGGATGACGATCTTTTTTCTCTGTATCATGATATTCTTGCATGAGAACGTGACATTCGAATCACGAGCGAATATCGATTATCCTACCGAGGAATTCTGATCGCGCAATATCAGGGACAAAAAGCGAAGAGGAATCCAAGACCGCAGAAGCGGCCAATCCCACAACCAAATCCGAAAGAAAAAGATGAAGAGCAAGCGTGCTGCGGCTGCGGCTGTGGCTGCGGACGCGGTGGAGGACAAGCCGGCCGCGGTTGCGAATGTGGAGGTTGTGAAGAAGCGCAAGAGGGGAGATGAGGAGATGGAGAAGGAGGTGAAGAAGGCGAAGAAGGAGAAGAAGGACAAGAGCGAGAAAAAGGACAAGAAGGACAAGAAGGACAAGAAGGAGAAGAAGGAGAAGAAGGAGAAGAAGGACAAGAGAAAGGGCGACAAGGGCGAGACGAGGAAGGAGAAGAAGGAGAAGCGGAAGGATTTGCAGAATCTTCCGGAGGGCTTGGACGAGGAGGACCAGGTGGAGGAGGAGGAGGAGGAGGAGGAGAAGCCCGCTGCGAAGGCGGAGGCTGTGGAGGAGAAGGAGAAGAAGGGCAAGAAAGAGAAGAAGGAGAAGGAGAAGAAGAAGGGCGAGAAGGACACCAAGGCGCAGCAGAACGGCACGAGCACGCAATCCGAAAAGGACGAGAGCAAGATCGACAATGACAACGACAACGACGCCGTCGACCTCGACGCGAGCGCCGCGCGCAAGCCCGGCCGCAACATCGTCTTCGTGGGGAACCTGCCGTACAGCGCGACGGCGGCGAGCATCACGGCGCACTTTGCGTCGCTGAGGCCGGTGGCGGTGCGGTGCCTGACGAACAAGGGGGACGACCGGCCGTGCAAGGGCATTGCGTTTGTGGAGTTTGGGACGCCGGCGCAGCAGCGGACGTGCCTTGACAAGTTCCACCACTCGACGTTTGACGACGGCGTGTCTGCGGCGCGCAAGATCAACGTGGAGCTGACGTGAGTGGAACCTTTTTTTTTTTTTTTATCTTTCTTCCGTTTTTTTTATTCTTTCTCTCGACGGGCACTTGCTATGTACTTGATATTTCCTGTGTGCGGATAGCATCAAATACTGCGGGATCGCGTGGCTGACCGCGTGTGCGGATGATAGGGCCGGCGGGGGCGGCAAGAACCAGAACCGGCGGGACAAGATCACGGAGAAGAACAGGAAGCTCGACGAGAACAGGGCCAAGAGGATAGAGGGCGAGAAGGCGGAGAAGAGCGAGGCGAGGGCCGAGAAGGCGCAGAGGAGCGAGGCGAGGGCCGAGGGCGGCATACATCCCAGCCGCCTTGCGCGACTGCCCAACCTGGGCCGGTGATACGAAGACGACGACGACGACGACGAGGAGGAGGAGGAGGAGAGGGGGCCATGATTTTCCATCTTGAAGAGGATGAGAAGACTCCACTAGTGAGGAGAAGGCTCTGTTCAAGATCCTGGAGAAGAAGACGGCCGCTGGGCTGCAGAGCGCGAGAGCATTGTCCCTTGTTCTTGTTTATTACATAGATCATCGTTCAGGAATCGGCATAGAAAGGCAGCACGTTTTTTTTTTTTGACTTTTTGCATTTTTCTTCTCCCCTTCCTCATATATGAAACCATGTCTAGGAGAGAGCGAAGATGCCAGGCTACGGCATTGAGGATAGACGTGCCGAGACTCGGATACCTAGTACTCGTCGGCTCCTCGAGAGATTCGACCAAGGCGTCGGGGCACACGGAGCTCACTTCGAGCCAGGCCTTGCCTTGTTGGTAGAAACACCTCATGTCTGTGCGTGGACCCGTTCCTCCATGTTAGATAAGCTGAAGTCATCGGGCTGGAATCTCAAAAGTGTGTCCGGGTAGAATCAGGATGTGAGAACAATGTGATGGCGGCGCAGGTCAGCTCGAAAGGGGGAGCACAGCCGCCAGGCAGGACCGTGCCAGGGCAGTGAGGATCAGAACCAATTCTCATTAAATAAATATAGAGGAGCCCATCGCATCCTCCGCCTCAATTAGTAACTAAAATCTTCGTCTAGTTCCTCAAACGAATCTGGGTCTCGAAATAGAACCCAATGTGGGGGACGCTATCCCCAGGGGCCAGGATCGTAATCGGCCGTTGCAGACAAATGAAACCAGGAAATCAGGAGAAAAGGAGAAACAGAGACATCGCAAACTCTTCGTCAGATCTAGAGTGAAAGGCCCGCCATATCCTGGTGTGCGTAACGGATATCAAACGTTGACATGGTAAAATGTGAGAGGCTCTACAGGACGGTGCACTTGGCCTTCCTGGCCTTTGAGGCCTGCGCTGGGGGGTTTAGGACGGCACTAGACGTGTCGGTTAGCTTCCAACCGCGATGCCGACCATCATGGTATTCGAGAGAAGGAGACTCTGCAAAGGAGGCGGGTCACGAACCGGATGGCCTCGTCGAAGACGCTCTTCAGGTTTCGCTGGGTCAAGGCGGAGCACTCGATGTACTTGTAGATGATCTTCTGCGACTTATTCACATCCTTGACGAAATTGAGGACGTTTTCGTACTTGACGGGCTCCATGCGCTGCTTGGTGAGGGATGCTCGGGTCGCAGGGTCGTCGCGCAAATCGATCTTGGTCCCGACCAAGATGATGGGTGTTCCGGATGAGTGGTGAGTGATTTCGGGGAGCCACTATGAGTTTTGCATCGTTAACAACCTGGCGGCCGAAGACGAGCCCGTATCCCTCTCCCTCCCTCTCTCTCTCTCTATCGATCCGGTAGTCCGCCAGGAGGCTCCTGTCATACCTTGGCTGCAACGTTATCGTACGACGGGGGGCTGACGACGGAGAAACAGATGAGAAACACGTCCGTCTGCGGGTAGGAGAGTGGTCGCAGTCGATCGTAATCCTCCTGGCCAGCCGTGTCCCAAAGACCCAAACTGATGGGCTTTCCATCGACAATTACGCTCGCCGAGTAGTTGTCGAAACTGAGGGGCTGGTCAGTGGTCCAGTCAAGCCAACTTGTCGGCGGCGGCCGTATTCAAATCGCCTCCAAAGAAAAGGGGGGGAGAGGAGGGAGTTGGGTGGGACGAACACCGTCGGGATGTACTCGCCAGGGAACGCATTGGTGGTGTACGAGATCAAAAGGCAGGTCTGGAAAGCGACGAGGTCAGTAGGATGGACGTCATGCATGTGCTCCGTGGAGCCGCAGACGATGAAGGGGCAGATGGAGAGGGAGAAGAGGGATGAAAAAAAGGATCACAAGGGAGGGAAAAGCGAGGAGGGACGAACCTTGCCAACGGCTCCATCACCAGTGACCACACACTGTAGCAGAATTGTCAGAAATGTCGGAGACGAGTCGATTCCAAGGGACGGCAGAGTCGAAGAACGGTTTCGGAAAAGCTTGTGCGCCGGGAGGTAAACAAACCTTCAACGATTGAACACCTGCCTGGGCCATGATGGTGCGCCGGGATCGCGTCTGGTTCGATGATGGGGGTTCGAGATGGCGGTATTGACGAGCTGCGGCAAGGAGGAGGGGAGGATGGAATCCGCGAGGAGCTGTGAGCTGTTGTTCTGGAGGCCGAAGTTGATTGGGAGCTCGTTCTCCCTGGGGAAATTGTGGTTAATTGCGGAGGTCCGAACGAGGGGGGAGGGAGGGGGGAAAGGATCGCGTCGACTGTGCAGCACCCAGCCGATGCAAAAGGGCTTGAGACAGGGAGCCGGCCGGAGGGTTTGATGGAGAAGACAAGGCACGGACGGGCGAGGACGGTTTGGTCGATGGGAGGATACGGAGTACTCGTGCGAGCAGGTGGAAGATGACGATGTCGGGTTTGGAGCCCTTTGCATGGACGTGACGCAGGTTGACTAGGATTCAGCCGCAAGAGCTTTTGCGAGGTGAGATGACTGATCCTCGACGGGCTCTTGTTGTTTTTTTCTTTTGGGGGGGGGTTTCGGTGGTGAGGAGAGCGTGAGAGGCAGGTAGGTAGTAGTAAGAGGTAGAGGTGGTAGCTGGAGCTCGAGAAGTCAGTACTTGATCAGTGTATCGTGGAGGTCGAGGAGTCGAGGCTTTAGCGCTCGCTCTCCTCACTGCTCGCCTTGCTTTGCTTTGCTTTGCTTTGCCGGAGGGCCTCGGTGGGCCGCACTGCCAGTGGGCACTGGGCAGTTGGAGGTGGGCTCTCGGAGAGGGGAGATTTGCTGGAGCTCAGACCCGGAGACGCGCGCGTGTGCCGTGGAAAGAAGGAAAAAACAAAAACAAAAAAAAAAAAAAAAAAAAAAAAAAAAAAAAAAAAAAAAAA
>NQYS01000001.1:5610908-5632440 GCA_003055955.1 Escovopsis sp. AC | reverse complement strand
CCCCCCCCCCCCCCCCCCCTCTTCCCCTTTTTCTTCCGTTCATTGTGCGGTCAACGCTCCGGCCATGCGCGCACGCCGTCCCCGGAAGTGGAGCGCAAAAAAGACCCTGAAGGGTTCCGGTACGAGTACAGAGCACGCGCATGGATAGATCGGTTCAACCATTCCTTCCGATCGCTCCATCGTGCGAGGGCAAGGGGGAAGGGGGAAGAGAAGAGGGCTACCCAACGAGGCTTAGCAGAAGCAGCTGAGCTGAACCTCCTCTCGACTACTCATGCTCGTACCTCTGCTCCCAGTAGCGTCAGGATCCGAAGCTACGGACCCTGGCCAAAGACTCCCAGACGTCTTCCACCGGCGATTTAAATCAGTCCGACCGCCGTCGTGGACAAGGACCCTTCCCCCGCACGCACACCCACTCGTGCCTATTCGCTCAACAAGGCAAGGGACCCGGAGAGGATATCTGTGCCAGTGAGTACTCGTACATCGCCTGCGGCATCGTTGCGGCCTTTTGCGCCTCCCCTGATCTGCTACTTCCCCCCTTCCCCTTCTCTGTGAAATCCAAGACTACCAGTAGGAGGTCTCAATCAGGCCCTGCCGGCCCTCTTCGCCGACAGCGATTGGCCTCTGCGAAATGAAGAGATTCACGGCGTGATCCTCGATGACGTCGTGCCCGCCTCTTGTCTGAGATCTCTCTGCTCGTTGATCAACACCCCAGCCAGATAATACCCGTATGAGTTAGCACGATCAAGCAAGACCCGTAGAAAGTAGAGTGTATGAGTACCCGTACGAGTAGTCGAAAGCATTTGCAGATTGTGTTCCTCAGGAGCTCCCCTGATCTTTCATAGGAGCTCCCCTGATCTTTCAGCTCGCGGGTCCTGGCATAGACTGCGAATAGCGTCATTCCTCCAGAACGCTCCCGTGACGCTGGCCTGGGTAAAGGCACGGTGAGCAGAGCCAACCATCGCTCTGGATGTCAACCTCGTCCACTGGGAGCGACTGAGGACATCCATGGGCTTGGGACACTTGAGCCTTTACTCTGTTGATCTTCATCATTGGCCTCGAGAGCGTCTTCTCTAGTCTTGCCCTACATTTCGGATGCCACATTGAATATGTATGCGAACGGGCTCTTGAAGCACCTCGTGGCTTCTTTGACTGAAGGGGATACAATGCCAATCTCAAGAGTTCATCCCCCCTAGGCAAAGATAGGGGCTTCGCAAGCTGGAGAAGTCTCTGACATTCTCAGAAGGTACATCAATTCCAAGGTAGGTGAGATTTTGAGCAGACAAAAATAGCCCCTGAAAGCGTATCATATCCGCACAAAGATTCTTTGAATCGTCACATCGTGTCATCGTTTTCCTAAGAGCAAATCGTCAAGATCATATATACATTCCCCTTCATATATAGAACCTTCCCAGGCCATATCCATATACGCCTCCGGCCAGACTTGAGCCCAGTCTATCATTGACACAGAGAAGCCCGAGTATCACCACCCAAGCTGGGAAAGCCAGATGCCCATAGCGCTCGCCACAATGGTCGAGACGCCAACCCACATCAAGGACGCCTCGGGTCTCGCACCGGCATTCTTGCCCGCCTAAGGGGTGTTATCAGCCTTCGTTCCAAGGTCAAGTCTTGTTGAGCATATGGGAAGAGAGGGGGGGGGAGGGGAGGGGAGGAAGAGCTTACCGCGGGATTACCTGTCGCCGAGGGCTTTTGGGTGGCAGATGGCGTCTTGGTGACCCTCGGAGAGCCGTCTGCATTGCAGTTCCCCTGTACGGCCGGGACTGCGCCCGCGCCGCTCCCGATGACCACGACGTCCTGGTCGCCGCAGTCCGCCGCCTGCGCAAGGTGCACCTCCCGGTTATCCCAGTCGAACACGAAATACCCGGCCCTCAATACCGTATCCCCCAGGATCTGCTGGTCAGTCGTCATCACCATCCCCACGGGGCAGTAGTCCGTGTCGCCCGCGATGTCGTCGGCGAAGATGAAGTCGCTCAGGGGCACGCGGATCGTCGTGTTTCCGAACGCAAAGTCCACCGAGCCCTGGATGTTGCGCATCCTGCACGGCACGAAGAAGATGCCGTCGCCGCCGTCCTGGGCCCCGAGCGCGTCGAGGATCGGGGCCGCGACGGCTGAGTGCATGCGGCTCAGCGTCGTGCCGGAGTCGAGTATGAAGCCGGCGTCCTCGGGCGCGAGCGCGAAGCTCGCCGTCGACGCCTGGTTCGTGAGGCCGACGCTGTCCACGTTGACGGCGAGGCGGGTCTCGCCCTGGATGCCGGTCACGAGGGGCCGCCTCGTCAGGTAGCCGATGAACTTGCTGCGGTCCAGCCCTCCGTAGATGATGGCGCCCGTCTGGGAGTCGAAATGGCGCAGGTCCAGGGAGAAGGCCCGGCTGCTGATCAGGCCCTGCTCGGCCATGGTGTTGAGCAGCAGGCTGTACGGTAGCGTGCCGTTGAAGCCGCCATGGACGTCCGGCGCCAGGCCCAGGATCCCCTGCGCCTGGCCCTGGCTGGAGACGACCACGCCAAAGGTCTGGTTCTTGATCTGCGCGCCGCCGAAGGAGACGTTGTCGAGAAAGTAGCGGACGTTGACCGAGGTCACGGTCAAGGGGTCGCTCACGTCGCCGTACTGGATCGATTCTCCGCCAAAGGGGCCGATCGGGGGCGTCTTCGATCGCGAGGGGTCGTAGCGGCCAAAGCTCTGGCACTGCTTGGTCAATGCTGGAGATCGAGCATGGGCGCAGTCTGGGTTGACCCAGAGCTCGCTGGATCCGGTGTCGACCAGGACGGTCACACTCTGAGGCGGGGTTCCCAGGCCAACTAATCCGATTCCACGACCTGTGAGTCTTTCTTCCTTTCCTCTCTTCTCGCATCTTGCCGTGCTAAGCCGACGGACTCGTTGCTCGTGGTTCTCTCACCTTCAATGGAGTAGAAGGTCCGAAGGTTCTCCAGCGTCACGTCGACAGACTTCTCTGCTCGCTGTCGCCTCGAAACCTGGCTATATGGCTGCTTTACCCCATCCACGGGAATCGAGAGGAACCCATCTCCGCTGACGGCTCGAGGGAATAACGACGGCGTGTCGGCCGGCTTCGCGATCGTCTCTGCGGCACACTGGCCGGCCACGATGCAGATCAGCGTCGCTGCGCTCGCTGTTGTCCTCATGACGGGCAATGCCTACTCGTACTGTGCAAGAGCCAGAGCGCGGCGGCGAAAGACACGAGATCCAAGCAGGATTGCGGAACGAGGCTGCGCAGTCCACCCTATTTATCGAGGCACGGCATCGCCAAGCCAGCCTCCAGTGCCCGAACGACCCAACAGCCTATTGCGTGACTGCAGGCGAGTCCAAATGAGCGCATGCATGGGCTCGTGGCCGGGCAGAGCACAAGGCCAGCCAAGCCGTCTCAGCCGCACACACTTGCGATGAGATTGATCCGAATGCAGTGGCAGACAGCAGCTCGGTTTGCGGGGTGTGCACATCGCAGGACCGGCGATCTCCTCGGCAGACCGGGGGGGGGGGGGGGGGAGAAGGGGGGAGAAAGGACCAAACAAGCAGAGCTTTGACTCGATGATCCTCAGCTTCTCGGTGACAACTGGCACCAACACAGGATTACGAATGGTGACCTTAGATCCATCGCCGTGAGCTATCGCGATTGGCGTTCGGGCTGGCCCTCGGCGTGGCGTCGCGGGCCGTCCAATGAGGGTGTCGTGGGGAGCAGCCATGCCGTTTTTCGCGGCGGGTGTGGCAGCGCCGTCTGGTCTTCCCGGCAATCTTCAGGGCCATGGCCTGCAGCAAGATGGAGCTTCGGAGGTTCTAGATCGCCAGGCATGCGAAGAGGGGAATGGCTCCATTGATTGATCCATGTGTGGTGTTTTGGGGAAAAGCGTCCATCCAGCATCGTGTCCAATCTTGCTCTTGCGAGCTTCTCTTTGGGGAAGCTGGGACAGACGTGGCGGTGCTTTCTCACCAGCCACATGTGGATGGATAGATTTCCGCACAGCCACAACACCAGAGCACCGAATTCACGACGGGATCTACGGAGTACGAGTACGAGTCTGCGAAAGGTGTCGTCGTCGTCAATCACTCTTTGATCTTGAGACCTGCAATCTGCATCAATTGATCGATTCGACCAATCTGCTGTGCTTCAAGCCTCGAACGCACCCCGGGCCCACTTCCGTAAGCGCTTCGTCGCCCTGCCGACTTCGTTGAACACGCCCTCCACCGCGATCCAGTCGTGCGCCTCGCCCTCCTCAGCGTCGAACCTGACGTCGACCGCCGAGTCCACCTTCTTTAGCTTCTCCACAAGCTCGATCGAGTTGTCCAGCAGGATCTCCTCCTTGCCCGCCCGGACGTACAGCCGGGGCGTCACGCCCGCGAGGTCGCAGAGCCACGACTCCTCCACGCCGATCGGGTTGATGGCCCACGCGTCCTGGGCACCCTCGTCCCTGCTGCTCGCGATGGCCTTGCGCGTCGGCTCGGGGATCCAGCCCTTTGCGAGCGATTCCATGATCCCGAACGAGATCATGTCGTTCCGCGCGTTCCTCCGGAACGAGGGCGAGGCAAAGTCGAGGCTCAGCCAGGGAGACAACAGGTAGGCGCCCGCGAAGGGCTCCTCGAGCGTCAGCGCCGGGACCTTCGGGTGCGGCCTGAGCAGGTGGTGCAGGAGCAGTATCGTCAGGTTCCCGCCGGCCGAGTCGCCGCCGACGATGATGTCCCGCGGCCGGAAGCCGTCCTCGAACAGGACCGGCAGGGCGGCCGCGGCGTCGAGCAGCTGGCTGGGGAACCGGGCCGCCTCGGCGAGATCGTACTGCAGCATGGCGACGGCGACCTCATCCCTCGATGCCCCTGCCTTCCCGTCCTCGTCCTCCAGGAGCGGCTCGATGTAGCAGTTCCAGCACGCCTGGAAGTAGCCGTCGAAGTTGGGGATGACGTACCCGCCTCCGTGGAGGTAGAAGACGACCTTCTTCGCGGCGCTCCGGTTTCCTATCCAGAGCAGGTTCGCCTGGCGCCCGGGCACGCGCTGGATGTCATTGTTGATGCGTAGCAGTGCGGCCGGGTTCCCGCTGGCCTCCTTCTTCTTCTTCTCGATCCATTGCTGGTAGGCCTCCGAGCCGCTTGGCAGGAGGAACTGAAGCTGGCGGCCCGAGAAGGAGAAGAAGCATTTGATCTTGGCGCAGGTGAAGTAGTGACGGAGCGGGAGGCCCCGGAGAGCCGCAAAGGATAGCAGCTGAACCGAGTTGACGATGAATTCATAGGGGGCTTGAGAGTCGCCTCTGTCAGCTAATTTCCCCTGATCTCTCTCTCTCTCTCTCTCTCTCTCTCTCTCTTTCTTTCTCCTCCTCCTCCTTCTCCGAGAAACACATTGAGGGCCAGAGACAAGGCTCTCTTGGGGAACGAACTGAGGATCAGGACCTTGAGCCCCAGGCGAACTTTCTCGCCGAGCGAGAGCTGTGGCTTCGAAACGACGTGCTGTCACATCTCGTCAGACCGGGATCCCAGGGGCCGTCTCCATCATTCACGACTCTTCTTGTTGGGTCAATTTACCATTTTGCTTGCCGGCAGAATCCTTGGAATAAACGAGGTAAAGATTGTGCCCAACCAGCGCGGCCACGGCTCTGCCCACGGCCAGCCAACCTCGGGTATTGCTCGCGTGGCCCTGCCAGGTATTCGAAGGATTTTCCACTCTTGAAATGAGAGCCGTCGTCCCATCATCTCCTTGTTGATCACCTGCATCCGCTAACCGGATCTGGACGCCACCCGCCTCTTAGGATTGAAGTTGTCGTGAACGGACATACATATGATAACAAGGATGGCGAGCGAGACGACGATCACGAGGACGATGCGTGTGCGAGACGCGGACTCAATTCATATACAGGAATGAACAGGCACCGGTCGCTGGAGACTGCATCGAAAAAAGTAACAGACAGAGAGGGTGCAACATCAAAATATTGATCGCTCTAAATTGTGCTCTTCTTTCTACTCATCATCAGCAGCGGAAGCAGTAAGAATGAAGAGCTTCTCCAGATCTTAGAAAAGTTCCTGCATCAAATATTGACCCTTCTTACATACAGGACTATATGCACTCTTCTTCCTAGGCGGGGTCTTGCATATTCCAGAAAAGAGATTCTGCGGCCGCCGCAACGGGCATCACTTGCATCCAAGACCCTGCTTGCACGGTCATGCACGTCAGGATCGGCAGAAGACGGTCCCCATCTTTCAGGCGCATACCTGCACATACTCGTATGGATGTAGTATGTATGAATTACGGAGAAGACGTCGGAGACCAAGTCGGGCATGAGCGCCATATATTGCCTGTCGTCTCGCTGCTTCGGGCAAGCTCGCAACGCAAATGACGCGTGCTCTTGGTATAGGTCTGACTTAGTTCTGTGAGATGCTCCTCATCCCGGTTGGGATCTTCCATATGAGAAGCTTGCTCTTAGGAATTCAAGGCGTGTACTCCATAGCTCGTGCACATCGCTGACAGCATAGACCTCAACAAGTGGTTCCTAGGGCTTACGACTGTGGGACTCTTCTTGGGATCCGATACGGCCAGAAGTTCCGGCCTCCTATCCCATGGGGCAAGCAGTCGAAAGAGGTGGAGAGGGAGATTCCTGGAGGAAGAGGAAAGTGTCATGGTCGTTGATGAGCTGGCCAGGGTTCTGATTTCTCCACAGAGTTGTC
Organism: Escovopsis sp. AC; assembly: GCA_003055955.1. Classification (NCBI taxonomy): domain Eukaryota; kingdom Fungi; phylum Ascomycota; class Sordariomycetes; order Hypocreales; family Hypocreaceae; genus Escovopsis; species Escovopsis sp. AC. The sequence goes on along the minus strand of NQYS01000001.1, from coordinate 5,625,768 downwards.
TTAACTCCAATCTCGCAACAATTCGGTTTCAAGTCGTTAGTTTGTCCGAGACTTTGTCTTACCTTGCATCTTTGACCTTCCTGCTTGCACATGCCGGAGGCACATCAGGTGTACGGCCCTTGATGCGTCGTTGGCCGCATTCCAGAGAGAGAGCTTCGCGCCTTTTTCTTTCGTTTCTTGCTGTCCAACGAGAGGTCGACGCCCAGCAGGTGCAACGACCTTGGCTCGAGCTGCGGGCGTTTCGATGTTGATATGAGAACTCTATGAGTAGGCATCTGAATCATCGGACGAAGCGACATCCCACGCCTCCAGTCTTCTGTAAGGTGACCAAGGATGCCTTAAAGCCGCGTATGCGCCGCCTTCTCCCCGTCCAACCTGCATCAGACACCTGGAGGCTTCAACACGCTAGGGTCCGACTGAAACCGGAGCCCCTAGCTACATGGGCGGTTCCAGCTTTACCCCGGACTTGTTCGCGCGGGGGAAGGGTCACGGGCACGAACTCAGTTCGGTAACAGATGTGGATTAAGCCGTCGCAGGACGCTGCTAGTGACGGCGCCGACTTCGCGGCAAAAGCCCGACACAGCAGAGAACCGAGGAACTCCCCCCGTCCTGGTCGGTCCAAGAACTCGCACATCCATGATTTGTGTGATGACGGAGGGCCAATCTTGGAAGGGGCACGAGGGAGGGAGGCGGAGCCACCAACCCGGCCCGGTGACGGCTCAACCACATGCACCCAACACCACCGACGCACGGCTGCGATCCTGGGACTTGCCGTTTTTCGCTGTTGATGGCGGAGGAGGGCGTCGGGTGGCCGCTTCGGGCGAGTCAGCGGCTGATCGCTGCAGACCAAATGCTGCTCGGACTCGCCCGGTACAGAGTATATGGGTCGACGTTTGACGAGGCACACGAAAAGGCGCAACCCGTACGTCAAATGTTTCTCTTCGAGTAGCTGGACTGGATGCCCCGTACCCGTTATATGCCGTGGCTCGGCGATGTCTCGATCAAAAGGCCCGCCCGCGCTGTTTTGTTCCTCCAAGCATGTGCTGCATCTACTGCCCGGGTAAGAAAATGGTCGCCGGCCGGGTGGGAGGAGGTTTTAGTCTCCGCCCCAAGGGTAGGAGGAATTGCATGCCTGTCATCACATCCTTTTATCAAGGCGGGCCCTCGCCATCCTCACGACCCTCGGGTATTGTTGTTCGCTTGCCCGGCTCAATCGTTCCTTTTGACAACCTTTCTCGAGGCACTTGGACCGACGAAGAGCTGATTCGTGGACAAGAGACGGAAGATAAGCGCCTCCCTACATACTGTCTCAGCGACTTCTTTGAGATTGATCGTCAGGCTAGAGATCGACAGCAACTTGCCGTCCGCGGATGGGTATGCTCGTATAACGTAAGTCCACCTGCCGCCTCGACGAGTCATTTGCGATTCTCGATATCCCGAACGCCTCTTGCCCTTGCGTGTGGTGGGACGCGACTTGTTGGAGAGCTCTCGCCACGCTCTCCTCGCAGCTCCCCTAAGCCGCTGGTCAGATGCTGAGGCCAAGACGCGCTGGCGCCGCATGCTCGACTTGGACAACTAGGACGGCAGCTTCGCCCAATTCTCAGTCGATTCTCAGTCTCAAAAGTTGCCTGCGCTTTGTCAGACTGTGAAACAGGATGGAGGAGGATGCGGTCGATCGACAGTCGGGAGTGGCAGGGCTGAGGAGGACAGGGCTTCGACTGCCGCGGAGCAAGCTGACCAGTCGCAAAGCCATTAGGTTCAGAAGTCGGGATACCCCTTCTTCCTCCTCCTCCTAGTCGACATCGCCGCGGGCGCTCTGCACCTCCGTACGAGAAAGCGCTGGTTTCACACATTGTGCGCAAGGCTCCTCCTTTGTGACACGGCGGTCGATCGGAGCGAACCAAGATCTTGACATAGGGGGCCCGTTGGGTTGCCGGGAAGATTTTGAGGAGCCCGTTTGACAAGTTGGGTCTGACCGGCATCTTGTCGTCCCGGCCTCGATCAGACAAGAGAGCGCTGCGGCCACATATCGCCACCCCTTGATCGAGGAGCTGAATGTCCGGCAAGCAGTCGTCTGAGCCCGCTGCTTGCGAGCGACGGCCGCTTTGGAGGTCTATCCGAACCCTCTCGAATCTCTGATCTCTCCCCGATCCCATAGGACACAGGCACGTGTGTGTGTCTGAATGCGCGCGCGAGAGAGAGAGAATCCACGGCGTGCGCTCGTATCGGGAGTGCGAGTGCTGATATTGCTCCGACGTTTGCGCGTTTGTGCGTGTGGAGAGCAAAGGGCGGCAGGGAGGGCAAGAAACCGAAAAAAAAAGAGAAAAAGGCGAGAAGTCGAAGTTGAAGTGAGGGGATCCATACCTCCTCTCCATACCTCCTTCCCCTACCAGGCATCATCTCCATCTTTCCTTCCCATCTCCGCTTCCGTCTCCTTCCATCGGATCGATCGAATGATCCATGCCGCTTGCACCTTCCGGTTTGCAATTCCGCGGCTGGTCGCACGAGAAGGCAGGAGCGCCGGAGCACCTTCCCGGCTCCGCAGCGTCGTGCCTTCCCTCCCCCACTTGGAGACATCCTCGTGCGTCTCGTCGATTCCTTCGGCGAATCTGTCTCCCACTCTTGGGCATTGGATTGATCAATTGATCCGATTGATTTTTTCCACGGCTCAAGGCCTGCAGGAAGAGGTTCTGGAGGTCTCGGTCGTGCCCCTGAAGGCAGCATTGGCGCTGGACGCTTGTCGCAGAAGGGCAGCTTGATCCCCTGTGTCTGCAGCAGACAGGGTTGGAGGGGGGCCACTATCGCGGGCCTGGGTCAGCGATTTTCCGGGTCTCCGTCCCCGTCTGGCGAACATCGAGATAAGACGATCATCCAGAGGCGACATTGAGAGGGGGGGGGGGAGAAAGGAGCAACAGGGAGGAGAAAAAAAGAAGAAGAGAAGACACGAAAACGAGAAAGGAGAGAAAGCGAAACAGCTCATTTGCGCGAAAGAAAGTCATCAAAGAGGCTCAGGCAGGGCGAAGAAGCAACACCTCAACTTGCAGGCGGGCCTTTGCTCCGCAGCCGCCGCATGCGCTGATGTGGTGTGTGTATGCAGGCGCTGTATCCTCGTTGCGGCAGCGTGCTTCTTCTGTGCACACACCTCGAGGCCGTCATCCATCATGATGCAGCAGCGGACTCCAGCAGCAGCAGCAGCAGCATCGGCAAGGGGGCCGTCTGTGCTCGGATTCGACGACATCTTCCAATGCTCGAGCTTCATTGCCGTTCCAGTTCCGCTCGAGAGGTATGCGGTTCAGCCGGACAAGGCAGAGAGGCAGGGCAGAGAATCTGGAGGGCACGACGATCACAGGCGGGCCAAGAAACCGCTGGCAAAGGCGCCCTCGATCAGCTCGCTGAGGCTGCAGAGCGGCGGCACGAGTCGCCATCACGGGCTGCACCTGGACTCAATTGTCTCGATCCGCCGCCGCCGAAGCTCCGCCGCCGCGCAGCTCCTACCCTGGAATAGCCACAGCACCAGCACCAGCAGCACCAGCACCAGCAAGAATCCCTGCAGCACCGCTGGCCAGTGCACGAGTAGCAGCTGGGGCACTGTCGCCGAGGCAGGTAGTAGCGGTACCGGACTTCAACCTACCGGGAGTACGACGACCGCGCCCGCCTGCCGTGCAGCAGCGACGCATTCACCGCAGCAGACGCCCGCGGAGAGCGCTAGAAGCACTCCGCTTGCACCCGTCAAAGAAGTGGGAATTGAAGCTCCTGTTGATTCCCGCTCGACATCGACATCGACATCGACATCAAGATTGAGATTGAGATCGAAATCGAAATCGAAATCGACTCGTGGGTGTCCTGGGCGAGGCAAGTGCTACTCAGGCTGCTGCCATCATTGCCCTAAGGGAATCGTACCGGTGCTCGCACAGCAGGAGCAGCTCGAGATCGTACCGGGAGCTTCTGTCCGCGGCGCAGGCTCCGGTGCAGGCGGTCCCTGTCGTGCACAGGCGCACGCACATGCACATGCACATGCAGCTTCCTCGACTACTAGTTGTGCACATGCAGCTCCCTGCCTCGTCCCCTCAGCAGCACCGGTGGGTACCTGTAGTGCAGGCCCCTGCCATTGTGCAGGCCCTCGCCATTGTGCACACCCTTGTTGTGCAGACCTCGGGTTGCATTTGCATAGTCCTTGTGCAGGCCGGGATCTTGATCAAGCCTCTGCCCGCCTCCTGCGCTGCAACGACGGCCCCGCCGCCGCCGCTACTCCTGCTCCTCCTCATCCTGCTGCCGCCGCCGTGCCTTCGACCAGATACAACAACGACAGCCTTTTCCGTTCTTCTCACCTCGACGATTCCCTCTCTCTCTCGCCGTCCGTCGCGACTCCTGACACTGCGACACCTGCCGCTTCCTCGGCCAAGGCGGCTGCCGCTGCTGCCGCTGCTCCTCGTCCTCCTCCTCGTCCTCCTCGTCCTCCTCGTCCTCCTCCTTTTCCCTCGTCGCCCTCCTCGCCTTGCTCGCCCTCGTCGGCCCCCTCCGCTTTCGCTCGGCCCTCGCAACGCCAGCCCTTCATCCGACCGAGCGAAGGCCCCTTCTCCCTTGACCACAGAAATGCATCGTCGTACCCAACAGGGGACACTGCCAAGTCCTCCACCGTCAGAAAAATGAGCGGCAGCATGCTCAGCAACGTCTACCGCCCCGAGTTCATGGCGTCCTCGGGCGCCCACACCCACACCTCGTCCTCGGCGCGGACTGCGAGCTCGTCCGGCCCCCCCTCGAGCGCCGTGGACCCCTCGCGCCTCTTCGTCCAGCGCAATGGACGGTCCTACTTCAGCGACCCGACCAACCCGTATCCCCTGCCCACCGACATTACAGAGCTCCACAGACAGACCATGCGCACATTGCTGATGATCCAGCTCTTCGGGGCCCCGACGTCCTGCTCCACGCTCATCAAGAAGCCTCCCACGCGGGTGCTCGAGATTGGCTGCGGCTCCGGTTTCTGGAGCATGATGTGCCACCAATACTACAAGGCCCGCGGCTACAGCGGCATCTCCTTCACGGGCATCGACATCGCCCCGCTGGCCCCCGAGACCAGCCAGGGCATGGACGGCGAGATGAATTGGAAGTTCATCCAGGCCGACCTCCTCCAGTGGCCCTGGCCCCTACCCTCGGGCGAGTACGACTTCGTCATGGCCAAGGACATGAGCCTCCTCTGCCGCAACCTCGAGAACCAAAACTTCATCGACGAGTATATCCGCATCCTGAAACCCGGCGGGGTCCTCGAGATCTGGGACTCGGACCACCTCGTCCGCATGCTCAGACCCCACGAGCCAGCCGCCGTCTCCGGCGAGGACGCTGACGAGCAGCTTGCCGCCGCCAGCCTCGGCGCGTACGTGGTCAAGGCGAACACGCCGCTGTCCGCTCCCCTAAACACCTACCTCGTCGAGTACGACCAGTGGCTCAACACGGCCCTCCAGAGCAGGCAGCTCAGCGCCGTGCCCTGCACCCTCATCGAGCCCCTGCTGCGGCAGGAGTCCGAGGTGCTCGGGGACGTGCGCAGCCGGCGGCTCGCGATCCCCCTCAGCGACGTCCGCTGGGAGCGCGAGGGCGTCGGCGGTGTCATCACAAAGGACGGCAAGTCCAGCCCCGATTCCAGGGGAAAGGACGGCAAGGAGGGATGGGAAGGCAGGGAGCAGGGTACTATCAAGGCGGACAAGAAGGCGCTCTCGGCGGGGCAGATGGCGCTCCGGCAGGCGGCCATGTCGACGGTCGTGCAGATGGTGCAGGCGCTGGAGCCAATGCTGCGCGAGGCCAGCGGGAAGAGCCAGGATGAGTGGGACGTTTGGCTCGGCAAGATGATGGGCGACCTCATCAACGACGGCGGGACGAGCTGGGGCGAGTGCCTCGAGGTCGGTGCATGGAGCGCGAGAAAGAAGCCTGCGCCTTCCCCCTGATTTTGCCCGGGACGGGAGGACGCGCAGACGGGCTCGCTCTGCAGTGTGACGTCTTGGGACAGCTAGACGGGGCTTTTGGATCTACTGGATTCCTTTTCTTCCTCTTGCCCCTTTCCCTTTGACTTGATCTTCCCCCTTTCCCTTTCCTTTGCCTTTTCCCTACTCCGCCTATTTTCTCTCCATTTCTCTCTATTTTGTTTCTGGTGTGTCTATTACTGGTACGGAGTATATATCTCCTGCATGATGCGTCGCACGACGGACACAAGCCGATTCGACTTGACACCATTCTCCATTTCAGCGGAGCGCGCCCGGCGAAATTGATTTTCATGAATGCAATCCATCTCTTGGTCTTAATTGTTTCGGTGAGCTGGGAATTTGCGAGCAGACAGCCTCTATCCCTGCACAGAGCGGCATGATTAAGAGTAGCGCTCTCTCAGGGTCCGATATCTCTTAAGGTAGTACCTTGAACCACGAGGTCTTAGCGGGAAAACAAGGTTATTGAAAGAGTAAACGTGGCGTGACAAGGAGCTGAAGCGCTGCGAAAGCTTGGCCTGAGGATGAGGTATGAGGCGCAATGGTCGGTGGGATCAAGGTTCGCCGTAGGGCCACGAAAGGAGGGCCCATGGAGTAGGGATCTGTGCTGTACGGAGTATTCCGTACGGAGAAAGAGATTGAGCAAACTCACATGGCCTCAATCTCTGGGATTTTTGGTCAGCAGCGGGAAGAACGAGGTAATCCAGGACTAACGGAGTAGAATACGGACAACGGAGCACGAAAGTTGGACTCGTACATATGTACGGAGTACGGAGTAAGATGAATAGGGAGGGTGGTGAGCGCCTCACCTTTCTTGACGTATTTGGCGTGCTCGATGCCCATGCGGATCTTGTCCTCGTCGCGCTCGGCGGCGCGGGCCATGAAGGCCCTGTGGAGGCGCTGGCGGAAGTAGTCGTAGCCGGCGGGATACTCCCTGCCGAGGAAGAGGAGGTCTGTTTGTGGGAAGCCATAGATTATCGATCAGAGTACTCCGTATACTCGAACTCCTTCTGAACAAGTGGGTTGTTGATGCTTGAAGCTGTCCGGATGTACCGTGCAGCACCAGACTTTACACACTGTGGTGATACTCACTCATCCAAGCTCAAGCTCAAGCTCAAGCTCGAGGTCGAGGTCGATGGAACGCACTGCATCCATGCAAGCGGCCCGAGCTCTGGGGAGGGCAGAGAGGGCAGAGAGAGCAGAGAAGCCTCGAGAGGCGCGAACGTGTGGAGGAGGAGGGTGATGAGACCAAGTGCCGGGATGATGAGGTGGCTGGATCGGCGAACTCACCTTTGTAAATGGCCAGGACCTGCCGCCTCAGCTCTGGGTTGCTGCCGGCCATCTACCTGTACACGTATGCCTCACGCGGGGCTTGCTCGACGGGGTTGAGGGACGTCAAGGCCAGTGTCATTACCAGATGCCGGTGCTTGGTTCGGGGCAGACTCAGCATGGGCAACCAATATTGATCGATCAATTCGTACGGACAGGTTGGATCGATCCGTGTGATTTTTGACGACGGTGGTGACTCGTAAGATACTTATGAGCTGAGCCTCAGCCACCGAAGGATGGCGGCCTTGTGCAGGGCGGCCGAGCCTCACCGGTCAAGCCACACCTCCAGCTCGCGGGCTTCACACGTCATCGCAGGCCGTCGCTTTGTAGTTTGCCTCGAGCCAGTCTGGGAGATGATTTGCGATTGGCTTTGCATTTGAAACCTCAAGCTGCATTCTTTTTGATATTTCCTTTTTCTGGGGGTCAGGGAACCTCTGCAATTCAACCTATCCCTATCGGACGGAATTCAAGTGGGTGGGAGAAGCCCCCCCATCCCCCCAAAAAAAAAAAGGAAAAAGGCAGAGAGACGCAAGCGCACGCCATGTCGGCCGCCCGCCTCCCGCCGGCGCTGGAGGTCTTCCCGACGCTCGCCAAGTTCCCGGCCCTGAACCCCCGGCGCCTGCACCAGATCCCCATCGGCTGCCGCGGCGGCGAGGACGCCTCGCTCGCGGACCTGCGGCGCAGCGCGCTGCACATCTACCACGACCTGGGCGTGCTCGTCTTCGCCGGGTGCTCCGCCGCGCAGGTCCACCGCATCGGGGACGTCCTGCGGCAGGTCGTCACCTGGGGAGGGCCGGGCGGCATCGTCTCCATGCTGCATGACAGGACGGTCAAGTTCTACAAGGCGACCGAAGCCGCGGATGCCGTGCGCGGGGAGGATCTCCAGGAGCCGTTGGACCGACGGGCAAGTCTCCATGTCCCCTTTTTCTCACATGCTTGAATCAAGAACGGCTTGGTTTGGGGGCCAGGGATGGGAGGATCGTTGATTCGCTAACTGGTGTGCAGGTTGGGATACTCAAACTCGAGGCGGTGATGAGATTGGCAAAGGCGAGGATAAAGGAGCAGCTGAAGGAGAGGGTGGAGGGGATGAGGCCCGCGGTCAAGGGCATACACACGCGCGACATCGAGATCGTGGTCCCGGGAGGCCCACAACCGAGCGGCATTGTTCACGTACGTCTTGAAACCTGAGATGAGAGGACAGCAGAGGAAGAGCGAAAGAGCAAAGGGAGCAGAATCAGCCGGCGGCGAGGGGTCCAAAAGAGACCGGTTCTAACGCGGCTTCAACATCGCAGCAAACCCTTTCGGGGCCGCGGCGCCTGCCCGTCGAATCGTGGACCGCCCTGTCCATCAACAACAAAACCGGACACCTGGTCGGCGAGATCCGCTTCTTCACGGCCGGCGCGGGCGAGTACCTTGGCGGGGCGACGATCAAGTACCTCATGTTCCGGCGCGATAGCGATGATGAGCCGAGCGCCCCCTTCTGGGCGCACGGCAGGATACCCGAGAGGATGAGGCGCGAGCCGCAGCTCGTGAGGGAGAGAATGGACAAGGTGCTCGACAGGGCGCTGCAGCCGCTGTGGGAGATGGAGAGAGATGTCTGGGGGAACAGGGCCGACGAGTTGGCGAGGTCGAGGGCGAGGGAGAAGGAGCGCAAGGAGTGGGAGCGGATGCGGATGTGAGGCTGCGGCGGCGCTGCCGCGAGGACATGTAGCGGTCCTCGGCCATAGATACTTCCCGGGAAGACACTCTCACGGGCGGGGGGGTAGATGCCTGGTGCTCGTACGGAGTATACTGGACTCGACCCTGATGCCGGTATCTGGGGTTCGAGGCGGGCTCGTCAAGTTGCTGCTGAGAATGCTGACCTGGCAGGCGCCCCGGACGACTCCTTTCCACTCCCGGCCCGAGAGAATCCGATAGAATCCAAGGTCTGGCAGTGGCTTTGCATGCCTTGGTCAATAATGATCTTGATATGGGCTTCTACTCCGAATCTTGAGCCTGCTGGGCGGATGCTCGCAGATGTCTCCTCGACTGATCGGTGTAAGAAGCTTTCATACCACAAGTCCCCAGTTCTGAATACCACTCGAGTTCCAGCCAATATCGATCCCTCAGATGACGGACATGCCGTCGACCAGCAGAGCAACATACTTGTGTTCCGTAAGAGTTCAGGAGAAGGGGAGCGTTGAATATGCGCTAAAAGGGGCTAGTTCCTGGTGTCGGAATAACTTGATCTCCCGCAAAATGCCACCCACCACTTCAAGTTCGCACAAGGTTCGGACAGGCTGACGCCGACGACTTGCGCATCGAACATGCCGCATCGCTCCCGTTACGACCCTCTGTATGCATGGCCCTACGAGTACGATTACCACCTCTGCATCAATACATTGAGCATCTTCCTATGAGGCAGAAATGCCGAGACGTCGGGCACCTTGACGACCTACTCTCCACGCTATTCTGATTCCACAGCGCCATGGTAGTGGTGCGAGCCGGCAAGCTCATTCGCAGACCGAACGACAGATAGACAAAGCGCGGGCGATGTCGGTGAGCGAAAATGAAGGGAACGCTAGTACTATGCTTCATCCACGGCTTCAAGGTGAGTCCTGCTCTCTCCCGTCTGACGGTGCTCGAGCTCGCGGCTCGAGGCTCGAGGCTTCGGGCTCTCCCTCGCGGCATGATGCACGCTGTCGGCTGACGGACCGTGCGCAATAGGGCGGCGATGACACGTTTGGCGACAACTACCAGTTCATCAAGGACCTGCGCGACCTGGTAGCGCGCGACCTGCCGAGCCTGCAGGTGCGCGTGCTCGTGTACCCCAAGTACGAGACCCGCGGGGACCTGGGCGACTGCGTGTCGCGCTTCCGCGACTGGCTCGAGGAGAAGGTCATCGACATGGAGGTCGCCGCGGGCACGCAGTCGCCGACGGTGGACCCGTCGGTGCGCGTCGTGCTCGTCGGCCATTCGATGGGCGGCATCGTCGCCGCCGAGACGGTCGCGGGCCTGGCCTCGGACACGCCGATCCGGTACACCGAGGACGGCGTCGACACAGACCAGGCCGCCGAGCTCACGGCGTTCATGTTCCCCCGCGTGCAGGGCGTGCTGGCGTTCGACACGCCCTTCCTCGGCATCTCGCCGGGCGTCGTCGCGCACGGCGCCGAGGGGCACTACCAGACGGCGCAGTCGGCGCTCGCGCAGCTCGGCGCGCTGGGGACCATGTGGACCGCGGCGAGCAACAGGGTCGTCAACAGCAACGGCAGCGGCGGCGGAAGCAGGGCCGTGGCGGGCGCGCCGCAGCAGGCCGTGTCGCAGATCGCGGCGGCGACAACGACGGGCGCCTCCGGGTGGAGCTGGGGCAAGATGGCTCTCGCGGCGGGCGCGGCGGGCGCGGTGGCCGTCGGGGGCGCCGCGGCGTGGGCGAACCGCGAGCACATCGGGCGCGGGTGGACGTGGGTGTCGTCGCACCTCGAGTTCGTGGGCTGCCTGGCCCGCCCGGAGGCGCTGAAGCAGCGCGTGGCCCGCATGGTGCGGGTGAGCGAGGAGCTGGACGTGGGCTTCGCCAACGTGTACACGCGGCTCGGCCGGGGTGCGCAGACTAAGTACGTCAGCATGGTCGGCACGGTGCTCGGGCGGGAGAGGACCTTCTGCAACGTGCCGAGCAAGCAGCCTGCGGGGACGTGGATCGAGGCCGTCAACGACAAGGCCTCGGAGGAGACGGGTGCCCACACGAGTGAGTCCTTCTCCCAAGGCAGAGAAGTATAAGAAAAGTGTGCGGGCTAACAACACGGCTAGATATGTTCACCCCGAGGGAGAATCCGGGATACGAGAAACTGTCGCGGGATGCGAAGGATCTCATCGTCGGGTGGGTAGATAAAGACTGGTATAAAGCGAGCGACTGGGCATGATGGATGCGAGCTGAGCAGACGGGGGATAGACAGCAAGCCATTGATCAATACGTAGCTTGGACGAGACCACAAACTCATGACGCCGGACTGTACTCCGTATTTTGACCCAAATGTCTATCTATATATCATATATCATGATTTGATTTTGTCTATTCCATATGCGTTTCCATGTAATGTCCAGGACCCTCCCTTCCACAGCCAGTATCACGCCGAAATGCGCCTCTTTCCATGCTCCTCCGAGCAAATGCAGACGCCCCCGCCATGAGCAGAAATACCCTTCAGACCGCATTACTGAGCCTTGGCCGTCTGGGCCTTGAGGCCGCGCAACACCTTTCTCCGCTGAGCCATCATGTGAGTGTAAAGGATGTACGTGCCTGCCACACATCAGTCAGCCCACAGATCAATCCTATCATCACCAGCCAGAGCCTGGGAAAAGAGCAACGCGCAACATACCGGGGACGTAGATGGCCAGGATCGCGTAGAGCGCGTACGGCGCCCACGACGCCAGACCCCCCGCGGGCCCCGCCGCGGCGAGCCAGATGAGCGAGCACTCGCTGAGGATGCCGACCGGGTAGAGCACGAAAAAGGTGTTGTACCGCAGCCAGGTGAGGAATGCGGGCTGCTTGCCCGAGGGCAGGCAGCCGACGGCGAAGAAGGAGTAGCGGATGACCTCGGTAACGGACCAGGCGACGAGCATGGACGAGTAGGTCGGGTAGAGCGCGAGGGCGGGGAAGGGGAAGAGGATAGCCCAGATGAGGAGGAGGCGCGACGAGATCTGGAGGAGCGTGGTGAGGAGCGGCGCGCGCACGATGCCTGGTGCTGTCAGCTCATCATTCACGCGATCAGATCACTCGGGGTCCTGGGGGAGGGGGAGGAGGAGGAGGAGGAGGAGGAGGAGGAAGGGATGGGCCGCACCGAAGAGAGAGTGCAGGACCTCCATGCCCGCCATGCTCTGGGTGTACGTCAGCCATTCATTGACGTCGGCGTAGACGGCGCGAGGGCCATCGAGGCTGAGGACGCCGAGCGTCCTGGCGAGGACGACGGCCCAGGCGGCTGCGGAGGCGGCGTTGTAGAGCACGAGATAGGCTGTCCTCAGAGAGGAGGACGCGGCGGCAGCCATTGTGCTTGTGCTTATTCGGGAATCTGACTGAGATGCCGACTTGAAGGGTGGCACTCCGTATGTTTGGAATGGGTTGCTGACTGGCGATGAAGCGCGTGAGAGGCGCAATGGGATGGTCGTGATGCTTCTGATGCTTTTCAATGTGTTGATGCCGGACGAGGTTGTTGAGATGAAGTTGTTGGGGGTGATATTTTTTATTTTATTTTATTTTATTTTATTCCGTTTTTTTTTTCATTTATTATTTATTTATTTGATTTATTCTGGACTAAATCAACATTGGGCCTCGGCATGTGATTATGCTCCGAGCACTTTTCATCTTCACTCACTGGGCTTAAACAACATCTCATTTTGATTTTTTTCTCATGAGATATTCATCAACAGCTTGAATGGTATGTAGTAGAAACGCCATCTGGTGTTTGTCGGGGTGTGCAATTACATAGCATTTACATACTTGTTCCCTATGTTCACAACACCATGGGGATACCTCCACATCAAGGCCGGCTTACTTTCTCCAGAACACCTCTTCAATTGAAACCGGGAGCCCCTTCATTATGTCTGTTTCAGATCTCAGGGGCATGACCATCCATACCGTCAGTTACCTGGGAATGCCAAGATCCATAGCATCAGCGGCACAGCTGCCCGAACGCAACTCCAAGCTCCCGCAGCCATATCCCCACCCGGCTTCCTCGCCGACCACGCTCCCTGTCCCCATCTCCCGCCGCATCCACGGGACAGGCCGCCTCCAGAAACGGCGTCAGCTTCTGCATCTCCGCCTCGTCCCGTCCCGGCTCAATCACCCGGTCGATCCGCCCCTCGTCAAACGCTATCCCAACCCACAGCAGCACGCCCAGCTTGCGAGCCGCCTCCACCTCCCCCAGCCACGGCCGGATGCCCAGGTCCCCGCAGCGGGACAGCGCGAGCAGCCTGTCCCAGAAGTGCCGCCTGAGCTCCTCGTGGCCCGCGCAGTACGCGAACCCGGGGCCCTCGCCCGCCCCGCCCAACACCTCCTCGACACCGTAGAGCGCCACGCCAAACGGCAGCCACTCCGCCTCGGCCCAGTCGACCAGCCCTGTCAGGTGGCCCGTCGCGGGGTCGACCATCACGTTCCCCGCCACGAGGTCCCCGTGGGTGAGACACCACGGCGAACCCTCGACCGCGTCTAGCCGCCGGGCCACCTCCGAGACATGCCTCTGCGCGTGCGCTGGCAGCGCCTCGAGCAGCTCCAGCCGCGCCCGTAGCGACGAGCCGACCCTGCCCCGCGCGAGGCGCGATGCGCCAGCTCCCGTGTCTGCATCGGTACCGTCAAGTAGTAGTATGGAGTCGGGCGACTTCCTGCTCTGGAAGCTGAGCGCGAGAGCCCACGCGAGGTCCCCGAGGAGCCTTTCGCGGAACTCCCTTGCATTGTCGGCGAACTCGGGCCGGGCGCGAAACTCCGAATAGGGAACGCCCGGGATTCTTTCCAGGAGATAGACACGCATTATGGGTGCTCCCGCGGTGGCCGAGCCAGGCCGAGGGATCGCCTCTAGTGTGCCGACAAAGGACGTCTTTGGGGCAAGGTGGCCGTAGATGGCTTTTGCCTGATTGCACCGGTCAATGTCCAACCTGAAGGCCTCGGGGCGAAACTGAATCAAGTGCCCGGTGGAGAGGATCAGCGTGTAGGAGCAGTATCCCTGTAGCTGGCATGGCGTTATCTCCGTGTCTGGGAATCGAAGGCGGGCAAACTGATCGCATGCTTCTCTCGTCCTTGCGTCGCATCCATTCCTGGCGAAGAACTGATCGACGTGCTGCTGCTGCTGCTGCTGCTCATGATGCCCGTTGGATGGCGAGGACCAGGCCCCACTGCCCTCGGCGACGTGCTCGTCTTTCTCTCCTTGCCTGTCGGTCGTCACCATCGTGGCTCTATTGCGCGGAGATGGCTAGGTATCATCCTTGATGCAGGGTGGAAGCGAGGGCGTCGAGCCATAATTAAAGGGCTGTCCTTGAACATCAATGCTGCGCATGATTGCTCCAATGGTACCAATTGACGATCTATTCGTGAGTACCAGAGCAAGAAGGGCGAATTTCCTTAGCCCCCTCCACCACCCCGGCGACCCCTCACAAGCACTGCGTCGCTAGGAAAATCGGTCGGCGTCTCGTGAGCACTGCAGCTGAGCATCTCTCACTATTGGACGCGCAATCAAGTCCGATAGTACCAGCCCATGCTCATCTCCTCATTCTTGGAATTACTGAGTGGTTGCACACTCCCAAGATTTGATGGCCAAGGCTCTGCTGTGTAGACAAATGCGTTGTATCATGCTCATGGCTCCGATTCCCATCAGTAGGCCGGGTTTTCAAGGTATGTGGCACTCAGCCTTTGACGAAGATGGTCTCCGCTCAAGATTCCGCCATACTTCTTCTCCGAGTCCTTGGCGTAGGTCGCGGGCAGCACCTCAATCAGGGATTCGAAATTGGGGTTGCAAAAGTAGCTGCATTGTGTTCGTCACACCATCAGTATCTCCAGTCATAGTTCGAAAGGGGAAAAGAAAGAAAAAAAAAAAAGGGGGGGG
>NQYS01000001.1:5597063-5610883 GCA_003055955.1 Escovopsis sp. AC | reverse complement strand
GGGGGATGGAGGGGAGGGGGGGGGGAAGGGGGTCGGGTCTGGGTTTTCATGAGAGACGTACGCAATGCTGTACCGAGGAGGATTTGTCTCGTCATTCTGGCCTGCCTTGCGGGGAGGCTCGACAACACGGTGGATGGTGCTCTTGATCGTGTCGTTGCTCCATCGAGCGAGGAGATCTCCAGCGTTGATGACAATGGTCCCCTCAATAGGAGTGGCGTCGACAAACTGGCCAGTCGGGCTCCGGACCTGCAGCCCACCCTGGTTGTCCTGGAAGAGCAATGTGACGGAACCGTAGTCCTGCCGATGAATGATCAGTCAGGGGGATCTCACATAGAACAGAAATTATTCCGCTGAGAATGAACGCTTACGGTGTGTGCACCGGCTCGGACCTGGCCCGGGTTGATTCGAAAGATCTCGGATTTGACAGCAGGGTAGTGCAGCAATCTCAGGGTATTGTCGCCGACGTCGATGTATCGGTCGAAGTAGGCCGCTTCCAGTTCCAGGCCGACAGCAATGGCTCTCATCACCTCCGTGTGGACAGCCTGGCAGTCGGCGAAGAAGTCCTTCATGGTGGCCTTGAACCCGCTGGTCGGTCCCAATTCCGCTGGCCACTGGTTGGGGTGCGCCTCCTCGTTGTCCCGACCAATCTCGAAGCTTTCCTTGATGTCGGGAGCCGAGTTGCGCAACTCATCCACCTTGTCGGCTTCCGCGGCCAGGCTGACCTTCTCGCGCCCGGGCGCCGAGTAGCCGCGGTTGGCGCTGGGTGTGGTCCATGCCAGGGATAGCTTATCCTCCTTGGGCTGCGCGAAGAAATTGGCAGACATGGAGAAGACATGCTTCAGCTTGTCCGCGGGAATGGGGTGGTTCTTGAGATAGACGAAGCCCGATGTCTGGAAGCCCTGTAGGATAGCCTTGGCCGTCTCCTGGCGGGTCTCATCATTGCCCTCTAGGAACTCGGAGAAGTCAATGAGCTGTGGAGAAGTTGTGTTAGAGAGCGGGTAGTCGGAAGATGAGCATGCGCGCTGACTGAGAGCTCCTCCATGGCCTTCAACTCACAGGGATGAAGACCCCCTCGCTGTTCACGGCAGCGTCGTTCGCCATTTCATCTGGCACGGCAAAGCTCAAGGCGAGATACAACCTCGGACTTATTCAAGACTCGGCGACAGAGATGCTTTCGAGCAATATCTTTTTTTCTTCCAAGTCGATGGAAAGATGGATTTTATACACCATCTCGGTCGGTGTGGCACTCAATGCCGGACGGCCCCGCCCTTGCTTCTCCTAGCCCGCTGGTGGCTGGCAGGGCTGCTGTCTCGATTCGCTCAGCCAGCGCAGGATGGATCGAGACGGTTTCATCCTTCTGGTCGGATGATATTGCAACAGGCCGAGGGGTTCACAAGGGCCGAAAAGGTCGCATCGTGGTGGAGGCCATACCGGGTTGATGCCGATTCAGGCCTGGTCTTCCCCTCCCTGTCCAAGACTACTGGTATCTTCAATGACCATGCAGACCCGGCTCCCAGCATCTCCCGAGCGTGACATCCTGCAGTAGGTGGCCTAGCCGTCCTTCCCCGCACATCACCGTCCGAGCTTCTCTTGCTCTAGTATTTGTAGAGCTCGGGTCTCGACCGAGATCACATCAAGCCATACTCGTTGCTGGCCTCGAGCTGTCCGTCACACGAGAGAATCTTCACAGCAGTCTTTCATCGCCACTTGCAAGAATGGCATCCTCCAAGATGCGCGTCGTGGATGTGCACACGCATATGTATCCTCCCGAGTACATCGAGATCCTCAAATCGCGATCCACGATCCCGCTCGTGCGCAGTTTCCCTCAAGCGGATGAACCCCGACTCATCTTGCTGGAGTCTGAGCTCAAGGCGCTCGAGGAGGCAACTCGGGATCCTGGTGCGAAACCGCCGGGGCGACCCCTGACGTCGCATTTCACATCGCTTGACCAGAAGATCCATTTCATGGACACACACGGCATAAACATCTCGGTCATCTCTCTCGCCAACCCCTGGTTCGATTTCGTCGACGCCGCCCAGTCGGGCGGTGTTGCCGAGACTTGCAACAATGAGTTCTCGCAACTGTGCGCGAACCACCCGGGGCGCCTTTACTTCTTCGCTGCTTTGCCTCTGACTGCACCCCTCCACACCATCCAGGCCTCCATCGCTCACGCAAAGAGCCTCAAGTACTGCAGAGGTGTCATTCTCGGCACCTCTGGTCTGGGTAAGGGACTGGATGACCCGTATTTACTTCCCATCTTCGAGGCGCTTGCGGCGGCGCAGCTCACCATCTTCTTGCACCCGCACTATGGCCTGCCCAACGACGTCTGGGGCCCCCGAGCCAACGACGAGTACGGCCACGTGCTCCCCCTCGCCCTCGGCTTCCCCATGGAGACGACAATCGCGGTGACGCGGATGTATCTCTCGGGAGTCTTCGACAAGGTCCGGGATCTGCGCATGCTCCTCGCCCACAGCGGAGGCACTCTTCCCTTCTTGGCCGGCAGAATCGAGAGCTGCATTGTGCATGACGGGCAGCTTGTGCGAGAGGGCAAGGCTGGGAAAGGCCGCCGCACGATCTGGGAGGTCTTAAAGGAGCAGATCTATCTGGACGCGGTCGTGTACTCGGAGGTTGGATTGAAAGCCGCCATTGCTGCGAGCGGGGCCGACAGGCTCATGTTCGGCACCGACCACCCGTTCTTCCCCCCCATCACCAGTGATGAGCAGGGCGAGTGGGAGAGCGTCAGCCTGAACGCCGCGGCTGTCACCAAGGCCGTGGGCGAGGCATCGCCGGAGGCAGAGGCCATCATGGGAGCCAATGCCATCAACATCCTCAGGCTCCAAGGAGAGTGATGAGGGCGTACTTGCTCATCATCGGTCAATAGGCAGTTGGAAATCAAATGCAGTGAATGCGCGCTGGACGGTGTCGCTAGAAAGTCGCCATTTCTTGTTGAAACTTCATCTCCGCTTCGTATATCATCCGTCTCGCTTCCAAAACTCCGTCTTCCGCTTGTTTGAGTTGTTGAGGGTCCGTGAAACCTGCTTTCTGGAGATTTCGTACGGCCTGCACCGCTCGCAGCTTGTCGCACACGAGCTCCCAGTACATCTTCTTGACGTTTCCCAGATCCGCAATGTATTCGCCCGGGACGGCGACGACGCCGTTCGCAGGTCCCGAGGCCTTGCCGACGGCGCCCGTTGCCTTCATCGATTTCTTGACCTGCTTGCGCCTGGCCTTCTCTTCTTTTCTCTCCTTCAGTCGCCGCCGAGCCTCTGCCAGGTCCTCCATCTCCTGTGCCGCGTGGGCCTGCCGCTGCCGCTCCTCCTCGTGCATGCGCTGCTCCTCGGCGAGCCGGGCCCGCTCCTTCTCGACCGCCTCCTTGTTCCTCTGGTCCTTCTGCTGCCTCTGCTGCCTGAACGCATTTTCGCGGGCCTCGAGATCGTCCGCAAATTTCTTGTGCTCCTTGTCCATTGCCTCGCGCTCCTGTTTGCGCAGCAGCTTGGCCTTGAGGGACTGGTCGTAGGCCGTGCGGGCAACAACGTCAGAGAGCACGTCCCTGGCGCGCTCGAAGAGCTCCCATTTGGCGGCGTCGAAATTCTCGCCGGCTTTGTCGGGGTGGTACTTCAACGATCGCTTCCTCCAGGCACGGTGGATGTCTTCCTTGGGCGTGAGGGCATCTACGCCCAGAAGCTCGTAGAGATCAACATCTTGGTCGGCGTATTCATTGGCGAATCGCAACAGATCTGGATTTTCGTCGCTCATGGCGGCGGTCGGGATTGACGATTTCCAAAGCGCCGCTGTCTCTGGCCTCTAGGGGATGGTGATGTGTCGAATCTTGATGCCAATCCTGAAACCTCCCAAAGCGCGCTCACGCGATCGACGTCTGGAGCGAGATCACGTGACCTTCACCTTCAAACCACGAAGCAAATGGACTTTGATCTTTCATTCACGTCTTCATCGAGGAAGATGAAATTGACAAATTGCCTGCTTCTAATTTGATTCTCTTTCCCATTAATTATGTCCATGAGTTGCAGTATTAGACAATGGTATACGAGAAATGGGTGCGCGGTAAACAAGATTCTGTCATTGCCCGTCCATGCCGCGCCTCAACCAGTCCGGAACGAAGGCCTTGACCTTTACGTTTTTCCTGCTATCAACTTCGCCCCATTCGAGACTGAACTCGTTGTCCGGCGTGAACGTCGCCGCGGCCTGCTCCCCCGGAAGGACGACATCGGTCATGATCTCCAGGCGGCAAAGCCCGAGCCCAATGTTGCCAACACCCTTGAGCCACTTCCCAGCACTGCGACCGCGCTTCCCTGAGCGACCGATGCTCGTCTCGGCAGGGATCATGTCCGCTGTCAGACTCTCCGGGCTGGCAACCTCGGGCTCGTAGATCAGGGCCTGCGGCACGCCCTTGTCCTCCTCGTAGATGACGCACGGCAGGATGCGCTTGCGGACGACGCCGCGGTGCTTGGTGCGGATGGTGAGCTCTTGGCCGACGTAGCAGCCCTTGTGGAAGTCGATGCCGTTCATGTATTCCATGTTGCACTCGAGCGGGAGGGCCTGCTCCTTGAGGACCTCGTCCTGGCCCTCTGCGACGCCGTGCAGATAGCGGCGAATCGTGTAGGCGTCCTCTGTGCTCCGATCGAGGTCGAGCTCGGGCGTCTTCGAGGACCCGTATTGGAGTATTCGAAATCCTAGTCCCGGTGCCCTGGGGTCTCTCAAGACGATCCGGGAATCGGTTCCGCCAATTTCCAACGGCGCCGCGTCATCCCACGCCTGCCAGACGTTTGCCTCGTCGGCAGTCAATGCTCGGACATTAACCTTGGCTCGGAGTTTGTACCGCTTGATGAACCTAGCCAGAGCATTCATCTGCGCCGCATCAATCTCGATGAGGAAACCATCCTCCCCACCCAGGACCCCAAACCCATCCTTCTGAAACGGGTAGACAAACACATCGTGGAGGACTCTCCCTGTCGCGTTCAGGAACCCCGTATAGAAGCCGTCCGTCCGCGGCAGCCCTTGCTTGGACAAGACGTTGGCAGTCACAATTCCCTGAAGAAACTTGGCGGCATCGGTGCCGGCGACGGAGATCAGCTGTCTTGAGGGTAGGGCGGCGAGGCCAGCGGACGGGGGTCGTGGGGGTGGTGTCGCTGTTAAAGATACGGATATGGATCGCCGGCTCTGCAGCAGGCAGCTTCGGCAGACGCGGTGAGGGGAGAAGTCGTGCGCTAGGGCGCGCCTCGAAAGGCTTCGCATGGCCATTCAAGTCGAGAAGGAAAGGGGCGGGGGGGAGGGGGCGGAGTTCCGTGTCCCCAGAGGTTGGAGTCAATGTCTTTTCGAAGGTTTGGAGAGAGATCTTTGTCGGGAGATCTGATGACGCAGCTGCATTGAAGCTTCGGCCTTGGCGTCGCGAATAGGATCCGCTTACTAATCTCGTGAGGCATCTGGGGACTTCGAGGACGACGTTATCGATAAGAAATGGAATGCATTTCTAGATGCGTGTTCGCTGATAAGCTGAATCCAAAAACGGCTAGTGTCCCGATGCTCGTCCGAGTCTTTTATCGAGCGTTGCCAAGATGGCAAAAGGTGGAGTCTGATAGGAGGGATTGAGTCGAAAACGAGTGATTCTTCCGGGGATTGTGAGTCACGGAAGAATCCTGCGCGATCAATCGTTTGCATCAGCCAAGATAGACATCTCCCGCTCCTTATCAAAGTTCAAAGTGAAATACCAAATGCCTCAAGGACCAGCTGGTGCCATTCAATACAGGCATATACATCCTGTACTCGTACTCGTACTCATACGGAGTACGGAGTACTACGGATAAGACTCAATTCAAATCAATGAGGCCAATTTTTATCAACGACTTGGAAGCGGCGCAGGGACGTGCCTGCCTAAAAGACGGGGATGCGGGGAAAATGCGCGGATCCACTTTGGACTGAAGATAAAGAGAGTGGAGACTGTTGCTCGAGTCCTCCTCGCGTGCCCCAAGCTTCGAGGCTCCAACAGGAATCAATAGAATGCCAGTACCTTAAACATCGGAGACTTTGATGAATTGCTGATAATTACCGGCAGGGAAGTTAATTGTGCAATGGGGCCTCCATCGATTTGGGACTCGGCCATCAAAATCGTGCAGCAGAGGATCGACTCGGTCTGGTCGAGTCAAGCATCGCAACTGCCCTCCTCCGTGGCAGACTAGTCCCAAATGACTCTAACGCGGCGATGTCTGTGCCCCCCCCCCCTTTTCCCCTCTAGTAGCTCTCACACCAGAAAGATTCCTATTTCGTCTTAGCGGCCTTCCTCTCCCCTTCTCGATTATTCACGCCGGCGTCAAACTCCCGGCTCCCAACCGTCATTCTCCCTGAACCTCCCTCAAAGTACGGAGTAAGCGGCGCTCACCTCACCTCAGGCTTTGCTCATGGTACGGAGTACCGGTATAATTGATGATCTGGATATGCCGCCTGGATGGCTTTGCTCAACGCTAATCTCGCTGCGCAGGCTCGCTCTCTACCCCCCGCAATGGGTCCAGTGGCCCTCGGCGCTACCTCGATGAGAAGGTCCGGAAAGGCACCTCGTTCCTCGAATCACGCATCATAAAGGACATGCCGGCGGAATCCGCTCGCCCCGTGGGGAGTACGGAGCACCCGCTTATTCCCCACAATCCTTGCGATCACGACTCACGAGTAGACCGCCGTCACCATCTTGCTCCTCGCCCAGCCCAAGTCCTCCTGCAGCCGGCGCGTCTCCCCGAGCTATTGGCTTAGGCTGCCTTCCTGGCCGTCCCGTCCGCTGCCACGCTTCCCTGTCGCGAAGATGGATAGCGTACCGGTATAAGAAGTCTGCCCAAGCCCGCCTCGCCTCTCCCTCTCGAACCAAGAGGCATCCTTTGTCCCTTCACCCCGCCAATTTCGCTCTTCCGGACCAGACATGGAGGAGACAGGGTCTCGCGGCGGTGGCGTCCATGCCGAAGATGCCGCTGCCTTGGCGCAGCTGGGCCACAAGCAGGAGCTCAAGCGCAATTTCTCCATCATCTCCATGCTCGGCCTCGCCTTCGCCATCCTCAACACCTGGACCGCTCTCGCCGCCTCCATCACCCTCGCCCTGCCCTCGGGCGGCGCCAGCTCCGTCATCTGGGGCCTCATGCTCGCCGGCATCTGCAACATGTGCCTATCCGCCTCGCTCGCCGAGTTCCTCTCCGCGTACCCCACCGCCGGCGGCCAGTACCACTGGGCGGCGATCGTCTCGTGGAAGCGCTGGAGTCGCGGCATCAGCTACGTCACGGGGTGGATCAACGTCTCCGGATGGGTTGCGCTGAGTGCCACGGGCGGCTTGCTCGGCAGCACCTTCATCATCAACATCATCTCGCTCCTCCACCCGACGTACGAGCCCCAGCCATGGCACCAGTTTCTCATCTACATTGCCTTCGCGGTCCTTGCGCTGCTCGTCAACGCGTTCCTCACCAGGCTGCTGCCCTACCTCACCAAGGCCGCCTTCTTCTGGTCGGTGACTGGGTTCGTCGTCATCAGCATCACGCTCTTGGCTTGCGCGTCGCCTAACTACCAGAGCGGAGAGTTCGTCTACGGCAGCTTCATCAACGAGGTCGGCTGGCCAGACGGTCTCGCGTGGCTCCTTGGCTTGCTCCAGGGCGCGTTCGCCCTGACAGGTACGTCTCTTTTCTCCCTCCCCGCCCTTCAATTGCTGAAAAGTCTGGGGCCCTGACATGAACCGTACTATACGTAGGCTTCGACGCGACGGCCCACATGATTGAGGAGATCCCCAGGCCCCAGATCCAGGGCCCCCGCATCATGCTCTACTGCATCGGCATCGGCATGTTCACCGGCTTCGTGTTCCTCACGGCGCTGCTCTTCGTCGTCAAGGACATCGAGGCCGTCATCAACGCCCCCTGGGGTCCCCTGCTGCAAATCTTCATGGACGCGACCAACAGCCGGGCCGGCAGCACGTGTCTGCTCATGTTCCCCCTGATCTGCATGGTGTTCACGTCCATCGCGATTGTGTGCACGAGCAGCCGCATGAGCTACGCCTTCGCCCGGGATCGCGGGATGCCCTTCAGCCACATCTTCGCGCGCGTGCACCCCACGCTGGACGTGCCCCTGAATGCGCTCCTGTGGACGGTGGCGTGGGTCATCATCTTCGGCTGCATCTTCCTCGGCTCGAGCAGCACGTTCAACGCCATCACGTCCGCGTCCGTGGTGGCCCTCGGCGTGACGTACGCCATCCCGCCAAGCATTCTGGTCATCCGCGGCCGGCATCTCCTGCCCGAGAACCGGCCATTCAAGCTCCCCGAGCCCATCGGCTGGATCTCCAATATTGTAAGTCGGCCGTGATCATAATTTACTGAGTCAATGGCCAAAAGACAAAGCTAATCGGGTCCAGGTCGGTATCTTGTGGACGTTGTTGACCACGGTGCTGTTCGTCTTCCCACCTGAGTTCCCCGCGACAGCGACAAACATGAACTACTGCATTGTCGCTTTCGGCGTCATCCTCCTCATAGCCGGCTCGACGTGGATCATTGACGGGCGCAAGAACTACAAGGGGCCAGTCATCGAGCTCAGCGGCGTCGACAATGCTGCGCTTGGGCTGGATCCCGCGGCAAATGACGTCTCAGACGTCCACTCGGATGGCTTCTCCTCCGAGAAGCATTGAAGGAATCTAGAAGGGCATGATCATGAATTATAAGCGATAGATATGCATTTTTCTCATAGACCCATTGCAACTTGCCTTTCCAGTGCTCCTCAGTGCCTCGCAGCGTAATCCCGTGCCCCCACCAGGTGCTGATGTGCAGTCTCTAATAACGATCTCAACAGGAAGCAGGAGCAGTAGTACTCCGTAAGCTTCGCAATATTGTACGACACATCCACATCACCAATCTCGATAAAGTCCCACGCCGTCCCCCGTCCTCCACCATCGTCAGCCCCTTCCCGTCTAGCGAGATCGCCACCTGGAGCAGACCCGCCGTCCTCACCGTCTCGCCGGGATTCAGCCCCATCAGCAAATACCCGCCCCGCTGGTGTCTCTCGACGACGAACCACGCCAGCTCGCTGAAGTCCGCCCCCTGGGCCTTGGGGATCCTCGGGTCGGGCCGCTGCAGGTAGTGCCCGGACACGGTGTTCCTAAAGCCCAGCCAGTTATTGGACTTGATGCAGTGCCACGCGACGCCGAGGCTCGTGTCGCGTCGCCGTGAGACGCGCATATCGACCTCTGCCTGCTCGAGGACGAGGTCCTTGTCGCCGCGCGTGCGGACGAGCAAGATCTTTCCGGCCTGGGGGAAGTGCTCCTGGCCCTGGAACATCTGGAGCGGGGGCGGGGCGTCTTCGGTGTTGAGGTTGGTGGAGATGATTTTGGGCGTGAGGCAATCGCTGGACTGCTCGGAATTTTGTGTCGGTGCTTGCCATGTAGTTGGCGCACGAGGGAGAGATGAGCTGGCCGCTATGAAGGCCGGAGAAACTGTTTGCAGGAATCAAAGGGCTTTGTATGAAGTAGTCGAAGGAAGGAAATGGGCTGTCAAAGTCCATAGTCCGATGAGAAGGGGTCGGGCACTTTTTATCTTCCTTGATCTCCCGCTTCAGGGCACTTTCATTCGACAGGTGAGGCAAGAGTGGCTGCAGCCCAGACGCTTCCCCGCTCGCGACGAGAAGCGAGGAGGCTCGACAGGAGTCGTCGATGAGTCGCCCGATATCACGATGATGATGTCTCAATGGGCCTCATCTAAGGCTTCAGCCCGACGAACAGCAACATACGGGGCTAGTCTCGGTGCCGCTTGCATCATGGATGGATCCCCTTACCGAAGTAAACAAACTCAGTATATAGCACGACAACCACTCCATGACGGTTCATTCCGGGCCTGGATTTCGATCAACTTCAAAAGACTTCGACACCTCTGCTGCTACTTCAGGGGAACAAGGTCCAAGGCGACCTACCCCTGTTCGCACAAGGCCACAGCGACCCTCCACCACCTCTACTGTCACCGGCCCACGGACATGGCCATCTAGGTCGTACAATCTAGAAGCACGCCACCCCGACGCATATGCAGGAACGGCACTCAGAGTCCGAAGCAATGGAGCCACAGGTTCCCACCGTCCGTCCGCTTCCTCCTCCGTCGTGGTTCCCGGCCAGGCCCTCCATGGATGGCCCAGGCACGAGCGGCTCCCGGCGAGCAAGACGACGCTGGCGGAAACGGGCTAGAAGCCGAGGCTCCAGTTCCAGCCGCGGTCACATATCACTTGCGGAACCCGAGTGCGATGGCTACGTCAGATGTGTAATGCTATCCACGGAAAGAGTTTGCACTCGAGAGGTCCGAGGTGATACATCATCATCAGCTTACAGTCGCGGACTTGTCCGTGCAAGAGCCCGCGACGTGTGGCTTTATCGAATTGTGGCCCATTGAACCTCCTCTCGACTACGGAGTAGGGCGTACGGAGTACTGTGGAACACAATGAGCAATGGCACGGAGCATTGCAAGATCATCATCATCGTCGTCGTCATCGTCGTCTCCGCTGCCTCTCTGCCATGACGCCTCGTCAAACGTCGAGAAGGCATACATGCGGTATAGCATCGAGGCCAAGATGACTAATCCTTGATCGGAGCATCTAAGCACCGACATCCGGTTCTCGGAGGATCATGCGCCGCGCTCCGTCTCCTCAAGATTCCAGTTTAGTCATCGATTTGCAGCAACGTGTTCCCCCCCAAAACAGAATCTCACGAATGTCCAATCGCTCCCCCGTATCTTCAGTTCAATCTACGGAAGACGGGTTACCGCACCGCACCGCATCGCATCGCATCGGCAGCCCCCCTTTCGCGTCCGGGGTCAGACGGGGACGCTCGCGGGGCTGCTCGCCGATCATGCGGCCCAGGCCCGCTGATTTGTCTCGTATCTGTACTCCGTACGAGTACCGGGATGCTGACGACCCCACGAAACCCACTGCGGGCCTCGGAGAACGCCGTGTTGCAGAGCTCGACCTGTGCCCGGCCGGCGCTGGCCCAGGAAAGGGGGTCCGAAAGGGCGAACTTGTTTCCATGCGAGTTGCTACAGACAATGCAAGGGGTCGACAGCTCTCGAGGATGTGCCACAAGAGTACGGAGTAGGGACAGGTGGGTAGGTGAGCTTGTTTTGGCAGACAACTTGGTGAATGCTAGCAAGGGATTGAGGGCTGCAAAGTCCGCAAACGCCGGGCCCATGCCGGGCTGCCTAGCCTTTGGACCGGCGGCATCGACAATCTCGGGAGCTTTCCGGGAAGGTTTCGTCGTCGTTGCTGGATGCCAGATATGCTCCGGCCGAATCAGGGCCCTCTGCCCGCTGAGGGTTGGCAAGAAACCGGCGAGACGACGAGGTGGCGCATCTGGCGCACACAAGGAGCCCCATTGAGGGCCAGAGTGGCGCGCGGCGGGACTTGGAACTGGCTGGAGCTCCGAGAAGCTCTCCAAGCGAGGCACAGCCTTGCCATCGTATCGTACGATTCCGAATACCTTGGCAATGCCAATTGATCTGGGAGTAAGAGGTATGTATCCATGTGCTGAGGGAGGCGAAAGGGAGGGAGCGCTAGAGGCTCGAGAGGGATGCCGCGGGTACTGGCCTCGGCAAGTCGGGGTCATGCGAGCTCGATCTGGGGCCATGCATATCCAGACAATCGGATCTCGAGATCTCAAAAGCCCTGGAACTACGGCCGAGCTTCGGGAGGTTCGTTATCGAATACGGAGTACGGAGTACTCCGCACTTGTGAGTTCATGAGGTGACCACGTTGCTCCGGAATCACCTGTTGATCGTCTCTAGCGTCTCGCCGGCGCGCCCTCGGTGGCGTTGGCCGAAGGGGGGCAGAGTCGCCGGTTTCCGCATTCCGAACCGGGGCAATCCCTCCAGGCCGTGCATGCCCCCTCAACTCCGAAGTCCGAGAAGACCTGGGCCCGTCCCCCTCGGTTTTAAGGTTTTGCGCCTGATCTACAGGCACGACGAGTTTGGCGATCAAGCAAGCCTGACTATCATTGTACAGTGCTTACTCCGTACATGTTCCCATGACGGGCGCGAGAGACGCCGTCCATTCCGGGATTGTACTGCTCGGTCAGCGATCCATTGCTGGACGGTCTGTCTATCGACCGTACGGAACGAATCACGGAGTAGATGCCTGTACGTCCTGGGCAGGCCGGGCGTCCCGCGACACCAAGCCAACATCAAATCGGACCCGGTACGGAGTAATCCCGGGCACGATTGCAGGTGTTCTCGGTTCGAGACGGGGATTCCGAGCGCTCGCGGGAGATGCTCGCTGCCAACAACGGATAGGGTTTTCGAGGCGTGGCAGGCGGGCTCTTGAGCCCCCCAGCCTTTCCCTCTCAGGGCTTGAAGCTTCCCCAAGTACGGAATACCGGCGAGGGAGAAGGCGAAGGTCGCGCAGCTGCGGTGGGCTTGAAGCCTATCCGCGACGGCGATGCAGCTGCAAACCTCACGTTTCGCGGGCGGTTTGACACATGGCGGGCGCGCGCGCGGTGGGGGCAAGCCGGTGAGAACTCTGTCTGCCTCCAATGCTTTTTTCTTTTTTTTTTTCTTTTCCGCTACTCTTTTCTCTTCCCAGATGCCGGATCGAGGGGGGAAAGCTCTGTACTTCCGACCTGGATGCGTCTGGGGCGCCTGTGCGTCCCGGAGTGATCCGCATGTGCGAGCTGCCCCTCGGCAGTTGGGCTCACCGGGCGCGAGGCCGCCCGTGCCCCATCACGGCTGTTGGACAACGGCGAGCGGCTCCGCATTCCATGCACGGCAGCGCAGCACGGAGTACGGAGTACTCCGTACGGGGTAAACATCCACTCGCAGTACGAGTACTCGTACGAGGTCAATGCGTGAAGTTGGCATCTCTGCTCTGGGCCCGTGCCAGGTGCTCCGTACCCCGAGCGTCGATGCAGATACCTCGTTCTCGTGTGCCGGCTTGTCTTGTACGAGTAGTACGAGTATGTACGAGCATGTATTGTACGAGTACTCCGTATATACAGGTGCTGATCCTCTCCACAGCCCCAGCACAGGCCATGCTCCCGCCCAGATCCCCAGTGCTGCTGGCCGCGGCCCCCAGTCTCCCTTGAATCTCGAAATCTTGGTCCCCCACAAGCCCGGCCCACCGTTCACAATCTTACGCGTAAACGAAAGACATCGGCGAGACCCTCACGAGATTGGCTCTGACGATGGAGTTCATTACGAGCATGAGTACGGAGTATGAGTACTCGTACAGAGTACTCGTACGATGTGCCCGTGGATACTACGGAGTACGGAGTAGCAAGGTCCAAGGTCCAGGTCCAGGTCCAGGTCCAGGTCCAGGTAGGTACATTCACCCAGACGAGATGGACATTGGACGCTGTGACATGCTCGTACGAGTGCTAATGTATGTTGTTGTCTGTTTCAGACCGGGCCGCGTCGAGGTCGCAATAGCCAATCCATCCCGCTCTGGGGGTCCTTCGACCCGGGGTGGGATTGTTGGGCCAGGCTGAATGCAGGCCCGTGGTGAGACACGTTTGAAGCTCAATGCCCAAAAGCAGAAGGATTTTGTGTGAATCAGGGTGAATCATTGTGCGTTTGGGATCTCCATTGGATCCATGCTGCGCCCCTGCTCTTGCTTCAGGCAGGGACTCTGACCCTGATCCTGACCTTGGGCCTTGACCATTTGATCTTGATCTTGATCTTGACTTTGGACGTTTTTTTTCTTGTCACCAGAGCCTGGCGACCCCAACTTGGAAGGGAGCGGGCTGATCAGCACAGGCAGAAATCAGATAATCTCAGATGATATGCCCTCCATGGAGCCTGAAGGAGGAGGAGGGGGGGGGGGGGGGGGGG
>NQYS01000001.1:5581408-5596015 GCA_003055955.1 Escovopsis sp. AC | reverse complement strand
CCCCCCCCCCCCCCCCCCCCCTTTTTCCTCTCACCCACTCGAGGCCTTTACTTTTTCGTAAAATCCATCAATCCAATCCATGTCCGGATTCCCCCTAGATCCCATTGAGACCTTTTGCACGGAGTACGAGTACTCCTCTGTATACGGAGTACTCCGTACGGAGTTACCTCTCGTCATGTCCAGCCTCGGAGCCAGCGCCCTCCCAACGCTCGCAAATCTCACTGACGCCAGCAGCAAAAAAAGAAAGAAAAGAAAGGAAACGAGAAATCCAGAGAAGAATTACCACACAGGACTCCGTACATTACAAATTCGACGAATCTACTCCGTACTCCGTACGCCCCAAAGTGATCGAGGTGACCGATCAGAGCCAGCTGCACGGAGCTTGTCGCCAGCACCTCACCGCCATCCCCAGGCCGCCGTACCGCGCACATGTATCCATCCATCACCCTCTTCTTAGGCTTCTTATGGAGGATGGGGGGATGTATTGATGCATTGATGTACTCCGTATGTATGTACGAGTATGTACTCCAGCAAAGCACCGTGATGCACGAGATACATCAATGTACGCAGCCGCGCAGCGCAATGGCCCGACGGTGACTCACTGCAGAGAGCGGTGGCACGAATCTCGCATTCGATGAGATGAAATGAAAAGTGAAGGTGAAGGTGAAGGTGAAGGTGAAGGTGAAGGTGAAGGTGTTGAGCACGATGTTTCCGTCCGTCAATCCAAATCGATCGAGGCCTCGGGATGGATGACGGGAGATCTTGAAAGCAAAGCAAGAAGCAGAGCGCCAGTCATGACTCCGGAGTGCGAGATGCACGTCGGAGCAACTGGGTGCCTAAAAAAAAAAAAAAAAAAAAGGACGAGAAGAAGAGCAGCAGCGAGGAAAAGAAAAGACGAAAAGTAAGGAACCCTCCCCCCGGAAAAAGAAAAAGAGGCTCTAGAGCATAAGCCGGCCAATCGCACCGCAAAGGTCCAAAGAAGAGAAGGCCCAAGAAAAAAGAAAAAGAGAGAAAACTAACGAAAGAAAACAAACAGAGAAAATATAAGGAAAAAGGGAGGGGGAAAAGGGAGGGGAAAAAAGCTCGCTCATTTCACACATCACATTGAGAATTAAGGCGACGACGACGGGAATTTTTGCTGCTCATGCTATGTTGCTTTGTTTCTTTATTCGCTTGGGCCTGCTGGCCCTCGCCCCAATCCAATTGTGCTATATCCTATGTAGTGTTACTCGTACATGATGGAAACAACAAATAAAAGAAGAAAAAAAAAACCAAGATCCATGCCAATCCACTCAATTGATCGTCTAGAGTCGGGAGCGGTGGCCCCGTTACCTGAAACACCTCTTTCTCCCATGATGCAGAGCCCAGGATATACATAGTATGTATGTAGATATATGTGAAAAAGAAGCAAAGAAAAGAAAAAAAAAAAGTCAAGAGAAGAATGTGCCGAGTGGTGTGTGCATGCATGTTTGCTTTCTGTACTTTCATTTTGATAGTGGGAGAGAGAGAAGAGAGAGAGAGAGAGAGAGAGAGAGAGAGAGATGAGACTTTTTTTCAGCCATTGGTATCAAAGAATACAGAAATATACAAAAAGAAATCGCAAGGAAAATGCAAAAAAAAACAATCGTCATCCAAAACGCCATTTGTCGTCGCCACGCTATGCTGTCAAAATCAAGAGATATCGTTTCGAAGAGGAAGAGAGAATCCGTTGTGGTGGTAGATGGTAAGAGACGAGAAGAGAAGCAAAGGAAAAATGGTTTCGAGGTCGGCGCTGTCGAGCCCGTGCCCTCTAGTAGACGGGAATGGCCGACACGAGACCGGCTGGTGTGGGTTGGTAGAATTCCTCTTCGAATAGCGAGTCCTCTTGATCCGAGAGCCCGACCTCCTTCTCCAGGATGATGATCTGGGCGTCGGCAGGCGAGGGGGGCATGGCCTCCTCGTCCGACGACTCCGAGTCGTGGTCAACGAGCTCCGGCGGCGAGCTGCCGCGCGACGATGTGCGGACCAGTGAGAGGTGGGCGTAGTCCTCCTCGAGGTCGTCGTGGTGGTCGGCATCCTCGCCGTGTGTCCTACTCGACACAAGGGAGGAGACGGAGCCGTTGATGTGGTGGTGGTGCAGATGCTTGATGCTGTTGGCCTCCTCCTCGTACTCAGAGTCCGACTCGGATGTGTCGGAGTCGTACTCGACCTCCTCCTCGTCCTCCTCGTCCGAGTCAATGGCGTCGTCGACGACCTGGTCGACCCACTGGATGTGTCGGCTGGAGGTGGGCGGGGGGCCCCTCTTGACCTGGTCGGCGCGGCGGACAGACTGGTTGAACCAGCTCTCCTGCTCCCGCTCGGCTTCGGCGAGTTCGAGCATCAACGAGTCGAGGAGGTTGGCGTGTCCGACAAGAAGGCGGAGGTCGTGGTCGGGCTGGGCAGCCTCGCGAGAGAGCTTGGCCCGGGCCTTGTGGGCGAGGTAGTAGGTCTGGGTGATGGACATGTTGCTTCTCTTGGCGGGCCGGAAGTGAGGGTGAACAGACTCCACGGCGGGTGGTCGAGATGTAGCAGAGGTATGCATATTGAAAGAAGAAGAAGAAAGGGAAAAGGGAGACGAGGGAGTAATGGTTTGTTTTATAAAGCGGCAGCGGGAGCCTTGAGATGAGGAGATAGATAAGGGAGCCTCAAAATAAATTGGATGCACGCCCCCGGTGAGTCGTTATGAGTCAGTCGGCTTGCCGGTGAGATACCGTGACGAGATCGAAGTGGAGAAGATGATAATACTAGTAGATGGGGAGGAGGGAGAGAGAGAGAGAGAGAGACGAGATTGATATGTGGTAGAGGAGCTGCGTGCAGATATGGTGGAGGGAGCCGCCTGGCTTGCTGGCAAGTTGCTTGCTGTATGTCGTGCTCGAGTGATGTACGGAGTACGATGGACGACGACAAGGGAGAGAGAGACAGGCGGTAAAAGGCGGATGTCTCTTTTTTTTTATTTGATAAGCTGCTGGAGCTGGAACTGGCGTTGGGCCGGATGCTGTGCAACGCTGGTGGCTGTGTTGTGGTCTCGCGAGGGAGGGAGGGAGTCTTTGTTCGGTGGTGGTGGTGGCGGCGCTGCGATGCACGGAGTAGTAGTACCTGTGCTCGTATGATGTGAAGATGCCTTGCGGACGAAGGCTCGACGATGGACGAGTCGAAGAGAGGTGATGGATCGGGTCTGGTGGAGAGGATCGGATTGATTGATGTCTTTGAAGATTTTCCCAAAAGAGATATGAAAAAGAATCCACGAAGGGGGGGTCTGGCAATGCTCTTATACCGGATCGACGCTCGGAGCTTGGAGTCTTTGTTGCCTGGGACTTGCGTGGGACTTTGGACTTGTGGATTTAGGATTTAGCAAGCATTCTTAGGCCCACGGGCTGAGAGGGAGGGAGGGATGGAGGCGTTGACTTGACGGACGGACCAGGAAAGACTCACGGACCACGGAGTCCGTGGATTAGCGGCTCCACCGCCTGGGCGACCCCTGCCCTGCCTTACATGTACGGAGTACTCCGTACTAGTATTCCCTGGTGGCTCTTGCCTTGCCTTGGAAATCAAGTCCCACGGAGTGCCTGACGAGATAGATGGTCGCGGTTGCCCGGGCTGGGCGGAGTTTGGCCTCTGCGCCGGACCCGAGCGCGGGCAGTGATTCGATGCGAGGTGTGGGTGGGGGCCTCCCTCCATCAGCCGTTACGAGCAGGTACTAAGAGGCGCGACAGGCCCGTGTACGGGTACCCGCAAGACGGCCTGCGGAATCCCGGCAAGGTATTGCGCATGGCCGAGGCAGGTACCTTTGCTCTGCCCCGCACGCAGCAGGGGTACGCTGCCGGGCCTGCCCCTGGACCTTCCTCGGAGTGCGGAGCACGGGTGACTGAGTACTCACTACCTGACACTAACAGCTCGTTGATCATCTTAGGTTCCTTCACGGAGTAGTAACTCGCTTTCCTTTTCCGCCTTTCCTTCCCTATACGGAGTACGGAGTACGGAGTGCTCAGGCTGCGCGATAACGGGCAGCGCCTGCCTGCCTCAGCTGCACGGAGAGGTACCTCTTCGTACCTTAGCCTTAGCCTTCTCGGTTGCTGTGATCGCGCCTTCCCTCCCTCCGGCATGCTCACCGAGGTTGGGGAAGGCACCACTAACGCCGAGGAAGTCGTACTCACACTCCGTACTCGTAGGCACACCTGAGCCAGGGAAGGTGCAGTGATTCCATGATTCCATGATGCCAGATGACTCACCAGGCTGGCACTTCCAAGAAGTTCCTTTCCGCCTTTGACTCACGACCGCCGCTGACTAAAGCGACGATGCATTTCCAATCCGACCCAACTACTCCGTAAACTGGACGGACTTGAATTGAACTGAATCTTCCAGACGATCGATCGATTAAAAGCCCACCATCACCGTCTTGGAGCATTCAAGATCGGAAGCCCACCTGGTCCTTGGAAAAGACATTCCGATCCCGAGTTGGTCATTACGAATCACACGGCCCGGCACACCATCCCGATCGCCGGCCAGGTTGCCGATTCCCACAGCCCGAGTGTCGGCGACGCTCGCCTCGCCTCGAATTCCTTGTTTCCGATCCTCTCAATGCATCAATCCGTGCGGAGCATTCTCTACGGACTGCAGGCATCTGTAGTATGTATTTCTCTCATCTTAGTAGGGTGCTACTACTAACTATGGAGTACGGAGTACGGAGTACGAGTACCTACTCTAAACATGCATACATATCGCAAAAGCAAGACCGCCAACGCCTCGACACCGAGACGGGCCTCTTTTCCCACGGGCTACTACCAACCCATTGACCATTCTCGGAATAAGAGCCTGGCGGAATCAAGCTCCCAAATGCTCGACGACCACCATCCAAGACGCCGCAATGCCATCAACGCCAACAATGGCCTCAACAGCTTCTCTACAATACTCGACATCGGCACACAGCAGGCCTTGATTTCCCATGTGGTGAGCTGCAGATTTCACGGAGAACCCATATAGGCTATGGGCCGCTAACTGCAAACTACAGCTCCCACAGAGGCCCCAGCAGCCAATCGAGAGGCGCGCCTCCAATATCTGCTCCGAGCCCTCTCGACGGGCCCCGGAGTTTCGGCGTCCGTCTACCTGCACTCGTAACGGAGTACTCCGGGCTCGTACGAGTACCTTCCTCACGCCCACGGCGCGGGCCCTTTTATTTCCTAGATATATCCAGCTCTCGGGGGTCCAGAGTCTCGGCCTGCCGCTCTAGCGCCTGACCCCGGGCGATGACCGATCTTGATTACATATGAGTACAGAGAGACTTGGACGCCGGGCGTTGGGCCCTGGAGGTAAGTCGACTTCCCCCTTGGCTGGCCTGCACGCAGTGCCGTAGCGAAAGATGATGGAGGGTCGTCAAGTTTCGACCGGTTTCATGACGATGTCCGGGCCCAGGGCAGCGTGGTACTCGTACTCCGTACTGCACAATGCACATTGCTCCGTGAAGTGAAGCAGTCTCAGAGCGGAAATTTTATTTCCGCCTCGTTCTGACGGGCCCGTGCCGGCATCTCGCTATCGACGCTGGGCGCAATTTAGCACCCGGAGTCCGTGCCAGTCATGCTCTATGAAACCTGTTCGTCGCCCGTCGCCTCCGTGCGCTCTGACTGGTCCATTCCGGAGCAGCCTCGTGGTCTCGCCCCCCCCCCCCCTCCCCGGCAAGGAGTTAAGGCTCTTGCTCTCTCCGACTGCCGTTGGGAAAGGGGATTGGCCAAGGGCAAGGGCAAGGGCAAGAGAAGTGGGGGGGGGAGAAGAGAGCGAGGGGAGGGGGGGCAGAGGACAAAAGGACAAAAGGACACTATGGACGCGAGTGGCAGGCCCAAGAGAATGTCTTGGCTTATTAATTTCCTGGT
Source organism: Escovopsis sp. AC (assembly GCA_003055955.1). Taxonomy (NCBI): domain Eukaryota; kingdom Fungi; phylum Ascomycota; class Sordariomycetes; order Hypocreales; family Hypocreaceae; genus Escovopsis; species Escovopsis sp. AC. The sequence continues at coordinate 5,590,133 of NQYS01000001.1, read as the reverse complement.
GCAAAGTGCAGCGTGACCAATATTGCCCACTCTGACGATGGGTCGATGTCTACCGTGGCCCGACGAGTGCCCGTAGCCAACAAACGATGCTTGCCATTGCCCGTTTTGGGCATCTCGCTAAGGAGGACGACGGGACGCGCTCGAATGGGAGCGAGCTGCTTCATGCAGCGCGCAAATTTGCGAAATTTTGGGGGAAACCAGCCGGTTAGAAATGAGGATGGACTGACTACGAGCACATACTCTGGCAAATGCCCATGGCTGATTGCTGTTTAGGAGGCTCCATCTGTGATCTCATCGCCCGCAGGTGCCACACTCTCTCTACCTCCCACGAGTACTCTCGCATCTTGGACTACCGTGGATTTGAAGTTGGCAGCGGGACACCCTCGGCATCTACTGGTATCTGATCCATCACTTATCGACGGAGAAGATACGGAGTTGTCGAGGCTTCGGGTCCTAGCATCACGGAGAACGGAGTTGGGCGCTGACCCTTCGCAGAGGACGGGAGGCCGGCGCTAGCGACGCCGCCTTGGAGATGCTCTGCATATCGGGACAGGACCCCAGGACCCAGGACCCAGAGGACCCTCGACCCTCCCAGGCAGATTCTACTCCGTACGGAGTATGTACTAGAGAGATCCGTCGCCTGGAAAGGTCCAAGGCGAAGAATGGCGCGTGCAGCGAATCCGCCGAGAGGCCGACGCACCGGAGCAGATGCAGGTCATTCCATCAACAATGTTTCTCTCGCTTTCTTGCAGCTTCTCGGATCCCTCCCCATGTGACCTGCAGCAGCTCCCAGCAGCGAGCAGCTCCTAGCAGAGCACGCATGCATGCACGCACGCACGCACGCACGCACGCACGCACGCACGCACGCACGATGAGCAAGATACATACATACGCACGCGCCCCTCTCGAGGACAGGCAGGCATCTGTTGATCAGTCGATCAGGGCTCGTCCACAACGGGCCCGAGTGAACTACCAGTACGGAGTACGGAGTACTCGTATGTATGTACGGAGTATGTGCTCGTACTCATCATACTGGTACTACTTCTGATAAATGCTGACTGATGCTCTGCGAAGTGCGAGTCTCTTGAGGAATGGATTCCGCCCCTCCAGCCCCTCGAGCATCGTGCGTGCTTGGCGATTTCGAGTCCAGGCACAGGCACTCCGTACTACTCGTACGCGTAGCTGCTGCTCGGGGGTCTGGAAATGGTCTCCGCTGACCTTGGCAAAGGGAAACGAAGAGAGGAACAACAAGGGAGGAGGAGAAGAGGAAAAATTAAAGATACTCCGGACGATACAGAGTGGCAATTGGGCATGACTCGCACTCAACCTTGCTGGCAATGCCCACGGCCGGCCCTTGCATGCCCATCTTGTGACAGAACCTGGATCTCCGCTTATCGCCTTGTCCGTCACGGAGAAAAAAAAAGATGGATGAATATCGAGCAGGGCCTGGTCACTGGAGATACCGGTACTACCACTGGTATGGAGTATGTACTCCGTGCTCGTACGAGTACGAGAGATCAGACTATTAACAGGACGGCAGCCGGCCCATCTGGACATGCCAATGCCATGCCTGGCCTGTCTATTTTCCCAATATTGCCACGGAGCCCCTGCTCTGCTCAAAATCGTGGGGAGGGAAAACTTGAGAAGGGAGAAAAAAAAATATGGATCCAAGAGGAAAGACGAGCTACTGGTAGTCGCTCGCTCTCTCAGGTCCAGACTGGCCTCAAGAAGGAGAAAAAAGCAAGGGAGAAAAGAAAACAAAACAAAGGTGGACAAGGAATAAAAAGAAAGCAGCCCCCCGAGGAATGAGATTTGCAGGACCTCTGTACCACGGATTGCGGAGTACCATGCGATCTACGGACCCCCATCATGAGTGAGAAGAGAGTACGGAGTACTCCGTAGAAGAGGGAGCGAGAGCCAGAGCCAGCAGAAGCAAAACATCACAAGAGCAGCAGCCTAAAGGGAAGAAGAAGAGAGGGAAAAGAAAAAAAAAAAAAACCATGTGCCGAGTTTCTCGCCTCCAGCACGGGAAGCAAGCAAGCAGGCAGGCAGGCTAGCAAAAGCAGGGAGCCCCCCACTCGAGGAGAATCAAACCCCTGGCTCGGTCACCATTGGCAAATTGGGGCCGTGAAATCATCGCCGACGAATCCATGGGCCATGGCAGCAAGGGGCCGGGCCCGTCCAACAATGAAACCCCCACGTGCGAGGCGAAGGGGGGAGGGGGGCCCTTGGCTCCCCTGCGCTGCTGGGCTCAACGGTTCAAGGCTCCAGGCTGCCTCGTTTTCTTCGTGCCACCTGTGCCGTGAGGCCGTGATGTCTTGATGTGAGTACTCCGTACTCCGTACATGCCCGTCCCTTTACGATCGTGTACGAGTACTCGTTCTCGAGTACCTGTCCTCCGTCGTACCAGTGAGCGTACAGTTGCTGACTTCTCTGTAGGTATGTACGGAGTACAATACCAGGTGAGGCTGAGCCTCAGGGCCACGGGGTCCTGTCCCTTGGCTCCGCGCCCCGTTGGCCTGTCAGATGCCCGCCATTGAACCAGCGGGCGCGTCGGTCTCGGCTGATGAAACGAGAGCCTGCTCGCCGAGGGCCTTGGCTGATGAATTGATCTCTCCAGGCTCTACGGAGTATGGAGCAGTGCTCCGTTTGGAGCATCGTGCTCGGACTATGGCGCTCCCTATCGTGCCGGCTCGGACGCGTGCCTCGCCCCCTATGCAATCCGCAATCTGCAATCAGCAAATCTGCATCGTGGGCAGAGGGAGCGAGTTCGATACCAGTCGGCCGACTCCGTGCTCGAATGGATGCCTCTGCATTGCACCTCGTGTCTGCAGGGGCCTTGGAGTTATCGAAGCCGGCGGAGCTCCGAGTCTGGAACGGGAGCGGCTGCGAGCAAACCAATCCAGTTCTTGTTCCCCAACAAGTGCGGAGTTGCGAATGCCAGTACGAGATGTACACGTACATACGAGTGCGAGTGCGAGTGCGAGTGCGGAATGGCATTGACGCCCGTTCCTTGATCGACCAGCAGACCTATTCAGCTCCGCGGACAGGCGGGGGGGCCCAGACTCGCCGAGGCAGGGCAGTGGCAGGCATCAATCTCCAGAACGAGGACGAGTATGAGTATCACTACTCCATACCAGCATCGACTCGTTTCAGGTCCCTCCGTTGCATTCCATCGCGTGGCGCGCATTCAATGCGGGGACGCACGGGCCGCGGAGGATTCGGGGCGCCGGTCGCCGATGGCAGGCCGATTTGATGACAGCACGGCCGACGGCAGACATGAAGCTATTCGCAGATTCGGACAACGAAGGGAGAGGCATGTTGGGGGAGAGTGGAGTTGTAGGAGCATCAAATGGATGTTTCTGTGATACCAGAATACTCAGCGATGCACTGCTCCGGGTATTAAGGTAGATGCTCCATCCAGCTCAATATTATCCGCACTGGCAGCATCCAATCCCGTGTCGGCATCACGTCATGCCCTCCAACCCTCGCAGCCGGCACGTCGACACTTGATTGATCGGATCTTGAGATCTGAATCTTGTGCTCTCCTCCTTCACCTCCCACCAGCATCAAGACAAGCCCAGCCCGCCATGCCGCCAACCGCTCCCTTTCCCCTTCCCCTCCTCCTCCTCCTCTCCCCGCTCGTTGTCCTCGCGGCATCCCCCTCCCCATCCCCCTTCCCCCTCGTCGTCAACACCTGGGCCGGGCCCTTCACCGTCGCCACCGACGCAGCGTTCCTCGCCCTCGCCGGCAACTCATCCTCCTCCTCGGACCCCTCCTCGGACCCCTTCTCCTTATCCGCAGCCACAGCCATCGACGCCGTCCACGCCGGCTGCACCGCCTGCGAGGCCGCCCGCTGCGACGGCACCGTCGGCCCCGGCGGCTCCCCGGACGAGGCCTGCGAAACCACCCTCGACGCCCTCCTCATCGACGGCCGCACCCTCAACGTCGGCGCCGTCGCGGGCCTGCGCCGCGTCGCCGCCGCCGCCACCGTCGCGCGCCACGTCCTCGAGCTCACCGGCCACTCCCTGCTCGTGGGCGACCAGGCCACCGCGTACGCCGTCCGGCACGGGCTCGCCGAGGAGAACCTCAGCAGCGCCGAGTCGCGCGCGGCGTGCGACGCCTGGCGCGCGCGCGGGTGCCTGCCCAACTTCCGGGCCGGCGTGGTGCCTGATCCCGACGACCCGTGCTCCTCCTCTACCTCTCCTACTTCTACATTCTCTCCCACCTCCACATTCTCTTCTACTTCCTCCTCATGCCGACTCGGCTTCAGTGAGTGCGCCGCCGCCGCCCCGCGCGCGCACGACACCCTCTCCCTCATCGCCATCGACGCCCGCGGCAACATCGCCGCCGGCACCACCACAAACGGCGCCGCGCACAAGATCCCCGGGCGCGCCGGCGACGCCGCCATCCCCGGCAGCGGCGCCTACGCCGACTCCGACGTCGGGGCCTGCGGCGCCACCGGCGACGGGGACATCATGATGCGCTTCCTGCCGTGCTACCAGGCTGTCGAGAGTATGCGCCGCGGCATGGCCCCGCGCGACGCCGCCCGCGACGCCGTCGCCCGCATGGCCGCGCGGTACCCCGGCGTCAGGGCCGGGCTCGTCGTCGTAAGCAGGGACGGGGTGCATGCCGGCGCGGCGTGCGGCTGGGAGTTCCAGTACGCGTGGAGGGGGGGGGGCATGGAGCGCGCGGAGGTGGTTGTCGTGGAGGCGCTGCGGCTGGGTGAAGGAGAAGGAGGAGGAGAAGAAGGGAGGGTTAAAGACCTCTGAAGGGCGATCAAGGGGCGGGTGTGATGACTGACTGAGCATGGCTAGCAGCGATCAGAGGAGATGACTTGCAAGGGCTTGACCCAAAGACCGTGAACACCATTATCTCATTGCTGATGCTTCCCGAGTGATCCATCTAGACCCAAGCCGTCGTCGTCTCGTATGCACATTAGGCTTCCCAACCCAATCCTCGCATGATATTGATATATTCCATATCCCACATCCCAGGGGAGCTTGGAGCTTCAACCAGTACGCTGTCGCCTTCAAAGATGCCGAAGCACGAAATCAAAAATGACAAGAATATCCAATCCCCCTTCCTCTTCCAAGCCGCGACGCGAAACCGGCGTCTACCTACTTCTCCTTATCCCCGATCTTTAACCAACCCTTCATCTTGGTGGTGGCCTTGCCCACCGCCTTCGGCAGCGTTTCCTTCGCCTTCGCCGGCGCTTCCTCCGTCTTGCTGCTGCCGCCCCTCGTGCTCCGGTCATCACGATGATCCCTCTGCTCCTTCGGCTTCTTCGTGCTGCTCGACCTCTTGTTCGCCCCGCTGGAAGCCACGCTCGCGCCCTCGTCGCCCCGTCTGCTGCTCCTCCTGTCTGCCGACGAAGGATGCTGCTGCTGCTGCTGCTTGTGGTGATGGTCCTCCCTGTGCGACGGTTTCGACTTGTGCGAGTCGCTCGGCCTGCTCGACTTGTGCGTCGCGGAGCTCCGGTGGGACTTGGTCTCGTCGTCGTCTCCCCTGTCGCGGCCCCACGTCCGCCGGGTCTTGGCCTTGGGCGTGATGAGCTCCATCTCCGCCGTCTCCTTCTCCCAGTTGGAGTCGGCCACGATGCCCCGCCGCCACGTGTCGATGGTGCTCATCTCCTCCTCCACCCTCTTCAGGACCAGCGCCTCCTCGGCCTCGTTGGTCACCTGGCTCGCCGGCTGGGCCGCGGCGGGCGCGGGGCTCGCCTCGAACGCCAGCGCCTGGCGCTGCTCCTGCTGGCTCGTCGCCCGCTGGATGATCTTCCAGCCCCCGAACATGACGACCGTCACGCCGACCGCGATGCTCGTGCCGATCAGGAACTGCGGCGAGGCAAGCAGCGCGAACACGGCCGGAGAGCCGCCCTTGAGCACGTTCAGGAACGCGGGCGACATCTTACCCACAAAGGCCGAGAGCTCCGCGAGCGTCAGCGCGACGGCCGCCGCCGCGTCGGGGCGCTCCTGCAGGTGCTTGATCATCTCCGTGGCCGTGTGCTCCATGCACTCCACCTCGTCGAGGAGGTCCTCGATCCTGTGCACCAGGCTCTGCGCCTGCTCGACCTGATCCACCGTTTCGACCGGGTCCAAGTCTTTCCTCTGCGCCAGGTCGGGGGGTAGGCTTCCGTAGGCCAGGTGCATGTCGTCATCAGACGATACCGAGCTCTCCTCTTCCTCCTCGATCTGCTGTTGCTGTATCTGCTGTCGCTGCTGCAGGGCGAGGCCCCCACGCATCCCGAGGCTCTCCGAGGCGGCCTGCGTGCACTCCGAGGGTGTGATACTGCGCTCGTACTCGGTCGCTCGACCCCTCGTCGCCGCTCCCGGCTGGATCGTCTCCGCATACGGGCTGCGATACGCCCCCGGGGCCGCCGCCCTCGATGGCGCGGTACTCGATGTCTCGCTCATTCGGTCCAGATTGCTCTCCGTCAAGCCCTTTCCTGTGCTTTTCCTGCGATGCTGATCGGAGCGGGTGCTCTGTCTGGAAGTATGGCTCCGTCTGGAGCTGGCGACGCTCTGCTCGTCGTAGGCATGCCTCGATCGACGGCCGTCCTCGAGGCGGTACTCGGCGGCGCCGTCGTCTTCATGGCGATGCGCGCCGTCGCCCCTGCTGCCCACGCTGGGCTCGTAGCCTCTGGTGCGCGGGACGTTGGGCGCCGGCTCGTCTTGGGCGGACCGCTGGAGGAATCGACGCAGTTTGAGCTCGGCCTTCTTGTCCTTGTAAGTGGTGGAGACGGCGCTGAAGAGCGACACAAGTTGTTTTCCCTATGGGGCATCATGTCAGCCGGGGCGCAGCAACGAGGATGAACGAGAGGGCATTCAGGAAGGCCAGGACGTACTGTGTTGACGATCTTGCCGGAGTTGTTGATGATGGTAACGGTCTGGTCCATACCGCTGCCCCTGCTCACTGACGGTGGGGGCATGACGTGCGCCGCTGGTCCCCTGGTCATGGAAGCGGCAGCTCAATGGAATATCTGATGATGAAGACGAGGTCCTGGAGGCTGGCCAGTCGAGAACCGAGACTGTATCTCTGTATCTGCCCGAACTGTGGGCACACGAGAAGCGTGTGAGTCGCTCTCGGTGACTTGCGCCGTATCTTTCCGTCCAACGTCTTTTGCGATTCGTCCGAATGTCAACTTGATATTAACGCGCAGCTTCTCGCACTCTCATCGACCTGTGACAAGCCCAATGGATGAGATGCGGAGGGTCCCCGAATATATGAGTTCTCGACGACGTGCTTGCGGTGTGCTGCGGCCTGCCTGATTATGTAACGGCATAGAGGTCCCCCCCCCCCCCCGTCTCGCTGATGTCGGTGCGTTCCGGCCCCTCGGTTTTTGGGGGAGCTAATGCCTGATATAGGGGAAAGGAAAACAATAGCCCAGTGAGACCGATGATGTTGATGGAGGATGGGCCTCTCGAAACACCGGAAAGCTTCAAGCTTCTCCGTGATGATGATGATGATGATGATGATGGACCGCGAAGAAGAGAGAGAGAGAGAGAGAGAGTAAAAGAAAGATGAGGAGCCGCTAAGGCATGAGAAGTCTGCATCAAAGGAGAAGACGAAAGGGCAATCAGCCGAGCTGTGCTGTGTCCATCATCCCACCCTGCCAGCCCATCCCCATCCCACACACCCAGGACAGGACAAGCAAGCACAGTACGTATGGCGGCAGGTCGGCACTCGCAGGCGCCAAGCATCATTGGGCCAGCTCATCGAGCGCCTCCTCACGCCGGCTCCCATTCGCTCTCTGCACGGAGCACCGTGCCGGTTCCCATTCGAGTGTGCACCATTTCTTTTTTTTTTCTTTTCTTTTTTTTTTTTTTTGGTCCAGCGCCGATGCTTCGACCTGCAGTCCGTCAGTCAAGTTCCTACTCCGTAATTCGTACTCGTAAAGGTAACGCCTTGCCCGTTGGGCGCTTCCGCATCTCTCGTCCCCGGAGGAGCACTGCCCTCAGGGACCCCGGCGCGTCCCCACCGCCGTCTCGACATGTGGTGAAGGCGGCATCCTATCGCTTATGCGCCTCGCGGTGCGGCTTGGACTTGCAGTGTGGTCACTGCCAGGTCACTGCGGTGGATGGGTGGATGGTTGATGCATGGGCATGGATCAATGAATGGGGAAAAGAGAGAACAAAGAGGCCAGGGTCGCCGAAATGGAAAGGCGTCGATCAATTGATGCTTCCCAATCTCTCGTCTCGACGGCATCTTGTTCTTCCGCGCCGCCTTCGGAAGCATTCCAGGGTAGGCGGGATGGATGGAGTTCATCCAGCAATTGATTGATTGAATTGAATCAAATCAAGTATCAAGAAATATTCATAGGATGAGGCATCGCGGAGGTTCATGGAGCCAAGACTCTGGCATCCAGTGGGTGTGACGCACAAGTCGGGATGCTTTCAGATCGTCCAGGGACTGGATGACGGCCTGCCTGTCTTCATGCGAACCCATCCCGAACCCCGGATCACCGCTGTTGTGCTACTTTACACAGACCTCGTCAACAGCCTACATTGATGCAATCGATCCTGCAGTCGGCCATGTCAACAACAAGCAGACACACCATGTTCAATGCAATGATTCTCTTGTCATCAAATTGAAAGGCTTCATTCGAGCTTGAAAAGACCCACCACTAGAGCGAGTAAAATACATCAATCCATCGTAAAAAGGGGACAAGAATTGACCATCAACAGCCGCCCGCTCCCCCTGAAAGTCAACATGGATTCAGTGAATT
>NQYS01000001.1:5500672-5546397 GCA_003055955.1 Escovopsis sp. AC | reverse complement strand
CCCAAAGAATCAATTCCCCCCCCCCCCACTCTCACCACCCATTTTCTCCTTACTTGTTCACTGCCTGCAACCTCATCTCTCTCTTCCATCCTCCATCCTCGCCCCCCGTCTCTGCAATAAAGAGCCTTTTCGTCGGGCTTCGTATTTCTTTGCTCGCGGTTCTGCCTCGATCCTCGAGCTCTTCTCTTCCTTCAATCCTACCTCTTTCTTTCTTCCTTCCTTCCTTAAACTTTTACCCTAATTGCAAAACAGAAAGGAAAACATCACCATGCGTGAGGTTATCAACATCTGCGGTCAGTTTGCACGCCCGAGCCTGGGAGCCCGAGCCCCTGATGGCTCCGTCTCTCGTCTCTTCGTTTCCCCCTCCCCTCTTCCCTGTCCCCTTCCCCTTCCCCTTCCTTCGTTGCCTTTTGTGTCGTCTTCTCTCACTCTCCGCCGCTCTGTGCCCTCGTGCCAGGAAGCGTGGACGCTGTGGAATATTGTTTTTGGGATGGGAGATGCTGACTCGAGTTTTGAATCACAGTCGGCCAGGCTGGTTGCCAGATCGCCAATGCCTGCTGGGAGGTTCGTAAACACCATCCGCGTTGCTGCTAGCGTGTCACTTCACGAGCTAACCGTGTCAATAGCTTTACTGTCTCGAGCACGGAATCGAGGTACGGCCTTACGACGCGAAGATTCGAGTCCTCAATATCGTGCACCATCGAGCTAACATGTTGTCCTCGTCAAGCCCAACGGTTACCTAAGCGACAAGAAGAAGGAGGGCCCTCGGGATCAGGGCTTCAGCACTTTCTTCTCCGAGACCAGCTCCCGAGGTAAGCAGAATCACCCCAAGCCCGCCACAATCACGCCGCCAACATCGGCGGCGAAAATAAAAACAGAAACAACAGCAAAATTATCCATCGAGCCCACGACGAACCCTGCTCCCGCGAGAGGCTGCGGAGACTCGCCCATTGACGGACTCGCTGACCCTCTTTTCTCACAGACAACCCCAAGTACGTTCCTCGTTGTATTTACACGGATCTCGAGCCCAATGTCATCGATGAGGTCCGCACCGGTACCTACCGAAACCTCTTTCACCCTGAGTACATGATCAGCGGAAAGGAAGATGCCTCCAACAACTACGCCCGTGGTCACTACACCGTCGGCAAGGAGTTGATCGACAGCGTCCTCGAGAAGATCCGCCGCGTTGCCGACAACTGCAACGGTCTCCAGGGTTTCCTCGTCTTCCACTCCTTCGGTGGTGGTACCGGTTCTGGTTTCGGTGCCCTCCTCATGGAGCGCCTCTCCGTCGAGTACGGCAAGAAGTCCAAGCTCGAGTTCTGCGTCTACCCTGCCCCCCAGACTGCCACCTCCGTCGTCGAGCCCTACAACTCTATCCTCACCACTCACACCACCCTCGAGCACTCTGACTGCTCCTTCATGGTCGACAACGAGGCCATCTACGACATTTGCCGTACCAAGCTCGGTGTTGAGCGTCCCAACTACGAGAACCTGAACCGTCTCATCGCCCAGGGTAAGTTTCCCCCCCGGGGCTCGGCGAAGCCGATAAAGAAAAGAAAAATGTGTAGCATAAAGTGATCCAGATGCTGACCAATGCTCGTAGTCGTCTCCTCCATCACCGCCTCTCTCCGATTCGACGGTTCCCTCAACGTCGACCTCAACGAGTTCCAGACCAACTTGGTCCCCTACCCCCGTATCCACTTCCCTCTCGTTGCCTACGCTCCTGTCATCTCTGCTGCCAAGGCTGCCCACGAGGCCAACTCCGTCCAGGAGATGACCATGTCTTGCTTCGAGACCAACAGCCAGATGGTCAAGTGTGACCCCAAGGAGGGCAAGTACATGGCCACCTGTCTGCTGTACCGTGGTGACGTCGTCCCCAACGACGCCCACGCTGCCGTTGCCACCCTCAAGACCAAGAAGACCATCCAGTTCGTCGACTGGTGCCCCACCGGCTTCAAGCTCGGTATCTGCTACCAGCCCCCCGAGAACGTTCCCAACGGAGACCTCGCCAAGGTCAGCCGTGCTGTGTAAGTCTACTCCCCGCTCTTTGCTCCATTATCATCATCCCCCCCTGGGGATAGGCCAAGGTCAAGAGACTGACATTAGTCGATAGCTGCATGTTGTCCAACACCACCGCCATCGCCCGCGCCTGGATCAACCTGTCCAAGAAGTTCGATCTCATGCACTCCAAGCGTGCTTTCGTGCACTGGTACGTTGGTGAGGGTATGGAGGAAGGTGAATTCTCCGAGGCCCGCGAGGATCTCGCTGCTCTTGAGCGCGATTACGAGGAGGTTGGCCTGGACTCCCACGAGGAGGAGGAGGGCTACGAGGGTGGCCAGTACTAAGTCAAGGCTTTCGGCAATGTTTGAGTGCGCGGGTTTTCGGGTAGGGTAGATCCCACCCGAGATTGACCTTTTCTTACACCACGGTGTATTTTCTTTACTAGGTCGCGGGCCTACCGTTTTTAATGTTCAAAAAGGGCAAATGTGTAGAGAGAAGCCGACAATAGAACTTGTTATCTACGCGCATAATACGAGAAAGCAATGAAATGGCTCACGATTCCAAGACCGCGAGAATCACCGTTGGCTCCCAAGCATTTTGTAATGAGACACTGACCCGCCTGAGGACGCGTTCCCATTTCCCTGGAAGTTGGCGCCATCCATGACCAAGCTCTTCATATCTCAGTAGGTACCAATTCTTGATGATTCCGTTTTTGAACATGAATATTAAATGCAATTGAGAAAGCTGCAAGCGAAGAGGTCGCGATCGAATTCAAAATAGAGCTGATGGAAGCTCAGGCAGCACGACTGGTGGTTTTAGGCCAGGCTCTCAGCCCGCCCCATGGCACTGGGAGCGGCAAAGCCTCGGCGGGTGATTTGGTAAAGGCGGCCTTGCTGGAGCTGCTCGGTCGGAACGCGCCAATCCGTGGCATCATATGCCGACGATACGCGACGGCGGCCCCCAAGCTCGAGCTTCCCTCTTCAACCACATTGAAGGCACTCCACCCCCAAACCATCTCCATTTCGCCGTTCGCCGGGTGACTTGATTCCTGGGATTGATCCATTTGATTGCTCGTCAAGTTGCTACCGTGCTCCAAGATGATTACACCTCTACGACGTTCCATCTGCAGGGCCTGCAGACAGTCGCAGGTCTCCCATCTCAGAAGGGGACTTGCTACGGCTGCCAGCGGCCGGTCGCAGATCCCCACGAACAACCAGGTCAAGATTGTCGAGGTCGGGCCTCGGGATGGGCTTCAGAACGAGAAAAAGGCCATTCCGCTGGCAACCAAGATCGAGCTGATTGAGAGACTATCACGGACCGGGCTCTCGACCATCGAGGCCGGGTCCTTTGTGTCCCCGAAATGGGTTCCTCAGGTTCGGCGAAGCACACCCCGAGAATTCCACAATCGTCCGATGGACCTGACCGACAAGATGCTGACTGGGAACACTTTCTTCCCCCCCCCCTTTTCTCTCTCTCTCTTTGATATAGATGGCGAACTCGAGCGAGATCCTAGGACATTTACTGCAGAGCAAGATGGAGGCGCCGGTGCCGATGACATACTCCTTCCTGGCCCCGAACATCAAGGGCCTCCAGACCGCGGAATCGTTGCTGGCGGAGCACCCGCGGACGTTTGGCACGCAGCAGGACCCGATCGCCGGGCGGCCGAGCGTGGAGATTGCCGTCTTCGCCGCGGCGACGGAGACGTTCACGCGCAAGAACCTCAACTGCGACATCCAGACGTCGCTGGAGCGCTTCCGGCAGGTGATCCAGTCCGGCAAGGCGCTGGGCCTGCGGGTGCGGGCGTACATCTCGGTAGCGCTGGGCTGCCCGTTCGAGGGCCACGACGTGGACCCGCACCGGGTGGCGCAGATCGCGACGGACCTGCTCGAGTCCGGGGCGGACGAGATCTCGCTGGGCGATACGACGGGGATGGGCACGGCGCCGCGCACGAGCGCGCTGCTGCGGTGCATGGCGGCCGCGGGCATACGCAACGAGGACGTCGCGATGCACTTCCACGACACGTACGGCCAGGCGCTCGTCAACACGGCCGTCGCGCTCGAGCACGGCATCCGCACCTTTGACAGCAGTGTCGGCGGGCTGGGCGGGTGTCCCTACAGCCCCGGCGCGACGGGCAACGTGGCCACGGAGAACGTCGTCTACTTCATGGAGACGCTCGGCATGCAGACGGGCGTCGACCTCGACGCCGTCGCGGACATTGGGGCCTGGATCACGGGCGAGCTGGGCAAGGCGAATGACAGCGCCGTGGGTAAGGCCGTGCTGGGCGCGAGGGCGAGGGATGCTGCGGATGCGGATGCGAAGGCGTGATGCCGCACGAATACTGTATACTCCGTGCTCCGTACTTCGTATATATACTCCATCTGAATTTCATTGTTCACACTGCTTCCAACATTCACAGAGAGACCTGAATCACCCAATATTTTGCCCTCGCATTGGTATCGGTAGAATGGCAAAGCTCTAGAGCCTTTGCAGCAACTCGAGAGATCGCGACGTGCTTTGGCTCAGGTCAGCAGATCATGTGACGTAGAGGCCATCAATTGCGGAGCAGGAGCTAACCGCCTCGAGCTTCAAGTTGGCAACTTCCTCGGAGACAAGCTCGCAGAGTGGGGTGCGCCTGCCTGCTCAGTGCTCATCTTGCCTGACGTCTTCGATGGCGCTGGGCGGGCCTGAAAATGGCGGCTGCAACTTGCCTGCCCATGACCTAACCGATGGCAGGAGCTACCACTGCAGTAGTACGGAGTACGGAGCAGCAGGTCGTACTCGGTCGTACCAGCATCCCCACTAGCTTTTTAGTTGAGGAAGGCACCGGTGGGCTCTCGGAACCAGTGCTGGCAGGAGCCACCCGTACTAAGTCGAGGTCAGCTCGCCGGCCTTCAATCATTGATCCATCCATCAATCTCACTCCCCCATCGCCATCCTACGAGTGCGAGTAGACATCGACCATCCGCCCCCGGAAGAGCTCGAGCCTCCCCAGCACATCCTCAATTCCTCGCGAGGGCTCCATCGCCGCGGAGCTCAATCTGCGATCCTCTCTCATCGAGGTCCGCTTCCCACCCGCCGTCCTCCTCCTCCGCCTCCTGCCCGCACCGACGCCACGATTCAAGGGCCCAAGTGCCGCAACCGCTTAATCCACGATGTCGGACCAGCGCGAGTCGTCGTCGTATTCCGTCGTCCCCCGATTGCAGTACAACACCGTCGGTGGTGTCAACGGTCCTCTGGTCATTCTCGAGAATGTACGACACCTACACCCAAGTCTCCGTCTCGACGGTCAACCCTCGCCAGCGACGGCCAAGGAGAGGGAAATACCTGGTGTCGGGATACCGTTGCTGATGGAGTCGTGACGCAGGTCAAATTCCCCCGATACAATGAGATCGTGACGCTTACGCTTCCCGACGGGACCGAGCGGTCTGGTCAGGTCCTGGAAGCCCGAGGTGGGTGATGTCACTGCGGCCTTTCCCCAGGAACATCAACGGGGTCGGATGATGACGACGACGATGATGATGATGATGATGGACGGTACTGATCGCGGCGAATAGGTGACCGAGCGGTTGTTCAGGTATACTAGCCACAGCAATGCGTCCGATCGATGCGAATTGAGCAGCGACTGACACCTGAAATTATCCAGGTCTTCGAGGGCACTTCCGGTATCGATGTCAAGAAGGTAGGCACGGATGACTTCTCTCTCTCTCCCTCTCTCTCTTCTTGGAGGTAACCAGGGATGGCTGACTGGCGCATAGACCAAAGTCAAGTTCACCGGCCAGAGCTTGAAGCTCGGTGTTTCCGAAGACATGCTGGGTCGTATCTTCGATGGTTCCGGACGAGCCATCGACAAGGGCCCAAAGGTGTTGCCCGAAGAATACATTGACATCAACGGCAGTCCCATCAACCCTTACTCTCGTGTAAGTCAAAGCCGAAAGAAGATGCGCTCGATCAAGTGGCAGGCATGCTGACGTGGGCCCAGGAATACCCCGAGGAGATGATATCGACGGGCATCTCCGCCATTGACACGATGAACTCGATCGCCCGAGGCCAGAAGATCCCCATCTTCTCCTCATCCGGTCTGCCTCACAACGAGATCGCCGCGCAGATTTGCCGACAAGCCGGTCTGGTCAAGCAGCACGGCGTCACAAACAAGGGCGTCCACGACGGCCACGAGGAGAACTTCTCCATTGTGTTTGGTGCCATGGGTGTCAACTTGGAGACCGCGCGATTCTTCACCCGAGACTTCGAAGAGAACGGCAGTCTGGAGCGCACGACCCTCTTCCTCAACCTTGCCAACGATCCTACGTGAGTGTCTCTCGCAGAGCGCCTGTGCTGGGTATTCCTTGTTTGGTGATCGACCATGGACTAACGTGATGGCAGAATCGAACGTATTATTACTCCCCGTCTTGCCCTTACGACCGCCGAGTACTATGCCTACCAGCTGGAGAAGCACGTCCTCGTCATCTTGACCGACTTGTCAGCCTACTGTGACGCTCTTCGTGAGGTGTCTGCTGCCCGAGAAGAAGTCCCCGGTCGTCGAGGTTTCCCCGGTTACATGTACACCGATTTGTCAACCATCTACGAGCGAGCCGGCCGTGTCGCCGGACGGAACGGCTCCATCACCCAGATCCCCATTCTGACCATGCCCAACGAGGATATCACTCACCCCATCCCCGATTTGACCGGGTACATCACCGAGGGACAGATCTTCGTCGACCGACCTCTCTACAACCGCGGCATCTACCCGCCGATCAACGTGCTGCCGTCGCTGTCGCGACTGATGAAGTCTGCCATCGGTGAGGGAATGACGCGCCGGGACCACGGTGATGTGTCCAACCAGCTGTATGCCAAGTACGCCATTGGTCGTGATGCCGCGGCCATGAAGGCTGTCGTCGGTGAGGAGGCCCTGTCCGCTGAGGACAAGCTCTCTCTCGAGTTCCTGGAGAAGTTTGAACGCCAGTTCATCAGCCAGGGCCCGTACGAGTCGCGAACCATCTTTGAGTCCCTCGACCTTGCCTGGAGCCTGCTTCGCATGTACCCGAAGGAGCTCCTGAACCGTATCCCCGCCAAGGTGCTCAACGAGTTCTACCAGAGGGCGCAGAAGGATGCCAAGGCCAAGGGCAAGGCGCGCGCCGAGGTACAGGCTACCGAGGTGAACCTGATTGACGCTTAGGGTGGCGGAAGAAGGGGGGGAAACAGAGAGAAGGAGAGAGAGAGAGAGTATAGATAGATGTATGCTATGGAGTACAGCAGGGATGGGCTGCGTTATGTCTTGTGGGATACATGAAGCTCAAGTAGATGGAATTGATGCCTTTGAATTCTGACGAAGGGAGGAGCGAGGAAAGCACTCTGTTGAGAAGGAAATTCTTTTTCGAGACGGCCCGGGGGAGGATACTGTATTTGAGGCCACGCTCGATGAATCCAGTTAGTTTGTTCAAGCAAAAGGATCATCAAGGGTGGTGTCCAGCTCGGGTCCTTGACGACCGAGCATCCAATCCTGCAATGGACGCCTCAGCGAGCAGATCAGCAGCGAGGGAGGGGTTCCTCTCCGAGACAGAGCGCACGGAGTACTCCGTACGTACATTGATGTAGCCGCATGGGTCGAGGTTCAAGCTGTTTGCCGTCGGGTAATGAGCCTGTCTCGCGGGGCGGAATGGGCGCATATTGCGAGCAGAGTCGAATCCCCGCATTCGAGCACCGCATGTCCGAGTACGATTACTCGTGTTCGTACTCCGTTACCTCTCCGTACATGTGGTTTCTCGTATGTATCGCTGCATGCTGGCCGATCTCTACGGAGTAGGAGTCTGGGCATCAAGCTGGAGAACTTGCTTCAAATTGTTTTCTTTACTTTGGGATCCATATGATTGATGTCTCGCTGTGCAAGTCCCCCGCCATTCACGCAAGGTCAATGTGTAGCCTCCATCGAGGAGTTGTCGTACTCCCGCCTGTACATCTTGGAGATGGCGTCAAGGTTCATGTCCACAACATCCTCCCCCCCCTTTTCGCGGCCGTGTCGCATCACACGAGCAGTCGCACGGTCTGCATTCCCAACAGTGCCGCCGTTCACGCCTGGTCCTGTGAGCTGGTGCGGAGAGATATGCAGGTGTGCCAGCCAACGAGGCTCTTTTTGCTCTTCTGGCCCATTGTGCCACGGATCGTCGCCGTGCCCGCGTCCGAACTCTGGCATCTGGGGTTGTCGGTGATGGGGAATGCGGGGGATGGCTGGCTGCGTCTGGATCAGCATGCATCCTGGTAGAGACTCCTCGATTGTTCTCGTGCGATGCATGACGGAGGTCGAAATGCCTACAAAAGCGCCTGGGATGCGCTCTGCGGCTTGTTTTGTTGTCTCAGTCGTCTTCTCATCCCGGATCCCACAGGACTTCTGTCATTTGCTGGTCCCTGAGCTGCCACCAGACTTGAGGACCTTGATATTGTAGACCATTGCCCGTCCTCGACCGCTTTCTCCATTGCTGGCGCATCTTGCACATTTTTATGTGAGAACATGATGCTGGCAGGCAAGCTCCTGGCACTGGTGGCCGCAGCGCTGCCGCTCGCTGCGTGTGCCGCAGAAGAAACCAACTGCGGCTCAGCAGAGGGCCCCGACAAGGACGGCAAATACTGGATCCGCAGCGAGGGCATCGAGGCCTCCTTCATCCCGTACGGCGCGTCCATCTCGAACCTCCTCGTCCGCGACCGGTACGGCATCCAGCGGGACCTCGTCGGCGGCTTCGACAACGCGTCGTACTACGGCGTCGACAAGCAGCACCCGCACTTTGGCAGCGTGCCCGGGCGCTACGCCAACCGCATCAGGAACAGCACCTTCGAGATCGACGGCACGGCGTACCACGTGCTCCCCAACGAGAACCCGACGCCCACGGCGCCGGGGGGCGCCGACACCCTGCACGGCGGGCCCGACGGCTGGGACTGGCGCAACTTCACGGTGCAGTCGCACACCGAGGACAGCATCACCTTCGCGTTCGTCGACCCGGACGGCAAGGAGGGGTTCCCCGGCGAGGTGGTCTCGCACATCACCTACACCGTCTCGCCGTTCCGCTGGGACCTGCGCATGCTCGCGCTCGCGACGACGCGCAAGACGCCCATCATGCTGAGCTCGCACACTTACTGGAACCTCGACGGGTTCGCCAACAACCAGACGAGCTCCGCGCTCAACCACACGCTGTGGCTGCCGTACGGCGGGCAGCGGATCGGCGTGGACAGCATCCTGATCCCGACGGGGGACATCCTGGCCAACGCGAAAGGGTCCGTCAACGACTTCTGGAGCGAACCGAAGCAGCTCGGCGCGTCGTTCGGGGACCCGGAGATCCTGGGGAACTGCGGCTTCGACTGCAGTGGCTATGGTGAGCCCGTCGTGACCTCCCGTCTGCTACCTGCTATACATGTACGAAAGCGCGCTGACCAAGGCGGGGGTTGATGGTGGCCAAGATACCTGCTTCACCGTCAACCGCGAGGCGCTCCAGCCCTACGACTGGCGCAGGGAGGGCCCCGTCGCGCGGCTCTCGTCGGAGTGGTCGGGCATCCAGCTCGACGTGTACAGCGACCAGGACGCCTTCCAGGTGTACACCTGCAGCGGGCAGGACGGGACCATGGCGCTCAAGAGGACGCAGGGCCTGCACGACGAGCCGGGCTTCCCGCGGACGATCCCAAAGTACGGGTGCGTCGTGATGGAGGTGGAGGACTACATCGACGGCATCAACCACCCGGAATGGTTCCGGGGCAGGAAGCAGATCTTCGAGCCGGGCGGGGAGCCCTACGAGCTCCAGGCGAGCTACAGATTCAGTGTCACGAAGTGAAGCAGCTGGAGGAGTTATGACGTATAGAATTATCGGATCAAATCGTTCACGGCGTAGACTGGATGTATGTTGTCCAGGTTCACCAGGTGTTGAGGGTTCAGGATTGCGGTTTAGGATGATCTGGGGTTGCAGATCTTGGCTGAGGGTCTAGGGTGGGATCTAGGGTTAGGGTTGGCGTTTTGCGAAAAGATGCCCCGATAAGATAAGACGAGCCGACAAGACATCAATTCCATGACGATCATGGGAATCCTGCCTTTTGCCCCTCCAGCCAAGCATCAAGTATCAAGCGCAGGAGACTACCTGACTCGGTTCCTTCTTGTCGACAAGCTAACAAGGCCGCTGACAGAACGTCGTCTGGATATCTCCCGGATACGTGCTGCGTTGAGATGGAGGACGACAGGGCGCAGGTCGGCCTTGGCCTCGCTGCTGATATCGAAGAGTCGCACATGGCCCATATCGAGTCGACGAGAGAGGATGAGGCACCCCAGGGAGGAAGGCAAACGCTCAGGCAACCCAAAAAGCGCTTCGTGGGGAGGAAAGCCGCGGCTGAGGCTGCTGCCGCCAAGGGCTCTGCCGGTGAAAACGGCGAGAGCGGCGCTGTCGAAGGTACATACCTACAACCTTCATGATGAACGTCGTCCCCCGTTCAACCGTGTCTCATGATGTCTTCCATCATCGAGACTGCTGCTTCTTCACTCTCAGAGATGGTGGGTACTTGATGCTTACTGGCGATGATTCGATGTTTAGCCGCCAGGCCAAGGCGACCGCCGAGGTTACTGAATCGCGTCCCCGCGGAGATCCTGGAGGACCCGAATCTCATGGAGGCCATTGCATTGCTACCCGCGAACTACAACTTCGAGATACCGAAAACGATCCACCGCATCCGCACGCTGGGAGCCCGCAGGGTGGCCCTCCAGATGCCGGAGGGGCTCCTCCTCTTCGCCACCACCATCTCCGACATCCTCACGCAGTTCTGCCCGGGCATCGAGACGCTCATCATGGGAGACGTCACATACGGGGCCTGCTGCATCGACGACTACACGGCCCGGGCGCTGGGGTGCGACCTGCTCGTCCACTATGCGCACAGCTGCCTAATCCCTGTCGACGTCACCAAGATCAAGACCCTCTACGTCTTCGTCGACATCAGCATCGACACGGCCCACCTCCTCGCCTCTCTGGAGCGCAACTTCGCCAGCGGCAAGACCATCGCCGTGGTCGGAACGATTCAGTTCAACGCCACGATCCACGGCGTCAAGAGCATCCTCGAGGCCTCCGGCTTCAGGGTCATCGTCCCGCAGATCGCGCCGCTCAGCAAGGGCGAGATCCTCGGCTGCACGTCCCCGCGCCTGAGCAACGACGACGGCGTCGACGCCATCCTCTACCTCGGCGACGGCAGGTTCCACCTCGAGAGCATCATGATCCACAACCCCAGCATCCCGGCGTACCGATACGACCCGTACTCCAGGAAGCTCACGCGCGAGACGTACGGGCACACCGAGATGCAGTCCCTGAGGAAGAGCGCCATACAGACGGCCCGCACGGCGCGGCGCTGGGGGCTCATCCTGGGATCCCTTGGGAGGCAGGGCAACCCGCACACCATGGCGCTCATCGAGAGGGCCCTCGCCGAGCGCGGGATACCGAAGGTGGACCTCCTCCTGAGCGAGATCTTCCCGGGCAAGCTGGCCATGATGAGCGACGTGGAATGCTGGGTGCAGGTGGCGTGTCCACGACTCAGCATCGACTGGGGCTATGCCTTCCCGAGGCCGCTGCTGACGCCGTATGAGGCCCTGATAGCGCTTGGTGTGCGGAAGGACTGGGAGAAGGAAGGCGGCGTGTATCCGATGGACTATTACGGCAAAGACGGGCTCGGGAGGACGAAGCCGTTGGAGGTCATGATCGAGAGATGAGAGAGAGCGGATAAGTCGTTGAAGAACCCTCCTCCTGCGTTTTGCATAGGTAGTCGGTTTGAGAAAGCATCGCGCTGCCACTCGCCTCGGGCGATGCCGTCGTAATTGTGATCTTGGTGAAGCTCGCCGTGAGTGCCGTAATCAAACCAGAGAATGGGCCGTCCCGACGGGCTCTGGCCGGCCGGAGAACATGAGCTTGTGGGTGACGATCTCGACGACCTCCAAGCTCCCATCGCCTTCCGCGGAGATGCCTGCCAGCCCCTCCATGGAGCCGACCTGGCGCTTGCGCACCACGGCAATGGCCTTGGGCAGCTTCTTCACCTCGCCGATCAGGCGCTGGTGCTGTCCGACATACATGAAGACGCGCTTCATCCACCCGGATCCGATGGCATCGGGCGAGTAGTCCGGGAACTCGATCCTCCCGATGTGAATATCCTTCAAGGTCTCTCCCTCGGAGTCGTAGGGCAGGTTGACGGTTCCTTGGAGCTCGAGGATGGCGAGTCCGGACGGGGTTTGCAGGAGCTGAGGGAGAGCGCTGGGGCTTGCAGTCTGTCCCTGTCTCGAGGGGGGGTGGAGCATGACCGGCGCGGACGAAGCCATCTTTCCGGATGGGCCACGACACCTCTGAAGCTGGAACGGGGTGAGCTTCGAGGAATTGATTCGCACCTGTGATGCGTACCTTGGCCCTCGAATAGCTTAAGCTGCCAGTGTTGAAGAGCGGAGGCTCAAGGGAAGCTCAAGCCTCGTTGAGACGATGAGGCTCGCGGGCCAACTTGCCCCACTTCCAATGTGGCTGATGAGACAGGACGCTGAGGCTGGTATCTCACCAGCCACAAAAGCCAGTATGGCCATGTGGGGCACCATAACGGAGCACCGCCTAATCGCGGGCTCTGATTGGCCACGGGACCGAATTCCACGGGAACCCTAGCGCCTCACACACACATTTTCTCCATTTCGCCCGTTTTTTTTCGACCTCGTCCTAACCCATCAACACCACGAACCCGACGCCTTCCCGCGAGCCAGGTCAAGTCAAACTCGTGTCCACCACCACACCGGCAAGATGAAGGTATGCGCCGTCCTTTTGCCATTCGCTCGAACGGTCGAATCTGCGCAAGTTGCGTTCGGAATGCCCCAGACGCTTGTTCGCAGGCAGTGACGGCCTCACGAGACGGATCCCGCATCGAGGTTCTAGCCGCCCCCTGGGAAAGCGATGATTGACTGACATTTTTTATTTGTGCTCAACAGTTGAACATTGCCCACCCCGCCAATGGCACCCAGAAGCTCATCGACATCGAGGATGAGCGAAAGCTCCAGGTCTTCATGGAGAAGCGCGTACGTCGAGAAAACCTCCCCAACCCACACCGGCCTTGCGACGGCGACGGCGAAGGAAGCAAGCAAAATCAAGAGGGGGAACCGTCAACGAGAAAGAGAGACGAAGAACGGTTCTTCCTTCTCAACGAGAATCGCGAAATTAACAATTTTCTTTTTTTTGGGTTTAGATGGGCGCCGAGGTTTCCGGTGACTCTGTCGGCGATGAGTTCAAGGGATACATCTTCCGCATCACCGGTGGCAACGACAAGCAGGGTTTCCCCATGAAGCAGGGTGTCATGCACCCCGGCCGTGTCCGCCTCCTCCTCTCCGACGGCCACTCCTGCTACCGCCCCCGCCGGACCGGCGAGCGCAAGCGCAAGTCCGTCCGCGGCTGCATCGTCGGCATGGACCTCTCCGTCCTCGCCCTCACCGTCGTCAAGCAGGGCGAGGCCGACATCCCTGGCCTCACCGACGTCGTCCAGCCCAAGCGCCTCGGCCCCAAGCGCGCGACCAAGATCCGCAAGTTCTTCAACCTCACCAAGGATGACGATGTATGTTTCACCCTATACCCATACTCGGTCATCGCCTGCTCGGGCCTGCGGCGGACACTGTGGCAGCCCGAGTAGAGTGTGAGACGGCAAACCACCTGGTGCAACCTCGGTTCCTCGGAGATTCTCTCGCCCTTCTTTTTTCTCCCCTCCCTTTTTATGTGACCCCTCCCCTTACTTCTTCACCGTGGGGAGGGTTCAGGGACATTCAGGGGGGGGAGGGGAAAAGGGAGCGAAGGAGAGGTTGCGCCTTTTGGTCCCGGGAAAGATACCGACGAAATACTCCAAAAGACATCGTGTCAAAACGACGGGAAGTGACTAATCGCAATCGCGACAAAAAACAGGTCCGCAAGTACGTCATCCGCCGCGAGGTCCAGCCCAAGGGCGAGGGCAAGAAGCCTTACACCAAGGCCCCCAAGATCCAGAGACTCGTCACCCCCATCCGTCTCCAGCACAAGCGTCACCGCGCCTCCCTCAAGCGCCGCCAGGCCGAGAAGGTCCGGGACGAGGCCGTAAGCATCCCCCCCCTGAAATTCCATTCTCCTACGCCGCCCTCCTGCATCCGGGTACTGACCACGCGCGCAGAACGACTATGCCCAGCTCCTTGCCAAGCGCGTCGCCGAGTCCAAGGCCCTCAAGGCCGACGCTCGCAAGCGACGGGCGAGCTCCCACCACAAATAAATGTGATTGGCTGGCCGGCGTTGTTTTGTTTTCTAATGAGGAATCGAATAAAAAAAAGGGAACTGTCATAACATACCACATACCACCTTGGTCCTTTTGTGATTTGCGAAAAATGCATCGGGGTGGAGGACCCTCGGGGGCTTGGTCCTGTACTTCTCGGCTACTGAGGTAGAAAAGGGCCCCTACATCGTCTCGAGCGGCATGGAAGTAGAAATCCATTTTCGTTCTTGGAAATACCACCTCATCTGGCTGATGATACGGTTCCCTCTCATGGCCATCAATAAATCTATATGTCGTCTGTGTTTGTGCAAGGACTGCATGTGAAAACCTTACAAAGCGCTGAGCTGCCTCCCTCCTACGACTTGCCCCCTAAATTATACATGGATTACTATACCCTTATTCACTTGCACATCAACTCTCTCGCACGCTACTCGATCGAGCCTCAATCGAGTGAAGAGGATATCATATATTCCCTTGGTCCTGCTCAACTACCAGGACGTCATACTCCTGCTCTCAAAGACAATACAAGCAACCTTTTTTACGCCTGCCGTTACCCCGAAACCATACCTGATGGATGCCATTCCCTGATAACCCTCTCACGTCTAAAGAGACCTGCACTTCTCCATAGCGTGAGAAATGCCTCAGTATCGAAATGCCTTCCTCCTCTCTCTTCTTCTCCAGCAATACAGCTCTAGAAGCAGATACCTGGTCTTGGGAATTCCAAACCAAGATGAGAATGATGATCCCACCAACGCCAAGATGTTCCGCCCCTCCTTGCCTCCCCCACCGTTTGACAAAAGAAAGAAAGAGAAAAAAAAAGATCAAAACTCAAACCACCGCATCGTGTCCACATCATTAAGAATTGGGCTCAAGCGAACCCGAAGTAATCACTGCCTTGAGTGATAGCCTTGATGACCTGGGATCGCAAGATGTCATAGCTGTCATACTCGGGAAGATCAAGCTCTGTAAATGCCCGTTAGCATCTGAGTCATCCTGTTTCTGCCGCCAGGTGTATGTGGGGAGACTTACGGTTGAAGCATGTATGACTTGTTGGGAGACGATCCTTGTTGCCATAATCGCGATGGATATTGAATCGGTTGACGCCGTTCATGCCCTCCAATTCCTTGAAGCCATTCAACGGAACCTTGCTCGTTCCCGTCACAAACTGCACCAGCTTGG
Organism: Escovopsis sp. AC; assembly: GCA_003055955.1. Classification (NCBI taxonomy): domain Eukaryota; kingdom Fungi; phylum Ascomycota; class Sordariomycetes; order Hypocreales; family Hypocreaceae; genus Escovopsis; species Escovopsis sp. AC. The sequence goes on along the minus strand of NQYS01000001.1, from coordinate 5,530,959 downwards.
CCAGCTCCTCCTTGTCGAAAGACCGAACGGCGCGCCAGAACCACTGGATCTGCGGAGAAGAGGGGCTATAGTTGTGATACTCGGTGTTGCTCTTCCAATCGTCGATATCGATGTCGGGAAGACCTGAGATCAGCAACTCCAATTCCTGCTCGTTGAAGATAGAAATGAGCTCGGCAGGGATGATATCGTGGAATCCTGTAGCAGAATCCGTTAGCATGTGATTCGCGGGTGATAAGAATCTCGATCGCAGGGCTTGGGGATGACCTACCAGTCAAGAAATTCTCCATCTGATCCTTCACCGAGGACAAGAGCCTATGCTCGACAACGACGCGAACATACTCCAGTTTGTTCTCCTCTGTCACGGCAATCTCACGGCCATTGGGGATCAGGTCAACTATCTTCGTGACCCCAAACTCGTCATCCTCGACTGAGAATGTCTCCGTGATAATGTCCGTGATGTCATTCTCCAGCATCCAGCAAAGAGACTTGTAGTAGTCTGGATCAAACGACTCCATGTCCTTCACCGAGACGGACTTGCCGAGGATGCGCTTGTAGACCGCGCGGCTGAAGAAACAATCCAGCAGTCGCCCCTCGTAGAGAGCCTTGCCAATGATGCGACCGATGAACTTGAAAAATCGCAGATGCTCGTCATTGATGCCGCTGAGCTTGTTGGGGTGGAAGGTCGTGCGGTCCGAAGAGACAGGGATGAACAAGGCGTAGTTCGGGTCGAACATTTGCCGCGCGAGAACCTGGAACCATTCACGCGTGACACCGCCGGCGTCCACGCCCTCTTCGCCGTTGAAGCGGATGTTGAGTTTCCCGTACTTCATCTCGTCGCCTGACTTGAAGCAGAGCCACTTGAAGGAGTCGTGGAAGACATGCTCTCGTCGGACCGAAAGCTGCAACGGAGGGTACGATGGTCGGTTCTGGTTCTGGCCGCTTCGCGAATGCACGCTTCTAGTAAAGTAATTGCGCTTGTTGTCGAACTCGAGGACCTTGGGGTTCTTCACGAGAAGTGCAAAAGTGCCCGACATGAGCTTGGGATTCTGTCTCACCAGCTCATTGAGAATGCGTCGATGCTCCTCTGTGAACGAGAAGAACAGATTGGCCGTTCGCGATTCGGGCTGTGGGCTTGACAGAGGCAGCTCCTTGCTCATGTGGCTCTGAGTCAGATCATCGCCTGTCGTCGTGTTCTTACACACCACCATCAATGACTCGATCAGCGGGAGCAGGATCGTGGCCACGTTCAGCATGTTCTCGCGTTGGCGAATGGCGCTGAGGCACGCGCTCAGTTTCTCCCACATCGTCTCGAAGGTGGGGTCGTGGTAGAGAGAGACGACGAGCTCATGCTTCTCGTCCTTCAACGCGCCGGCTTCGGCATCGTCGGCCTTTTTCTTGCCGTCGAACAGGTGATCCAAAGCCGTCAGGACTCGGAGAAGCTTGTTCTGCTCAGAGGCGCCCGGCGAAAACTTTGCCAGGGCAACGCCCTGGATCTCGGTCCCGGACTGGGCCTGGTCGATGCGAGGGAGAAGTTCAACGAGGTCAGAGACAATGTTCTCGCTCAGCAAACGGGCTTGGCGGACTAGCTCTTGCCCGAAGACGGACTTGGCACCGGGAATGACGGAAAGGTTCTTGATTGTCGAAATCGTGTTCTGGAATGTCTTCGAGCTACATTCCCTGGCCACGAAGACCCTCACCACGAATGTCAGGTGGTGCGGGGGGATGACGGGCGGTTGCATTTGACGAACACGCTTCTGGGAAGAAGGCTTCTTCTGTTCCGTGGTGCTTTCAGCTGCTGCGGCTTGTTCGGGGGGGCGAGATGTCCCGGCTGCAGCCTCCTGGTTCTCGCCCGACGTCGCCGGCTCGTTGGTCGTTGTCCGGGGCTCGGCCTCTGGAGCAGTGTGGCTGGGCTCGCCCTCTGTTCCCTCGGGCCTGCCGGCTGGTCTCCTATCGTCTATAGGATCCTTGCGGCGCCGCTCTAGGTTCTGGAGAGGCAGCGTGACTCGGTTGAGAAGGTCGGCAAGATGGGACATGACAGGCGAACTACCCGTCACAAGGTCGCGATCAAGCAAGGTCAACAACGAGTTGATGGCATACTTATGCGCTTTCGAGTCTTTTCCTTTCCCTCTGCGACTGGAAGATCTCTTGAGAGATGACCCGACAGACTCGTGCTCCGTCAAGAAGAGGTAAGGGATGTGAGGGTTCTTGGAGCAGAGTTCCACGAGGAGATCCAGGCACTGCTGGACGATCAATGAAGGGGAAGTCTCGGAATTTGGCTGATTCAAGGGGGTCGAGGCGGCTCCGACGGCGGAATGGCTCCTCTTAAGATTGAGCGGAGTCTTCGGCTCGCCCTCCTTCTCCTTCTGCTTCCTTGCCTTCAGCGACAGCTGGCCGAAACTGCGCTCGACGGCATTCATATCGGTCGTGCCATCCTGGAGGATCTGAAGAACTGTGCTAACGACCTCGAGACGGGTCTGACGGTTTTCGCAAACGTCGGCGAGGACACTGAACAAGTGATTGCGAATGTAACCTTGTTGGCCGATGAACATCAGCCGCAATAGAGTCGCCACACCAGCTTTATCGAGCATCTGGACCACTGTACGCCGCTGATTCTTGTTTTCGCCTTGTCCATCCGGCGAAACCTGGGCAGCAACCCGTCCTGTTCCGAGAGGACTGCGGCCGGGAGGGACGATTGAGCGCAGGCCGCGTTGAGTGGTAAAAGCCGGGCGTTGCTGGGACAGCGCACGAACTTCGGCGGCCATTTCAGGAGGCAGATGCCCCAAAATATCCTCGCCTTGGTCGATCAGGGCCTGCTGTCGGAGATCAGGGGGGAATGTGAGAAGGATGCTTGCAGGGTCCATTTCGGCTGCCGCCGGTGCCTCTTGGCCAGCAGCCGCAGCTTGGCGACGGCTTTCCTCGCGGTTGCGGCGACGCTGCTCTTGTCTTTCCTGCTGCGCGATCTCTTGCCGCAGTTCCTCGGGCAGAGCATCAAGGAACTCTTGGAACACTTCTGTGGCTTCGCCTGTCGCAGCTTCTTCGCGCGCTTGGGATCGCCTCTCGCTCACAGTATGAGCGATGACCTCCTCGCGGAACTCCTCTGGCAGGGCAGCCAAGTAGTCTGGGTCGATTCCCAGCTCCGTGACGTCGACCTCCTCTCCCCGGATCATCGTTGTCACACGGGGTACATCGGCCCTGGAAGCGGAGGCAGATTGATCGCCCGCATTGCTGGGGGCCTGTGTGGACTCGACACCCTCCATCTCGTTGCCGTCAGTACCAAAACCAGCAGCTTGCTGCGCTTCGTTCGCTGCTGCAGCCGCAGCGGCGGCGGCCGCCGCCGCCGCCGCCGCAGCCGCGGCACGCTCGGCCGCCTCGCGCTCTTCGGCTTCCTTCTTCTCTCTTTCCGCCTTCTCCTCGGCCTGCTTCGCTTCTCTGGCCAGTCTTTCCTCCTCTTCACGTTTCTTGCGTGCCTCTTCATTGCGCTTCTTGTTCTCGGCTTCCTCAGCCTCGAGCTTCCGCTCCAATTGCATGGCCGCAGGAGTCAGCTGAGCATTGATGGCATTGCCGAGCTTGGCAGCTTCCACGGTGTGATTTGGCCCGAAGATCATCCTTGCCTCTTCTTGGTAACGATCCAGAGTCGACTGGGGAGTAAAGGACACGGCTTGGTGCGGCTCTTGAGATGAGCTCGTCTCCCGACGCTGTTCGCTCCTCAATGCTCGGATGGGTCCAATTTCAGCATTTCGACCGTGGTTCGTAAGATGGAGGGCAAAACTGTGCGGGTCTTGCCCATGGCGGCCTATCATGGGCAGAAATTCCATGAGTTCACTGATGATATTCATCGAACCATCGAGGAGCTGCCTTCCTGGACCGAGAATTCCTTCGGGGAGCCTGAATCCCATGGGGACTGGTCTGGCGGCATTTTCGGCTCCTTGCTCTTGACGACGCAATAACGGGTTGACACCGTCGTCAGCATTCGACTGCTGCCCGCTGGGTCTGTGGCTGCGGGAGAAATAGCTGCGAAAGTCTGGGAGAGGTTGTCAGTCAATGAAAGCGGGCGCCCGACGACCAAGAGGGCACATACCTCCCAAATCCCTGTGAGAACCGGACATGAATCCGGGAGGGAAGAAGTTGCGCGTAATCAGCCTTGGCATCACGCGTCTTCCGTCGCCAGCCATGGGGAAGAGAAGCTGCCGTTCGTCAAGGTCTTCTGGATTGATTCCGTCCCAACCAAGTTGCGGCATCTGCGGCAGTGAATCGTTCACTAGAAGACAAGATTAGTAGTGATCCGGAGTTCGATGGCCAGTCTTAACTTACAGGGGTAGTCGTCGTCATAGATGTATTCTTCATCCTCAATGTCCTCGTCGTCGTCATCTTCTGCAGTTACTTCGTTAGGATTTGTTCAAAAAAAAAGAGAAAAGGGGGAGGCGAGAGAGGTTGCAGAATCTTACCGGCCTCATCATGGCCATCATCCACGTAGTGCTCGTCCACCATCTCATCCATCTCGTCCATGACCTCCGGGTCGTACCCATCGTCCTCGCCCATGATTGCTCTAGTCATATTGTCGAGCAAATCTCCGCTGATGCCGTGGATCTGAGCCTCATCTTCTTCCTGAGCGTCGCCTTCGTAATCAATGTCCAAAACTTGTGGGTTCTCATCGTCTGCGCCGTCACTATCGCTTTCCCAACCAGATTCACCGTCATCATCGATTGGATTTCCATCCTCATCAACGATCTCAACGCGATCCTCCACATCTTCCATGTCGGCTGACCCAGCCTCTCCATCATCATCGTCGTCTTCACTGTCATCCTCGCTATCATCGTCATCATCGTCATCTTCTTCATCACCCATGATCACTTCCACAACGCCCGGTTCGCCGTGAAGGCCTTCGATTTCGCCCATGTCGGTGAGCTCTTCATCCTCGTCGCTGATGTTGTCTTCGTCCGAAATGTGGTCTTCACCATAGTCCATTTCGTCGTCGTCATACTCGTCTCCGTACATGTCCTCCTCATCCTCTTCGTGGTCGGACTCGGAAGACTCGTCGTCTTCACCCCGGGGTTCGAGCATACCGAGAGCAGAGTTTCGGTAGAGATCCGGGGTCTCTTCGCGATCGTCATCCAGGTCGGAGAGGGTGGAAGTTGACGCGAATTCCTCGTCGCTGTGATCGGCGGGGGAATCTGAAGGCAGGATATTGAGATGGCTGAGCTCTTTGGCAGTGTCGGTCAGAACTCTGAGGACTTTGAGGATGTATTTGATCGCTCGCTTCACGCCCGGATAGACAAGGTTGATCTCGGCAATTGACGAAGTGAGCTTGTCCAGATACCCCTTCTCGTACATCATCCGCCGAAGCTGCGCCTGCGACCGAGAATTGTTGTGATCCGAACTGCGTGAGGAAGAACCTTGGTCTTTGTCCCTGTCCCCGATCATCTGGTTCAAGAGCTCCGCCAGACATTGCATTCGTGAGTATCTCGTCTCCAAAGGCTCATCCGAGAAGGGGGCCTTTTCGTAAGCTTTCAGGATGGTATCGAGAACAAACTTGCGGACGAAGACCAAATCGGGATCATCGTCGTAGGCATATTTATCCTGGTTGCGATCGACGACACGCTCGTTTGTCTTGGACACAAGAGCCGCCAAGACCTTCTGAGTCTGTGAAGAAGTAGCAGCCTTTTTCTTGGAGGCGATGCTGTCCAGGGGGCCCTCTAGATTGTCATGGCAGAGCAGATCGTAGATCAAGTAGTTGAGAATGCTTGACCTGGGCTTGACGGGTGTGGTAGACGACTGGGGGGGAGCGCTTCGCTTAAAGTTGATAAACTCAACCTTTGTCCTCGTGTAGCTCTGCAAGAGCTCGGCCAAGCAACTGAGCAGGAAACATCGGTAGACGAAAATGGGATGCTCCTCGGTCTTGAAAACGGGCTTCGAGGGCTTCTTGTCGCGCCCATCAGGAGTGTCAGCCGAGGAGACCTCCAGGGTGTCGCCACTAGATTCGGCATCGGGCTTTCCTTCCTTGTTCGAGGCAGGCGGCTCTTTGTCTTCGACCTCGCGATAATTGACCAACTCGCAAAGAAGGAAGTGAATGACACCGTCAGGGTTTTCGACCACGGGACGCTTGCTGTCGTGGTGCGTCTTGGCCGTCTCGGACTTCTCCATGTCTGCTGCCTCGGTGGAGGGCTTGATGTCCTGAGCAGAAGCATCCTCCTTCTCGGCCTTTGCATCACTGGGGGCCTTTGAATCATTGGGACCGCTGCCGTTTGCCTTCTCCTTCCAGACCAAAGTCTGATACCTGTTCGCGTCGCCGTTGAATGAGCTCCATCGGGAGAACCTCAGCAGCTCGTTCGTAACTTCGACAAACAGGTCGGGTGCGCGAAGGGCGACCGGCGCCATGGTCCGTAGATACGTGGCCACATCAGGGTGTCCACGCTGGGTGCGCAAGAGGTTGGGGAAATCGTTCTGAATCTCTGCTCGCATGACTTGCTTGATGACCTCCTCGTCCTCGATGACGTGACGGAGGATCGTAATGAGGTGAGCAGTCAATCTTGTCTGTTTGAGGCGCTCGGATCCGGATCCAGCCATCTGCTTGGCCATGAGGAACAGTCTTTGGAGATTCTTCTTCTCCCCAACCTGTTTCGCCACGTGACGCTTTCTTGTGAGGATGACCAGGACCCTGAGGACGGCGGTTGCGAGCATTTCCTCCTTGCCGATGCGTGGGAGCAGATCGAGAAGCAACTCCAAGATGACGGTGCGGTGCTGATCATTCACGAGCGGTGTCCTGAGGGAGACAACGGGCGGCACAATGGGGTCATCCAAAGATTTCGGCTGTTTCCATTGTACAGCGACCGGCCGCTCGTCGTGGCTCAGGAGAGTCTCCATGACCAACAAGATGAAAGGGATCCAAGGGGGAAGCTCGTCCGAGGAGGCAGAGAGAGGGACTTTCAAGAACCCAACGTACTCCTCAATCCTTTCGCGAAGTATGTCGATGTTACGTTGGAAGAACATCTCATCTTGCAACAAGAGGGCAAGAAGGTGGGCATAAGCCGCGATGCATTTTCCATTTCGCTTTTTCTCCTCCTCGTCAAGGGCGAGAGAGGAAAGCGCAAAGGTCAAAGTCGAGCCAACCTCTTCTTGCGCTTCTTGCCCCATGTGCCGAATGACTACGGTGTGGATGAGCTCCGAGATTTCCATGGCAGTATCAGGATGGGCCCGAATAACGTCCAGAGACTGATCAATCAGGTTCTCGCGAAGCTTTGATCGTTGACGGTCGAGCTCCTCCTTCAGGGCTGTGAACTGAGCCGCAGGGGAACGCTCGGTCGGGATCCTCTCAGAACTGGGAGTTTTGGACTGCGACGCAGAATCGCCGCCACTGTTGCTTTGTGACGCTGCGGCTTCTTCTTCGATCTGGGTCGTGCGATCAACCAAGTCGCCCAAGTTGTCGCCTGGCATGTCTGGCAGGGCGTCGAGCGACATTCGGTCTGCATCCAGAGAGCCCGTCCTGTTTCCGTCCTGGTTCTCGGGGGGCGTGTCTGCCTCGTCCAACGCGGAGGTGTCGGCTTCCTGAGGTGGAATCGGGTTCCTCAAACCAGCTGTTCCGGCCTTGTGGGCTTTGCAGTACTCGCGGCTAGCCTGAAGGTTGCCGTTGGCTCGGAACACGGCCTCGTGCACAAGGTCTTGGTCGAAGCCTTCTTCAACCAGGTCCTCCACGGCTTTGCGGGCGCTTCGCCAGTTGAACCTCGTGTCTGTGTACTTGAACAAGAGGAAAGGGGACTGGATGTTGTCAGTGAGATGGGATACGAAATGAAAAGTCGGGGGTAGGGCGGGCGATAATTACCTTGTCTTTGGGAATAGAGAGCAGTTCGTTGTCCCCGGCCGAAATCATCTTGAGGAGTTCAACGAGCCGCTTGACGGTCGGTTCTGATACCTTTTCGACAAAGTTTGAATCCCAGAGTTCCATCAAAGCCGGGAGGATGATAGCGCGAATCTCGACAATTATCTGCTGGTAAATATTGCCGACGATCTGCGAACGATCCGTCTGGCGCTGGAGGCCAAATTGGTTGTTGGTGTCAATGATGTACTTTCCGTTGGCAAGGACGAAATAAAGGTCGAGGATCTTCCTGAGCCCAAAAGCCGCAACCTTGGATTTGGAGGACTCATCTGAGCTGCCAGAGGCTCCGGCCATGATGGACTTGGCGAAGACACGGAGCATGTCGCGCAGGACTGTCAAGCCTCCCTGCTCCTTGAAAGCCAGGAGGACCGGCATGATGATGTGCACGGCCGAGCGGTCGGTTTGGCGTGCTGTGGGGTGGGTGTCGATGAGCATCTCGTGTAGCGTGTGCAGCATGATGATCCAGTAATGAAAGTGTTTCGCCGTTTGCTCAGAAGACTTGACAGAAGGCGAAAGATGATCGAGGACGGTATCGGCGAGCGCTTTCGCTATCTCGAGGTGTCGCGGTCGTGGATAAATATCTGTAGGGTTAGTCTCTCGACGGGGAAGTAGAGCCTTACCTAGAGTCTGGAAGAACGGGAACGACGTCGGGATCATGGGGTGGAGGAGAATCCGGAGCGTCTCGTAATTCTGAAAGCGGCAAGTAGCCTGCTCTCGCTCAGTGAGACGGGCCGGGTTGGTAGGGTCTTGTCCACCGTTGTCGCCTGATCTCCAGCTGTCGGCTCCGTTGAGAACATCCGGCAACGATGTATCGTCGGGCTCATTTTCCGCGTGCGCGCCTCGCGGCGGCTGGCCGTCAAGCGCCGGGATGTGGCGTCTCATGGACCAATGCTGCGGCACGACCGAAAGTTGACCGGCCTCTTCGGCCAGGACCCCCCTCAAAAGGGGCCCGATCGAATTGACCAAGGTCAGATAGTAGTCGTAGACATTGACGGGGTAGAACTGCAGGGAGCTCGACCTCGCTGTTGGGAAACAGTCGGAAATGATTTTGATATATGTCTGCGCATTCAAGAGGGCTTTGACAATACTCGTTCCCGTCGATGCAAGATCGGCCTTTTCCGAATCGGTGTAGTCTCCAGGATTCGCCGCCAGGAATGGAGCGAAATATGGCGGAATGGCCTCGGTCTTTGTTCCAAGGGGCCTCAACACATCGATAGCAGCTTGTGTGCGTCTCAGGAGTGATGGCAGGGCGCGGACGGGAGTGAAGTCGACCAGTTGAGACACCACATGATTGAGGACTCGGCTTGCGACCGAGTCGCCGAACGTCGCCGGAAGACTGGGGGACTCGCAGATATCGAACAGGAGCTCCAGGCCACCGTGATCGATGAAGTTGCTTTTCAGGATGCTGTTGGCGGTGTAGGACGTGAGGAAACTGGCTACCGCAGAGACGTAGGGGACAAAGGATTCTGTGGGTGTCTCCTTTGAGGCCTTGGAACGCCGATCAGGTCGGCTCTCGCGCGATTGGGAGGTGCCAGTCATGTCGACGTCGGATGGTTGGCTCTGCAGCGTTCCCTGAGCCTCCGCGTTTTCCTCGGCGCTGTCGTCGACGAGGACCAGTTTTGCACCCCACCCTGCAACTCGAGCCTTCTCGATGCCCAGGAATCGGACACGTGCAACCATGTCGATGACGGCATTGGCAATCGAGGTTCGGAGGGGGGGGTGGTGGCGTGCGAGCTCATCGAAGCTTGATCCGACGTGGTTCGCCAATTCTGCATCTGCCTCCATGCATCGAACGTGAGAGGGACTTTCAAATATCTCAAGGAAACTTTCGAAGGCTCGCGAGGCCACGACCAGCTTCATTCCTGCATTGTTCAAGGAGATGGAATTGAGAACTTGGGGCACAACGTTGATGGCATCCGAAGCTGCCAGGATACCGGCAGCCACGGACTCGCGCGGAGTCTGACGAAGAGAGTCCTCGGGAGGTGGATGTGGCCGATCGTCCTTCTCGACGATTAACGTCAGAGCCGAGCTACTCGGCGAGTTGGCGCCGTTGTCGTCTTCCGATTCGTTCTGCCTGCTCGGCTTCTGTTGCTCCTCGGGCAGGGGCCGACCTGTGATAGCCTCAAGGTATGTCTTGATCATGCCCGACTCAGAAATGGCCGCAAAGCTCGTGGGGTCATTGTTGATGAAGTCGCTCAGAATAGTGACCGAATTTGTCCACACGACCGAGCCGAAAGTCTTCTTATCCTCCATGACGGTCCTCAGACAGGCCAGCAGATTTGAATTGTCAGCGAGGTTTCGGAGCAGCCTGTCCGTGTTGGCACCAAATGAATAGGAGTTACACATTATGTGGTGAACATTCTTCAGGGTCCATTTCATGGTCTGCTGTTGATACCACGGGATTTGGTAATCCACGGCTCCCGACTGCTGGTCCAGTGTGATGCCCTTGGAGTTCTGGACCAGGACCCGGCATTCCTGCACCGTGTCCACGGCCAATTTGGCCATGGCAGCCAGGCCGTCTGCGTTGAAGAAGATGGGGAAGGCACTGGGATATGTCCAGACCAGGCCGTCTATGAGTGCAAGAACCAGGGAATGGTGGCGCTGTGCGATCTTGGAGCGGAGATTTAGCATCTCGACCAGAATGTCCATGAGGCCAGCAGAGACCAGCTCATGACCAATTCTAGTGGACATGGACAGATGTGTGGTGAGAGAAAAGAGGCCGCTTCTCCATTGATCAGTCTCGGTCATGTCGTGGCCATCGTCCTCTGGTGAACTCTCCGACATGCCGGCAACGGCCTTTCGGATGACGTAAAGTAGAATGCCGTGGTTCACGTTTGCGTTGAGGGCAGAAGAGACGTCCTGGCATCTCGAGTTCAAGCTCGAGAGAGCTTCTAGCAGTGCAAAGGAGACAGTCTGTAGCCAAAGGGGGACATCCGATTTCCCATTGACCGACGGATGGATCAATTCGGCCAGCTGGTAGACGAGTTGGAATCGGCGGGTCTCGTCAATATCTTGGCGAAGGACTTTTTCGACAAAATTGGACTCGCTGTGGATATATGCCAGGTTGGCGATTGCCAGCAGCCGAACCGCCAGGAGTTGCTGGCGCTCCTGGAGAGAGCCGAGGAGAGCTTTCGCGGTCCTCAGACGATGCAAGACCTCGTACTTGGAGGCCGGCGACATGTCCTTGGGGCATCGCCGGACGAGGTCGAAGATTGGGGTGGTGGCTACCAGGGACTGGGGCAGTTCGAAGGTCTTCTGCCCAGGAGTCAGGGAGTCATCCAAGGCCGCAGAGGTCCGCGGGGCGAGGGGAGAGGAATCGTCAGCCGCTGCACCTCGGGGCTTGGGGGTGTGCTGCGATGTCAAGGTCGAGCTTCGGCGTAGGGGGGTCGGGCTCGAAGGCAAGGATGGGCGTCCAGCTTCTGCCGGTGCGTCTTGGGCCGATACGGACTCTTGAGGGTAGTACGAGACCTTGACGTCGCCCCAGGTACTCCATTTCTTGTCATCTGCTGACGCGATGGCAACCAGATCGTTGGCGTGCACAGTAGCAGCGTTCCTGCCGCTGCTCCCGTGCGCCTTTTCTTTCTCCTTGTCCTTGTCCTTTTCCTTTTCCTTTTCCTTGTCCTTGTCCTTGTCCTTGTCCTTGTCCTTGTCCTTCTCCTTCTCCTTCTCCTTTCCCTTGGACGTCGGGGCGGGTGTGACAGGTGGGGCGGATTCGGAGAGGCCTAGGATGGGCGTTTTGACGTAGGGCAGAGCAATCTGCTGAACGCGGTCCAGGTCGATGTTGTAGTGGTTCGCGAGGAGGGCGGCGCTGATGTGTTTGGAAGCATTTCCGACGCGCTTGACGGAAGCCTGATATCTCTGAGCCAGCTCCGACCCTACCTCGAATGTGGAGAGCAGGATTGGCATGGAAGTGCAGTTGAGCAGGGAATTGAGATGAGAGCTGCTTGCGTAGATGCTGCGATTGCCACAATGCTCCAGCAACATTTTGGTGAACTTCAAGATGGCCTCGATCAGCTGCCTGTCGCCGTCTGACGAGAAACCGAGCTCGAACAGCTGCTCCAGGGTCCACTGCTTCTCGCCATCGAATGCTGTCGAGTCACTGGTGTGGGTGAGGAGGAAGTCGCAGCTGAATTCTCGAGACTGTGGTCCATCGGCCAGGCCATAGATTCGGCAAAAGTGCTCCAGGATGGTGTCAAATCTGTTGAGAAGGGGAATCCAGTGGTATAAGTCGCCGCGCCCAAAGGGCCATCGCACAGGGAACTCGGCGAGCCGTTTCGGCAGGGAGGGCAGAGGGTCTGTGGAGGCAGACTCGACGTAGGACTTGAGCCAGGGCGACTGAGTTTGAAGGTCCAAATGTCAGCTTTTACCAGGGACATGACGGCGAAAATGGAAAGAAGATGAAGAGAACAAAGATTAAAAAAAAAAAAAAAAAAAAAAAAAAAAAAAAAAAGGAGGGTCAGCGCGGCTCACCAAGCTCTCACGATGCTTGTGCTGCATCGTTTTTGTGATCTTGCCCATGTTGACGGAGGTGGCGGCAGCGCCGCAAGGATGAATGCAAGCTCCCCCTCCTCTTCAAAGGATTCAGACAAGCTCCCTCACGCAGCGCGACAATACTTGCTAAAGGTCGAGAGGTCGTCTCCTAGATGGGCCTGACAGCTTCTAGTTTGGCAGGAAGGGACTGCAGTAGAGGGAGATTGGGTGGCGAGACCGCAGTCCTCGGCACGAGCAAACACACAAAGCGAGGCGGGCGATGGGTATTTCAATCGGCTCCCGTCTCGGGACTTTGTTCTTGTTGTTCTCCTTGCTCTTCTCCTTGTTTTTTTTTTCTGCCCTTTTCTTCCGTTGCGATGTCGCCTTCGGGAGAAGGAGAGTACTGGTCGTGTCTGGCGACGGAAAAATTCTTGATGGATCGTCGTACGTCACCACGAGGAGAGATGCTATAGTACTTGCTCTGGTGGGGAGAAGATTCGATGCCTGGTGGGAAAAGAGGCCAGCCCGTTTAGTAGAAGAGGATAAAAGAGGGAAGGGGGGAGGGGGGAGGGGGGAGAGAAGAAAAGAAGAAAGATGGAAAAGAGAGAGAGAGAGAGAGAGAGAGAGAGAGAGAGAGAGAGAGATGAAGTAGTACTCGTAGTAGGTAGTCTATCGTCGCGATCGCGCAAGGATGGGGGGTACGGTTATCGTGAGTCTCCAGCGGTCGGAAAAAAAAGACTTGGTCTTGGAGGAGTGCAGGTCGTCCAGGGCAAGCTTCTTCTAAGCGTCGGCGGTCGGAAGTGGAAGTGGAAGTGGGATGGATGGATATATTGCGAGCGGGGGCGCCGGGAGGACAGGGCAGCGTGTCGGCCAGCTCCCAGAGACCGAGTGCGAATCTCCAGAGGTGAAAAACGATCGAGGGCGGAGGAGGAGGGGAGAGAGAAGAGTGTGGTTGTTGTTGGGAGGGAAAAAGAAGGGATCGAGCAAGTGCACGTAGATTGATGGATGATGGATTGATGGATTGATGGATTGATGGATGGATGGATGGATGGATGGATGGATTCCATGAATCTGCCGGAAGTTAGACTGAGAGCATGACAAAACGTCAGAAGAACCGCAGGTGCCAAGCAGGTGGGGCTTTCCCAGGCAAAGATCAGTCACATCAGCACGGAGTACTCTGATCCTACAGGTTAGGCAGGCACCAGCCTCATTGATAAGCGCGGCCGTTTAGTACTCCGTACTGTGCTCCGTACGTGTCTTCCGTACCTCCACTCAATTAGTACGGAGTACTACGGTCTTCAAGTTGACTCAAGACGAGCACTCCCAGCATGGAAGCTCCAGCAAAGTCTTTACTCCGTACAGGTAGTAGACTCGGGAGTGCATCGAGGGCTTCGAGTGACTGCAGCTCGCTACATCAATGTTCGATCCCCGCACGGCCTGCACGCTCGGTATTGAAGCCCCATCAATCAACATGAATGCAATCAAGGCCGAACGCCGATAAGCTTATCGCCAGCGAGGTCAACTTCCAGCTTGCGCGAGATGCCCGCACTGTGGCTGTGCTACGCGCCATCATCTCGTGCTCGTACTGTGCCCGGACAGCTTCGATGACGGACTGAGCTGTCGAGCCGAGTTCACGAGGGTCCCTGAGCTGCTCCGTGTTTCAAAGGTTCGAGGTAGTACGGAGTACTCCGTACGAACAGGTGGTATACGCCAAAATCCTTTTCTATTCTTCGACTTTCTACGAAGCTCCACCACCATCCATCAATACAATCATGTTGTTCCTCGCCAGTCGCACTCCTTCTGTCGTGAAGCCAATACCATCCATCTTACTGCCCCGTGCGGAGAAGAGACAACTCGCATCTTACGGAGTACATTGGGAGTACTCCGTACATTGAGGTATGATGGAGAGGGCCCTGCTCGCAATGAGGGGCAGACGACTGGAATCTGCCGGCGCTACTCCGTACTCCGAAGATGGCGCGGGGGGCTTGGTGATGACTAACAGTACTCCGTAGGTAATACGGAGTACTGTTACCGTGAACACTTGGGCACGCCGGGACACGGGACGGGCTGCAAGCCTTCTCGGCCCATGACGGCAGCATTTCGTCTGCCGTGGCGAACAAAGGCACCAAGGCCGACCCATGATTGGCACCGCTTGACGCTGCGCAAGGTCATAGATCGGTTCGGCTGGGGGACGGAAGGCAGGCTAACATTTTCCGGGGAAGACGTTCGGCTCGGGCAGAGTTGCTAAATGCCCGCCGTTCCTGGACGCCAAATGGATGCCTCGTACTCCGTACTCCGTACTCGCACCCACCTCGGCTTGGGGCATTCGCGACGCTTGGTTCCGAGAATGCAGAGAGATGGATGGCCTTCCGGGAAGCGCCCGGGGGCTGTCGAGCGGGCAGCACGACGTCGAGTTTCGGGTCTTGGAAGACGCTTTTCATGAACATCAATGGCTCATGCGCCCATGAAAGGTGCGTTTCGCGTGACCCAAAACCTCACGCGACCCCAAGCCCCGAATGGGTTTGCATGCGGGCATGGCCCCGACGGAAAACGGCCCTCGACAGAAGAGCCCGCGGTCTGTCTCCCAGAGTCTTCCCACGCGTGCGCCTCAAAATCGGTCGTCGTGAAGCGAAGATCCGCCTGTATGTATAGATTCGTACCAGCACGGAGTACCGGTATATTTGTACGGAGTACTCCGTAGGAGTACTCGTAACGGTAGGTTTGTGTGAGCGCGATCAGACACCAGCATCTGTTGGATCCGATGAATGGCTTGGAGCCTTGGACGTGCGGTTGATGCGGCTCGCGATCCAATAGGTTGACGCTGTCCCTCCCTGGTCGGCCCCTCAGGCCCCTTCGGGCTGCGTGTTTCGCGCCAAGCTTTGCTGTAACCTCATGATTTGTCCGCTTAGGAGGACCTGCATGTACCGGCTCCATCCAGTGGACTCCGGGATCTCCTCCTCACGCACGCCCATTTGAGCAGGCCTCTCTGTCAAGCAACTTTGCTCGTGTGTATGTATGTACGAGTACAGGTACGGAGTACCCCTCTCGAACGATGCCGTTGTGACTTGTGTGACTTGTCTGCGTCGAGATCAGTGAGATGGACGGATTGGATCAGGAGAGGCGGCGTCCCTTGGACTGTTCTGTGCTCCTTACCTGTATTGGTGAGGATCTACTCCGTACAATTGTAGAGTAGATATCACGGGGGCGCCCTCTCCTTTCCAACACCAGCCGGCCCCCCTGAGCGCGGGATCTTTCCTGCGTGGCCCGATGTACTGAGTCGTATCATCGTGCGGTACTACGGAGTACCTCCAGATGCGGGCTGCCCATTCTCTGCAGCCCACCTCTGAAACAAGCAGCCCTGTCGTGAAACGCGTGGCCGGCAGCAAGGAGCGCCTGTGGTGCTCCCGGTGCTTTTTATAGGGGCGGAAGGGGGGGCTTCAGGACTCGAGCAGGCTCGGGAGTTGATCCATTCTTCGAGAACCAATGGAATGGCCAGGACGTTGGCGAGAAAGGCTGCTTCGATTCAACATCAGAGACCGAGCTGTCTCTGATTGCGCAGTGTCTCTGCATATCAGCGGCGATCAATCAATCAATCGATCAATCCTCTCATTGTCGTTTCCCGGCAGCCACGTACAGACCTGCGACGTCGAAGAGGAGTCGAAGATGGATTGAGGGGTCGAGGAACATGATCACAGCATGGTTTTGTGGAAAGAGCCACCCGGGCCACCCCTGCGCAGAGGCCTCATGCCGTCCGTCTGGCACGACGGTGGGACTCACTGCTTGACACTGGGCTCCGATTCGATGTCCCTGAGCAGCTGCCAGTGGGTCCACAAGGTAGCAGTACCTGCACGGTCCATCGATGCGCTTCGAGTTGGGCGTGCCATCGTGCCCAATCGTGTGATGGATGCGCCTGGCTGCATGTTCCCGATACCGTCGCGGAACCTCGAGTTACCACTGGCAGTGCCCGCTGTGGGCAGGCGTGCGCCTCGACGTGATGGACGTGACGGCCGCACTTCATCTCCTCTTCGTTGCCGAAAACTCCAGTGGATTACTGAAATAAGGAGAAGAGCGGTGGATGGAACATTGAATGATCAATGGCTAGGGGCACCTCTGGAACTGATCTGTTGTACCCGAAGGGGCTCCATCATGGGAGGCGGGCAGTCCCGACACGTGATGGTCTCGCGACCTGTACTCCGTACTCGTGGCTGTACGGGCATGGACCGCCAGCGCTCCATCAGCTCGACCAGCAAACAGGGGTGAACTCGACCCACCTGGCCCGCCTACGGAGTACATATGTTCTCCGTACATGAAGCCCACTAGTAACCTCCAGCTATCGCGAGCTAAAAAGCCCACTATGAGTCTGCACAGGGGGCTGCACGCACTGGTTGAAGTTTTCAATCATCTTCATCCATCATATCAGGTTCGGAGTACCTATCATGGATTGACTCAAGGATTGAAGCTTGAATTCGAAAAAGTTGAAATATTGAAAGAAATGACAGACAACTTTCACACAGGTGCTGGCCCCGGGCAGCACTGAATGGGAACTTCCAGCCTCCAGCAGTCCGACACTGTTAGTTAGTACTACTTAGGTATTGAGGAGGTATGTACGGAGTACGGAGTACTCCGAATGCACATGTAGAAGATGCTACCCGGGAGATGATGTTGAAGCCCGACGACTTGAACCTTGTGCAAATTCCAAAGGTGGCTGTTCGTGGCTTCAAATTGTTGCTTGCGGCGCAAAAGGCGCTTCGTGCCATTGCAGCTCGTGTTTCTTTTTTGCCTTTGCCTTTCCCTTTCTTTTCCCTCTTCCACTTCCAATATCAGGTCTCCATCGCTCCATGCCCTGCAGCGCGCTGCATTTGACAGCTCAAGCCAGCAGCGGGCGAGGCATGCCATTGGGCCGCGCCTTGGAATTCGGGTGCCTGCCAACTTCAACTTGGACTTCCAATGCTGTACTCCGTCAGTACCTCTCAGTGAGTCCTTCAATTGTACGGAGTACATCGGGTACCTCCTCATGCCCGGCGGTACCTCCAGTCCTGCTGGGGGCTCGTCCGTCTGCAGCATTGCCCCAAAGCTCCACCGTCGTGACCTCTTGCGGGTGCCTCCTGTCCGAACCCCCACTGTATCGAGGAAGTACAGGTACCACCCGATCGTGCAGTACCGGTATCATGGAATCCAGCCAGAGCGACCTTGTCGGTGCCCGCCCAATGAGCACTTCCGAGTCCACCGTTTCAATCTTGGGCAGGCCCTCAATCAATGCCACACCTGGCAGCAGCCTCCGACCGTGCCTGCCACTGGAGGTCCTACTATCGATCGCTTAGTACGGAGTACGAAGTACCTCTAGGGAGGCAGGCCAGGTCGTTGCCCTCTTTCCTCCTTGCACTCCTCGTTCACGTCTACTAATCTTCCCCTCGACCACATCAATCAACCTCATCTTCCCAAGTCTCCTCCGAGCTTTTCACTGTCGAGGACTTGATCTCTTGTCTGCTTCAATTGTCTTTCCTTGCATTCTATACTACTCTTCGCATCTCTCACTTTCACGCATCTCACGAACCACGATCCCAAGCTACCCGGCCCTCTTACATCGCTCTGCGTGCCGGCTATATACTATAGTACTGCACCTCCTACTCCGTTCCACTACCTACCTCCCGACTCCAGATCAGCAGCTCCCGCCTCCTGACACCGGCGAGATCTCTCGAGCCTGCCTTTGACCTCGCGATCCGGCAACACCGCTGTCTGCATTGCAACCACCCTCTCGTGGCAGGTTGTTGAGAGGTCCCCGAGAGTGAACGCGGGCTTCTCTGGAAATCCCGGAGGTTGCCTTGGATTCTTGAAGCAACCCAATTCCACCCAACCACAGCGGGAGCCATGTCCCATCAGGACGATGACGTTGTTACTCCCCAGTCGCCTCAGGTAAAGGAGAGGCCTCAGTCCGTCTTGGACTCCGACAATGATGCCGTACGTCCAATCCCCTCCCAAATCGCCACCCAAGTCGCATTTGTCCCGCCCACGATCCGTGAGAACGGCTTGCTGACGCTCTCTGTCTCTCTGTCTCTCTAGGCTCTCGAGCAAGACACCTTCGAGGACGCTGTTGATGCCACTGACGCTGCTGACACTGCCTCTGTACGGTCCCTGACTAAGAGGTCGACCTCCACAACGCTCACGAAACCTACCCTGCCGGATGAGGAAGACGAGAAACAGGGGATACCCGAGATAGAGGAGAAAGCAGACAAGCAAGAGAAGCAAGAGAAGCAGGAGCTGGGAGAGAAAGAGAGGACAGCGGACAGTGACGAGCATGCGAAGAAGGGGGACGCCGACGCCGATGCCGACGCCGACGCCGACGCCAAAGAGGAGGGTGAGGACGGGCCCGACAAAGACAGCCCTCACGACAAGGCGGCAGATGCAGCCATCACCGGCGATGAGCCCAAGTCGGAGCCTCAACCGGACTCCACGCCGCTCCCCGAACGGCTCTCCAATGATTCAAAGCTTTCTAACATCAACCTCGATGATGAAGCAGCTCCCCCAACGCATACTCTGGGTAATTCTTCTTCTTCTTCTTCTTCTTCTCCTCCCCCTCATCGTCCCACGCTTCTCCTTTCATTTCCCACAGACGTGGAGCCTCATTTTACTGACTAAGGATGCAGAAGCCGCGACGCCTGCTAAGAAGGAAGAGCCTAGCAAGTCGATCTCCCTAACTAGCGTCTTCCCATCACTGCCCTGGTCTCCTCCGACTACCACAGAAACACCAACCAAAAACTCTAATCCCCCAGCGACTGCGACGACCTCGACACCGCTGGCCCCGTCCAGCACACCCCAGTCGGCGGCCCGGAAGCTCACCAGCCCCTTTTCATGGCTGTCTCGGAACTCGAGCAAGGACAAGGAGAAGGAAAAGGAGAAGGAAAAGGAAAAGGAAAAGGAAAAGGAGAAGGAAAAGGAAAAGGAAAAGGAAAAGGCCATTGCTGCCTCCCAACCCGTCGACAGAAGAAACACCACTAGCTCCGTCGCTACGCTAAACAGCAATCCCGAGATGATGCTCAGCCGGCTCGAGGACGACAAGCGGCATCTCGCCGGCGACAAGCAGAGTCGCGAGAGCCTCAAGGACCGGTTCAAGGTGCTTCGCATGCAGCAGGAAGCTGGCATTCCGCTTGCATTGACCATCGAGGAGAAGTCCCACGGTGCCAAGGTTGGCGGTGAGGAGACCATCGCTGCTGCTGATGTTCCGCCTGCATCTCCGGTCCCACCACCAAACAGCAGCCTGGCGCCCGGCACTGCGTCAGGCATCAACGCAGGGCCCTCCGCCCTCACGGAGTCGCAGGTCGACTGGGATCTGTGGCAGTCCGTCGTCTACGAAGGGCCGGCCGCCGTCGCCCGCTCGAGCGCCGAGGAGCTGAACAAAGCCATTGCCACGGGGATTCCTAACGCCATTCGCGGAGTCATTTGGCAGGTCCTGGCCCAGAGCAAAAATGAGGACCTCGAGGTCGTGTACCGAGAGCTCGTGGCCCGGGGCTCCGAAAAGGACAAGGACAGGAACAGGAACAGCAACAGCACCACGACCAGCACCATCAGCAACGCGAATCTGAGCGTGCAGAGCGGTGAAGGCGTGGCGTCCTCGGCCTCGTCCATCAAATCCGACAACTCAGCGAGCTCGTCCGCGAAGGAAAAGACGACCAGCGAAGCAGTGACCAAGGCCCAGGCAGCGGTAGCAGCCGAGCGGAAGCGCAAGGAGAGGGAGGATGCGGCCAACTTGATCAAGCTCGAGAAGGTCATCAAGCGCGATCTGGGTGCGCGGACGAGCTACTCCAAATATGCGGCTGCTGCGGGGCTCCAGGATGGGCTGTTTGGCGTCTGCAAGGCGTATGCCCTGTTTGACGAAGGCGTGGGGTATGCGCAGGGGATGAACTTCCTGATCATGCCTCTTTTGTTCAACGTGAGTACCCTCTATCTCATTATCATCCTTGCCGCCGATTTCCCTTCACCGTGACGACGCGCTAAGACCAGTGCTCCAGATGCCGGAACAAGAGGCCTTCTGTCTCCTCGTTCGTCTGATGAACCACTACGGCCTACGAGACCTCTTTATCCAGGACATGCCCGGATTGCATATGCACCTCTACCAGTTCGAGCGTCTGCTCGAGGACCTGGAGCCCGCTCTCTACTGCCACCTTCATCGAAAGCACATCTCCCCTCACCTCTACGCCACACAGTGGTTCCTCACCCTGTTCGCCTACCGCTTCCCCCTGCAGCTCGTGCTTCGGATCTACGACATGATCCTCTCCGAAGGCTTGTCCGCTATCATCCGGTTCGGAATCGTGTTGATGCAGAAGAACACGACGACGTTGCTCGGCATGTCCGATATGCAACAGCTGACCACGTATCTCAAAGACAAGCTCTTCGATGTGTACATCGACAAAGACCCCAGCCAAGGCAGCCTACTTGAGAACGGCTTCTTCGGAAGCTCGAGCTCGAGCATGGACAAGGAGGTCTACCGGGCAGACCAGCTCGTCCAGGACGCTTGCGAGGTCAAGATCTCTCCGGAGATCCTCAAGGCGTACCAGACGGAGTGGGAGGAGAAGACAAAGGTGGAAAAGGCCAGGGAGACTGAACTGCAGGACCTGCGCTCGTCGAGCCAGAGCCTTGGCCAGCAGGTGCGGAAGCTCGAGGAGAGGGTCGAGGTCTGTGACCGCGAGCAGGCCGCTCTCGCGACCGAGCTGGTCCACACCAAGGTGGAGAACGACGAGCTGAAGGACGAGAACGAGGCTCTTAGGGCGCAGGTGCAGGACCTCAAGGCGGTGATCGAGAAGCAGCCTCTGGAGATTGAGGAGATTTGGAAACTTGAGCGTGATGATTTGATGAAGCGCAACGAAAAGGTGCATTTGGAAAACGAGAAGGTGGAGAAGGAGCTGACCGAGCTGGAGGAGGAACTCGTGCAGACCAAGCTGCGCTACGCCGAGGTATGCCTTGCACTTTCAACGACGCAGCTTGAAATGCATCTTGCTAACAAGACTCATAGGTCTATGCGCAGCATGAAGCCCTCACCCGCAAATGGACAGACGTGAAGCGTCAATTTGCTTAGAGGGATGGAAGAAAAGAAAACACAAAGAAAAAAAAAGAGAAAAAAAAGAAAGAATCAAAGACACAAATTCTCCACCTGGTTCCACATTGCTTCTCGATCTCTGTCTCTGTCTCTGTCTCTGTCTCTGTCTCTGTCTTTGTCTCTCCTTCTCTCTCCTTCTCGCTGCTTTTGCATGTTTCATTTTATGTCCTGTTTCACATCATGATCATCAAATGTGCATAGTTAGACGTTCCTTGCGGAATACTCTTTGATATTTTGGGATTCTCTTGTCTTGGCCTGTCTTGTCCGTCTCTCTCATACTATGACCCAAAAAAAAGTTGGAGTTTTCTTCTTCTGCTTCTTCCCCTGCTCCTGGTTTCCCCTGTTCTCTCTTCTCTTCCTCCTCCTCCTCCTCGCACCTCATCATCCTCTTTCAACATTGTCTTGAGCAGGGATTAGCGGCGCAGCACCCCGGTTGGGCATGCCAGTTATGACATGGAGGAAGCGATGGGCATGAAGTACACACTTGGTAGTATGATAGCATGTTCTGGAATTCAGCTGGGATTCAATCGAAGCACACCTTGGGAGAAGCGATTGGCGTTTGGTAGCGGAACTCTGTGTATTGTGAATCCTTCTTTCCTCGGTTCTACAAGTTTTATGAATAATTTTGGGCTTGACTACCGGTATACATAAGGGAAAGCGGAAGGATTGGGCGTCGGTGCCTGACATACTGGACGAGGACGGTGGTAAGTGTCATCAAAATGCTCAAGGTCGATGATGCCGTCTCGTTCCACACGTGCAAGGCACTCGAAATTTGTGGAGGGGTGTGTGTGTGTGTGTGGCCAATTGTTCATTTTATTCCCCTGGACCCATTTCCCAATGCCCGTTTGCTCGTCACTGTTGATATAAACGAAAAAGTCTCGTCGTTATCACGCCCTTGAAGAAAACAGTAGAAAAAAGATGTATTTTGCTCTTCTCTGAACACAAGGGAATCCTTTGAACACCGTTTACCAGGAAAACATGAACCGGCCGCTGACCGCGCTCCTCCCGACCTGAAGAACATGGGGATGGTTTTTTGACTTTTTGAGAGAATTGCCGAGACGGCAACCGTTTATTTGTGGAGCTTGCGCTGGTAGAAGGCGAGCTCCTCGCCCTCGAGGATGTAGCCGTCGCAGCGACCGGACTGGCCGGGCCGGCTGGAGACGACGGCGTAGAGGCGACCGGCCTCGAACTGCTTCTCGAGGGCGGCCTCGACCTTGCCGGCGGCGGCGAGGCGGGCGGCCTGCTTCTTCTCGACCGACTTGCTCTTCTTGACCTCCTCGACCTCCTTGCCCTCCTTGGCGGCCTGGGCGCGCTGGCGCCTGCGGCCGAGGCCGGCGCCGTAGTGGGCCTCGTACCACTGGCGGAAGGGCGCGGCGTCGATCTGGACGACGGCGCTCTTGGTCAGGGTGTTGGTGCGGACGAGCTCGTTGTTGGACGGGTGGTACGCGACGGCGATGACGCGCGTCTTGCGGGTGCAGCCCTCGGAGCCCCAGGCGAAGTTACCGGAGTCGAGACGCAGCGCGCGGTACTTGTGGTTGCCGCCGCGGGTGCGGACCGTGTGGATGCGCTTGGCGCCAATCTTGGTGTTGGCGCCCTGGCGGCCAGCCTCGAAAGCGCGCTTCTTCCCTGTTGACAAGAGGTCAGAACGTATTGTTCTCCTTCCGCGGGCCCAGTCATCCCACCCTGCCTGCCTGCCGTGCCTTCCACCTTGGGGGAAGGGGGAGGCAGGACAGGACGCGAGGGCGAGGGTGGGGGCGACGAGGGTCGCGGAGGAACTGATACGGGCTTTCGATTTTTATTGTTTTTGTAATCATCGCGGGTGGTACGCACGGTAGTAGGAGCGCTGGGCGCCGGAGGAGGAGCGCTTGTGGCGGGAGTCGCGTGAGATACCCATGATTGCGAGTTCTGTTGGGGGAAAGCACACACAGGTCAGCGATTCGTGTCCTGAATCTCGAAAATATCTCAGGACGGTTTCTTGGTTCTGGAGACTGCCAGGCCTCAACCGGGGGGGGGGGGGGGGGAAGGGACTCTGTTTTTTTCTTTCTTGTCTTTTTGGCTTCCGACTTCGACGAGCAACGAGATGGAAGCCCAGGGATCCGCAGGCCAGAACTGGCCGAGACAATCAATCTCTGCTGTCGTCCCTACCTCGATCAAAGGGCGTCCATCGTCGCTTTCTCGTCGCAATCGTCCGCCTCAGACGGGTGTACTGACCTGATGATAATGGCGCTCACCAGGGCAATCGATTTGTCGATGTGTAAGAGAATGAAACTTTTGGGCAAAGTTGGAAAAGTTGTGTGGTTGTGGATGACGCTAAGCCCGCAGTACGTCCCTCGCTAAGGGTTTCCGGGCCGGTAATTGATCCGCAAAAAAAAAAAGACGGGCCACTGATCGACCAAAAGCATTTGAGATCACGTGAGACTTCTTGTTTTCCCCTGAGCCGTCGCGGAGATCGATCTTCATGGCAAACGACAAACGGCTCATGGATTGAGTCCATGGGCACCCGCTGTATCATTTTCAGGGGCACGCCACGGGCTTTGGGTCTAGTATATCCTTCCATTCAGTTCTACGCTTCCCCTCACTATCTTGCTTTTCTCTGAACTGAAACCAAATCCAAGCAAGCTACCAAAGCTCTGGTCAACAGGCTTATGTAGAAGCACTTCTTGTTTCTCAGCAGCGAAACCCCCTTTGCACCGATAGCACACATTCTTCCGTCCAGCTCGTTGCTCCCTGATTGCTTCATTCCCATCTCGTACTTGTTCCAGATCCGCGGTAGCTCCAGCTAGTGGTTGCTCTCTTGTCTAAAGCAGTCCTCTTCCTCCCTGTGAAAATCTTCCATGATCCAACTCATAAAATTGACCAAAATTCGTGGAAGCTCCTCGAGATCCACCATGTCGTCATATGAGTCAAACTCTTCCTCTCCTTCGGCGCTCTGTGGAAGGTCGACTGGCGTCAGACCTAGGCAGTCTAGCTTGACGGCTTTCTTCTCCTAGAAGATGGAGCCGTCTGATTTGTACGCCTTCTCGCGTTCTTTCTCCAAGATGCGCAGCTCGACCATATTCATTCGTGGGAGCGGGAGATATCGCCCGTATTTCGCAGCCCTCTTGTCCCCGTCCTCCTTGAGTTCGGCGAGTGACGGCCAGTCGACGCGCAGCATCTCGTCTGTGGCGTCCATGTCGTTGAAGCAATTCTGAGCAGCAAAAACGGGTGACAAATCTTCGTCCTCGGAAAATTTCTTTCCGTCGAAGAGCAACGCTACCTGCAGCTTTGATTTCGCGGGCTGTCCCTTTGGGTTCTCCTTAAGCTTGGAACGTTCCTGAAGTAGACTGACTTTGCGCTTCAGCTGTTTCTGCTGCATCTCGGCGATCTCGGCCTTGAATGCCGTCAGTTGGGCGGGGGTCTGCGGCACGAAGGGTGACTTGTCGGCTCCCATGTAGTGGAGATTGAGCCTCATCTTCTGAAATGCCAGACGCTCCCGGGTCTCGAGGCTCATCCATCTCTTTGACTGTGTCCAAGCCGCTGGCTCCGGCCTGGTCGGCGACGTGGTGGGTTGGGCAGGTGGCGACGGTGCTGCTTGGGGAAGGGGGGGCGGTGGCCATTGCGAATCTGAGATGCTCGCCACGACGTCGTCGATGCCGCCTTCTCTCGATTCCGTCGCGGTCGCTCGAAGGCGGCTTTTGAGGACATTGCATTGTGTGGCTCTCTCCTTACTCCTGCTGTATTGTTGAAGATCGATGTCGGGATCAGGGGTATCTGGGTGTTGCCTTGGCTCGGGTTGCGCAATATGGCTCCCTTCTTGCGCCGGCCGTGCCGTCTCCCGCTCGCTTGCTCCCGGTGGGCGGAACTGGCTCGCTTCGCTGCTTTGCATTGATGTGGTGATAGACTGGGGGGTCAGGCGACCTCGGGGAGTGCCAGCTTGCAACATGTGCTCGTGGAACCCCGGTTGCTCATTAACGATATCCGCAGTGGACACAGCAGCCTTATTACCTGATTCTTGGCCTCTGGGTGGCGTGTTATAGAGGTGCGTAAATCGCGACCCTTGTTTCTCGGGTATGTAGTTCCTCTCGGCGATCGGAGGACGAGAAAGATGTGCCGGTCCCCAAACTTCAGGGACTCCAGTTCTCGCGAGCCCCAGACCTGAATGGGTCCTCGTATTTGTTGCGATTTCAGCCGGCACATGCTTCATCTCCCTTGGCACGACGGCATAGCCACTACTTTGACTCGACGAAGCGTGCGAGCCTACTTGATCAAAAAAGGGCAATGGGTCCAGATCCTGCCCCGAAGCGACCGAGTAAGACCATGGATGGAGAGAGCTCTTGGTTGAAAACGGGATGAGCCCCGTGGGCGGAGCAGGCGGGAGATAATGCATCCTGGGTGGCGCAAATGGTTGGTAGGGTCCTGGTGCGGGATGATGATTGCTCGGCGTCGTAGTCCGCTGTGCATGAGCCAGGATGGGGAGATGAGCTGTCGAGGGAGCTGTCGCCGGTGCTGGAGAATAGCGAGCAGGCAACGCAAAAGGTAGATATTGGGTCTGTGGCCGGAGACCGAAGGAAAAGGGAGAATAACCAAAATGCTGTGGGAACGAAACTGGCAAAGGCAGGCTGGGCAAAGCCGACAGGGGCCTGGGAGGTGCTGAAGAGAGGTTGTTCGCAGGTGCTATCTTCGTGATTGGGTGTCGTTGTGTAGGCATCCGTGGTCGACTCATGGGTAGCGCAGGAGTCGGCCTTTTGTGCATCATCTCAGGTCGGGTCCTTTGAAAGACCTCCTTGGCAATCCTTGGTTCAATCGGTGGTTGTGTCGATGTTTGTGCCATTCCCGCGTCAGCATGTTCTTCCTCTTGAACGAGGTGCTTTGTCTCGTCACGATCCGTTGCTGCTCCAATACCCTTTGAGATCAAAGATGGATAATCTTTTTTTGAAAGCGCGCGACCATCGGTTGGCTGGCTTGT
Source organism: Escovopsis sp. AC (assembly GCA_003055955.1). Taxonomy (NCBI): domain Eukaryota; kingdom Fungi; phylum Ascomycota; class Sordariomycetes; order Hypocreales; family Hypocreaceae; genus Escovopsis; species Escovopsis sp. AC. Next base: position 5,504,583 of record NQYS01000001.1, on the reverse strand, counting down.
CCTCCCCTCACTCTGGGACGGCAGCTCTGGGAAGTCATGCTCTGCGAGCGAAAAGGATCTGTGCTGCTGATGTTTGCCCTTGACAGGGCCAAAGGCGGGATATGCATTTGAATCGGGATCAGTCATGGAGGCGTCAAGGCTTGGGTTGAAAGCGGACAGCTGCCGTCGGTGTCGTCGATGTGGCGGCGGTGCCTCGTCCTGTGAAACATGACCTCGAGACTCCCTTGGAGATCGAGAGGCAGAGACTGACCTGCGTCCTGCACGCCTCCTTTTCCTTATTTCCAATTTTGACAAGTCCAGCAGGAGCCTCCCAGCTGAGGTTCGCTTGGCATCTGAGAGGGTAGGCCCAGTGGGAAGAGACGGCTCCGGCTCCGGCTCCGGCTCGACGATGGTGACCTCTGGGGTCGCAGAAGGCGTGAAGCTTGCTGCGAGAGGATTCATGGTATGAGATTCGGCTTGATCTTGCCATCGAGGATGACGCTGTTGCTCCAGATTGGCCAAGCCTGCTGACGATGGCCAGCAAGCAGGATTGAAGAAAGGTGTAGAGAACGAATCATATGGCAGGAAACCAATCTTCTGGAAGAAAGACCAAGGTGGAAGGACACTCGCTAGGCCTGCCGAGGGAGATGTTTGGGTGATTAAAGCGAAGGTTTGGCCTCGCGACGCCTCGTCGAGCTGGCGCTGTGACGATGAGGATGGCGAGGATGACGATGAGAAGGACTGGTGATGCGACGGTGGGGGCAGCAATGATGGGATTGACCAAGTTGTTGATGCAGATGAATGATTTCCTTGTCGGGAAAGATGGTGATGCTCGGGTTTAGTCATGTTTACCGAATCGCCAGATCCCCAAGTAACGAAGGCCAGGGTGCCAGGGGAAACCTAGTGGGCAAAGCACTATAGAATCATCAGTGAATGATTGGATACATGCTGGCGTTTATGCCAAAAGGCATGCTCAGAATTGATGGATGAAAGGGAGAGAAGAAGAAGAAGAAGAAGAAGAAGAAGAAGAAGAAGAGGGTGACGACGACGGCAATGGCGAGGTTGATGACTTGAGGCTTCAAGCTCGGAGGGGGCACTCACCAGATCCCTGGGTTGGAAGGGAAGAGCCATTGCGGGTGGTTTGGATAGAGGATCTTTCCAAGTCGGACCCTTTTGCTGAAACTATCCAGTTACCAGTGTTTATTGACTGATGTCAGGTGGCCGCGGCTATGGGAGTCTGAGCTCGAGCTCTGACATTCAGTGGCGGCAGCTGGTCAGGAGGCTCGCCATTTGATCAATGGATCCGAAACCGCCGGGCCCTTTGATGGCGAGGCTGACTTAGCACCTCGAGGCAGCTCGGGCCTTGTCTCACGATGAGGACTCGAGACTGGATGAATCTTTTGTGAATCATCAATGCATGCAGGAGTAATAGAAAACGCTGACAACGACATCACCTGAGAGCTTGTTGGCGATAAGGCATCCACTGCGGTAGAGAGACGGAGAGATATCAAGTTGAGGCTGAACGCGACGTCGTACAGGCTCAGCAAGACCCGTGAACTGGGTCGATGTTTCAACATCCCTAAGCTTCGACTCGGCCGTCTGTTACAGGAATTCTATGACGGTATTCGCATATCTTGAAAGCCCGGCCTTGCCGTTCTCTTCCTAGTCTTCCCTCTTGGCCATCTCGAGAGTCGGAAGCTCAGGGTTGCCAGTCAGGGTCCCGGCCGCCGGATAGTCCGTGGCTCGTTTATCGTTCGATCGACCGACATATCTCGGCGGGAGACTCGTTGCGATTCATCAATAGAGAAGCCGTGTGGGGACTGGCATTGGGCATCGCCATGAGGCCCGCATGAGCCAGACCATCATTGATCTTTCGGATGAAGTTGAAGTTGAATCAATTGGTGGAGTTTTGGAGTCGAGGTAAGTACAGTGCGATTTTCCTACCTCGAGACTGTGGGTGGGTCCCTGTTCCTGCACGGAAGGAGCCGTCCAGAGCGGGCCCCACCCTGACGTTGGAGGGAAGGAGCCTTGAATCCTGATTCCTTCAGGTACCGGCAGGAGACCTGTCTTCCAAGGCCGAGGCCGAGACACAGTCTTGTCCCCAACGCGTACTCCGTACTGTACGTACCTCTTTCCATCCCCAGCTCGCCTCCTGCCTCGACCACATACTATTGATGCAACAAATCGGCCTGGACCTACCCTGCAGCCAACGCCTGTGCCGGCTATGTGCTACAGCGCTCGACGGCCGCTAAATGTTCGACGTCAGGGGCTCGAGGCTGCCGAGGTGGCCAGAACTTTCCACGCTCTACGGAGTACGGAGTATCAAATTGATCGATGGAAACCCCCGAGGATCGTCAAGGGTCCAGATATTGAGATTGACGATGGATCGATCAATTGATTGATCCATTTATGCCCCAACAATCCCAACATGCAGGGGAGCCGCTCGAGCTGCGTGTCACCGCCCACCCCGATCTTTTGCGTCCCCATCAAGCCGAGCTGAATCTAGATCTGTTCCACCTTTTGACCCAGAGAAAATATTGATCATTCATTTCAACATCTACCTCTAATTGATCAATCAATCCCGTCTGCCTCGCCAGCGCACCACAGTCCTCGACGGCATCCACCAAGTCTCGAGGCCCAAGATGGCGTCCCAACTCACCATCTCGGTCGCAAACCGCTGTGAGTCTTTTTGATCTTGTGAATTTCTTGTTCAGACAGTCTGGTCTGCTGCAGCATCGCATCGCGTTCTGACCCGTCGCACAGCTCTGAAGCACCCGATCAAGAAGCTCCCCGCTTCCGTCTCCCTCCCCGAGGCTGCCACCGTCGACGACCTCAAGCAGGCCATTGCGAAGCAGGCCGGCATCAGCGACCTTAACAGAGTCGGCCTCTTCGACCCCGTGGCCAAGAAGATCCTCAAGGACCGCAAGGCCCTCGTCAGCGATGAAAAGGCCGTCTTTGAAGCCGGCCAGGTCCTCGTCAAGGACCTCGGTAAGAGCCCACTCGCCAGCTTCACATGCCTCAACAGTTTCGGGAGGGAAAACGATTACATCAGTATATAGAGAATCGGGAAGGGGCAGAGAAGGATAACAGCACCAATTGCCATCCGCGAGGCCCCTTTGCTGACCCTCGTGCTCTTCAGGTTACCAAGTCCGCTGGCGAACCGTCTTCTTCGTCGAGTACCTCGGCCCCCTCCTGATCCATGCCGCCGTCGTCGCCGCCCGCCCCTACATCTACGCCGACGGCAGCAAGCCCATGTCCCACACCCAGTGGCTCACCTTTGGCATGATCGTCGCGCACTTTGTCAAGCGCGAGATCGAGACCCTCTTCGTCCACAAGTTCTCGGCCAACACCATGCCCGTCTGGAACATCTTCCGCAACAGCGGCTACTACTGGTTCTTCAGCGGCGCCGTCTGCGCCTTCTCCATCTACGCCCCCTGGTCGCTCGCCGCCAAGGCCGACAACCTGGCCGTCGACGCCGTAGCCACCGCGCTCTACCTCTTCGGCGAGATCGCCAACGCCCTCGTGCACCTGTACCTCGCCAGCCTGCGGTCCAGCGGCGGCACCGAGCGCAAGATCCCGCGCGGCTACGGCTTCGGCCTCGTCACCTGCCCCAACTACATGTACGAGATCCTGGCTTGGCTCGCCATCATCATGGCGAGCCGCGACTGGTCGGTCGCCCTCTTCATCACCATCGGGACCGTGCAGATGTACATCTGGGGCAAGGGCAAGGAGAAGGCCTACCGCCAGGAGTTTGGCGACAAGTATAAGAAGAAGCGCTGCGTCCTGTTCCCTGGGCTGCTGTAAGGGCTTCCAGCCGCCTCACACTTGGAATCTCGCTTGAATTTACGGGGCGCCATTTTCGGGAAGAATCGATGCTTTGGTGGTGAAAAAAAAGAGAAAAAAAAAAAGGGGGGGGGGGGGGGGGGGGGGGA